>VWZK01001796.1:153451-201962 GCA_013396935.1 Baryphthengus martii | reverse complement strand
TGCTGGCCAGAGGTACAACCTGGCTGTAATTCAAGTTGTCCTCTGATGCTTCTGCAAGGAAGTTCCATCACCTCCATCTTTTGGCATTCATTACCCTGGTAGTTTCCCCATTGCCTCCACAACTGCAGGGAAGCAGCAGAGAGAGCAATTCACTCCACCTGCAATGACACCTCAGCTAACCCATTAAACTCTGCTGCATGCTGCTAAGGTGTTTGAAAGCCCATCAAGGTCTGGTACCCTCTGTGCTGCTCTGATCTTCCCTTGCTGCTTCCCTGCCCCACATGTTGATGATGAGTCTGTCTGATAAGAAGAACAGCAGACTCAAACGAGCACAAACTTCAGCACTACCCCCCCTTTCCTTCCTATCCCTCTGTCTGTCCTGGAACACCGAGCTTTTTTTTTTCCTTTTTTCAGCACAAAGTGTGTCTCCTGAAAGGTTCCCTGTGTGCAAAGTAAAACAGCAAAAATAGCCCCATGTCCTGGAACACCTTTTTCTATTACTGGACATCCCTCTGAGCTCAAGTAGACTTCCTGCCCAGACACAGAGTGAGTTATGGCCAAGCTCTCAGAGGCTGACCTTGTGGTCAGCTGGAGCACAGGCTTGCTAATAAATGTGGTCAGCCCCTACCGCAAACAGCCTATTTTTAGTGTCTGTGTTTCCATGCCTGCTGCCTCGTCACCAGGCAGGTCCCAGAGCTGAGCACACACCGAGGGTCTGGATAGCCCTGCAGGGAGCACGTCCCAGGCTTGCTCTTCCCAACTGGGAGCTGAGAAATTGAGAAGGTTGATGTCCATGCAATGTCTGTTAATTTTACACCACAGAAAGTCACTGGTGCATGGAGCAAGGTGGGTTATCTTGCTGGTGGACACTGCAGCACCACAGCTCGTGCCTGTAAAGATAGGCAATGGAGAGCTCACAGCTCTCACCTAGGCTCTGTGCTTGGAAAATAGCTGTAGGCCAGCATGAGGTTGAGGTCCATTGTGCAAAGTGCTGTCGGATGAAGAGAAATGCTCTTCAAGTGCAGGTCAGGGAGAGAGGAGAAAGGCAGGAAAGAAAATAGAGGAACTGGAACTTAAGTGAAAAGGAGCACAGCTCAGTGGCTTCAAGGCTTTGAAGACCTGCTTTTTGCAACTTACCAAAAGTTTGGAGGCATGCAGAGGACATTACAAAGAAGCTGTCAGCTTTTGCTGTACACATCTGTCTGGAGGCACTTGCACTGAGTTTACCCCTTTCTGGGAATAGAAGAAGTTATTTGAAATGGAGCTGATGAAGGTGAGGTTCTGGCGTAAAGTGGGGATCAGTCCGCAGGACCATGTAAGCCATCTGAGAGCTTAGAAAGAAATCTAGTTGCCAGTATCTCTGATGCTAACAAAAATATGAACCCTTCCATCAGTTACAGGTCCTGTGTATTGAAGCAGATCGCAAAGCTGTGTAAGAATAATAATTTTAAAAATAAAATAAAAAAATAGCTAAAGAATAAGAGTGTGGATTTGGCAGATTTTAGACAAACCTGTGATCCCACAAAACTGGTGAAAATAGTTCACATCTATGGTGAAAAGAAGAAATTGCTGGGTTGATCGCAGTCTGCCTGGATTCATTAGTTCTGCTAGTGGCAAGGAAAACCATTTCTCGCTGGTCTCTTAGGCTTCGTTAAAAATATAGACAAGCAATGAAGGAGGAGGAATGGTGTTTGTAGTCCACCCCAGACACCCACCCAGAGGAGCTTTGGGAGAGCATTCAGCCCAGGATGAAGCCCTGGGACTTACTGCTGACGTGAGCAAAGGTGCTACAAGCCACAGGGAGGAGACAGGACCTGCCGCTGTGGATGTGCCGAGGGGACAGTGTGATGCAGGGTATATGGGGAAACACTTGGTTCGTGGACCATCTGCATAAGCCAGATGGGTCCTTGCTGAAACTCACTGCTGGACAAAGCCTGCTTATTGGGAAGAGACTGGCATGAAGGTTTTATGTAAAGATAATTTCCTTCTCGTGATGGCATCATCGCACTGTGTGAAGCAGGAGCATTGCTTCCTCTGCTGACGCTCGGTTGTGACTTAGGCATTGCCATAGCAGCTGGGAGCCTTCAAATGCTGGTGGAAGCCAAAGTGTCGTTTGCACAGATTGCCAGACCCAAAGAGCTGAGGCATAGCCCAGCACGTGGGTAATAGCCATGGGCTCTGCTCTTTACATGAGCTCTGGCTGCCAAAGAAGGGCCGTGTTCTGTCCTAGCACTGAGCTCCTTTTGGCTAGAGAAGAAGCAAACCTTATCCGTGGGTTATGCCTGTTGGGTTTTTCTGCCTGTTTTTGCATTCTCAAAGGCTTCCAGAAATGGGAGATCTCATAAAATAGTGACAGTTGGAGTGGAAACCTTGAATGCTTCAGGGGTCTGGTTTCAATTAGTCTCCAAAAGCTCAGAAAGATCTTGCCTTGGAAGTCAAATGTGGCCATTCCAGGGAGCCAGCCATCTCACATTTCCACGCAGCCTGATCCTCACCCTCCTGTTCAGACACATATCCAATTGAACTTGAACTGAAGGTGCCACTCATTATTTATCCCCTTTGAAGGGTTTCCAGGGTCTGAAGTCCTGTATCATAGGCTGCCCTGGGACTGCAAAGCCAATCTCCAGTCAGGCTGAAAGAGCAAAGTACTGCAGCTCCAGTGGCAGCTTCGGGGACCACTTGCAGGAGCCCACGACCTTAGCAGAAGGTGCTACAAATCATCCCTGGAGCATGTCAGGAGAGCTGTGTGCGGCAGACCAAAAGGGCAGGCAGAGCTGACGCTGAGATGTTCAAGTCCTGCACATCCATCAGTAGTGTTGAGCGTGAGTGAGTCACTCACTGCTGTCCTCAGGCCACCTGTGACATATGTCTGTGGGCAAGCAAAGCAGTGGGAGCACAGCAAGAGCATGACACTAAGCCCAAACATCATCATCTCTCCTTCTTGGGGAAAGGATTTTGCTAGGGTGGGAACAGCAGAGGAACCATGAAGCATGCTCAGGAGAGCAGATGCTGTGATGTGACATGTGCAAACCTTTATTATCAAAGCCTTTGAGGGGGATTTTATTTTTTCTGGGCAGATGCTGTGCTTCTGTGCAAAGGGAAATACCTAATACCCAGAATTCTAGTCCAGGCAGAAAATGCTGGAGTTTAAAAAAATAAACGGAAGAACAACTTGCAAGATGTGCGTCCATGCTGTGGATGAAAGGAGCGTCTTTCAGGATAAGCAGTCTTGGGCAGCACTAAATGGAGTGGATCCATGCAGAAAAGCCAATATAATTGTGGCATATTAAAAGGAAGAGGAGAAGAAGAATTGAGGAGGGGCTGTGGCAGGCTTGTTACAGAGTGGGAAAGCGATGCATGTCACCCTGTAATGAGTACTCCAGAAAGGCCAATCAGGTGGAGAAGTGAAGTGAGACTACAAAGCAATCAATGGTGATGGAGGCAAGAGGGGTTACAGTGGTATTAGTCCAGTGTATGGACCACTGATCTCTTGGTGTAGGATTTGCTGGGAAAGATTGTTATTTAGGCTTAGCTGTCATGAGGTGCTAATGGAAGCTGAGGAGTGTGGAGCCTCATTGCACTGTCTTCCTTTGCTTAGAGCCATACTGGGGAGGCTGGTGTTGGGAAAGGAGCTCTGTGTGTGTGATTCACAGTATGAGAATAAAACAGGCTTTGTCTCCATTTAGGAGATGAGGAGAAGGGGCAAAAAACTTCTCCTTGCACAGTTGTGTGCACCTGTGTGCAGAATGAGTCCCTGGTGAGACACATCCACCTCCTGGTGCAGAGCTCCCTGTCAATGGGGCAGAGCCTTACCCACACGGCTGGGAGCACCGCATACTGCCCATCATCCCAGGATCAACACATTTGACCTTTCTAGCTTTTTCAGCTGGCAAAGCCTGGAGCATTTCCTTCAGTGCAGATCTGCGTTAGCATTTAAGCCATGTGCCAGTAGCCAAGCTCTTCTTAGTTATCCATTCTGGATTGTTTCAAAGTAGTCAGTCTGCAGCACTGATGCTGAAAAACATTGACCTGCGAGGCTGGAAGCCTGGCCAATGTTTACTAGCCAAATCCTGCGTGCTTTTTAGATAGATGAGAGTCAGCACCATCACACCGAGGAGCTGACTGGGATGCAGAAGCTAAAGCAGAGCTGCAGCATGTAGCACACTTTGCTTGATTCCTGCTGATTTTGCTATGGTGTAATGAGGTGTGCATGTATTTCTGATGTCCAGGTGTTGGGCGCACTGCTGGATAAAACAGGTCTGCTGGTGGAGAGCTGCTGCAGAATGGATATTCTGCTGTGCCAAAGAGTGTTTTTGCTCTCTGGAGAGAGAACCCCTCTGTGCTCTGCCGGTCTGTGCTGCTCGCACACAGGGGGCCACCCCTGCCGCTGCCAGCATCCGAACTGAAATAAAGCCAAGGAGGTTGCTAAGCATCCCTCACAGAGGGAACTCATCTACGGAGGGGGATCAGAGTCCCAGCAGGCAGGAAGGCAGCCTCACGATAGCAGCGGCTGGTGCAAACCTGTATATGCACAGGGGTCCGCTGCTGGGGGGCTTGTTCTGGTAGCCCTATGTCTGTGCATACATCCAAGTGCAGATCATTTCCAACCAGGCAGAAAAGCTCTGCTCACCGTCTGCATTGTTTATGCACAAACCTGCTCCCAGAGCGACAGTAAGCTGAGCCATGCGTGCTCCGAGGGCAGTCCCCAGCCATAGCCGTGAACTTGAGACTTTGCAGGATGAGTCACAGAGAGCCTCTGACTCCAGCCAAGCCACAAGCCCTGGCAGGTTGGACTCTGCTGTGTCTACAGCTCGCCTGCACTGTGATGTGGTTGCTCCATCTGACAGCATGCTGTGCAAGTGAGAAACTGAGGCACACGAGAGTGAGAGTGCATTAAATCCAGAAGCTAATGTCTGTCTGTCTGCTCCTCTGCCTGCAATTTCCAGTGGGAAGCCTCCATGATTGGCTGTAACTGGAAGCCTGAAGACCTGCCTCAACCTGTGCCTGTGCTGAGATTAACTAGAGAAAGCTGGGAAAAAGCATGAAAATCCATTGACAGTGCTTGGAAGTAGAAAGAGGCTGCTGAGCTCTATAGGACTCCTGAGAGAGGAGTTGTAGAGCATTATGTGGGATACAGGAAGGTGCCTGGCTGATGGTCATATCCAAGTTCCTGTGCTCAGCAGACTTGAAAATTTGTTTTACCATTGTAATGGGAAGCACAGCCCCTTGTGTTTGTATTTTTTTTTTTTTTTCCTTTGAGTGAGGATCAGAAAGGATTGTAAAGCACTGAAACAGGCTGCACAGGGAAGTGGTGGATTCACCATCCTTAGAGGTATTTAAAAGACATGTAGATATGGTGCTGAGGTTTAGTGGTGCTGAGGTTGTGGTTTAGTGGTGACCTAGCAATGCTGGGTTAACGGTTAGACTTGATGATAGTAAAGGTCTCTTCCAACTGGAATGATTCTATGAACTCTGCTGTGTGGCATAGGAGAAGGGCAGCTCAGAAACTTGGGTTCCCACTGGCACCTCCTAGCTCTGAAAGCAGCACCAAGCTCCTTGGTAGTGGGAGGAACCATGGCCTTTGCCAATGGCTTCAGGCTCACTTTCTAGTGAGCTGCAGCACCACTCCTGTTGGCATTCTACCTGAAAGTCCGTTCACTTTACTGGGACTCTTCTCTGCCTCCTTTGCTCTTGAGGAGCCTCCCCAGCTTTGCCCCAACCCTTGCCTTGCCCTCTGTCAGCATTGCTGGGTACAGCCCTTTGGGTGCTAAGAGAAGGGCTTTGCAAAGAGAGTTTCTGTTGTTTTCAACCCAAGCTGCTGGAGACTAATGCTCGCTTTTATGGAGAGTGAACCCTGAATATTCAAGAAACAGCACTGAGCTCGGTGTGACCGTGGTTGGCAGGTTCTGTCCCTTAATTAATTAGCATTGATTGTACTTCACTTCCAACTGTGGAGGAGGGAGCTGCAGCTCAGGAAAGCAGTGAAGTGTTGCAATATAATCACTGCAGCCATTTTCATGCTGCCAGTTGTTGCTCTTCAAAAGTTACATAGCTGCTGTGTTGGCAGCATGGGAGATAGAAAGGAAGATCCTGTAGGAATAGTAATGACATAGGACTTCATCTTAGAAGAAACATTTGTTTATACATTTATGCAGGTTTGAGGTTTTTTTTCATTTTTATTTTTATTTTCTCCTAGCATTGTCTTTGTTTGATGTAGCCTTAACAAAGGTGCTGCTTATGTCTCCTGTGTGGCAGCAGGACGAATATGGGGTCCATCAGCCCATCAGGAGATTTGGCCATTAAAGCATGGGACCTCCATGAATTCTCTTTGCTCCCAGCTCCTCCATCCAAGTGCAGCAGCAACATTACAAACCCTGGGCCACCAAGAAACACTATTTAGAAGTGGGATGTGCCTTGTCCTCCAAGAAATTTGGAGGAGGCTGGGGGTTGGATCAGTCATGAGAATGGAGGTGTCTACCCTATCTGAGCAAGCTACCCAGTGGTCAGCCTCTCTCTGTGTTGGTGAACCTTCCTTCCATTTGAAATCGTCCATCTCATTCCATAATCTGGACAAGTCTTTTTCACTGAACTCTGTGAGTCCATGGGCTTCTATATCCATGATGTATTTCTTTCCCCATATTTTTGCAATTTCATTCTTGGCAGCTCCAGAGAGAGGGCCCCAGTCATCCATCTATTGATCTATGAGTAGGACTTTGGGATATAAACCCAGAAGGAAAATTTCAGGATTTAAGTAGGGAGATTTAAATTCATTACATTCTTCATCCTGCCGTAACTCACAGCTTCACAGAGTGAACACTACATAACGAGAGCCACCAAGAGCTCATCACAGCTTTTTGAATAAGTTGCCTGATGTTGCAAACATGTCACCCAGCCTGGTGAATATCGAACCCTAGTGCAGACTTTAATCTGTGTCGTGGCTTGGGCAAGCAGTTCCCAAGCTTGTCCTTGTCCCAGCACATTTCCAGGAAGTCCCAGCTGGACTGTGACTGCATGTTCTGGTGAACTTTCTCTCCCACACAACACACATGCACAGCTGTCGTGTGGGGGTGCTGGTAGTGGGAGGTGCTGGGGGTGGGAGGTAGGCATCAGCAGGCAAAGACTGGATTAGTGGATACAGACTGTTAGGTGATTTAATTGTGCTTTCCTTCCTCCAGTGAATTTGGGCCATTTTTCTTAACTTGCTTAGCCCTGAGGAGTTTTTTAGTGTAACTGGTATTTATGGAAGGCTTTTTAGTTTGCTGCTTCAGGGGGAGTCACTGGTGTATTGCCACAGCAGCTGTCTCATAGCTCTACAAGCCACCACTGCAGTGTCCAAGTGCTGGCATCCCAAGGGGCATACAGGGGTTCTGGGTGGATATAAAGACAACAGCTCAAATGAATCCTGTGCTCTGAGTGTTTATATTTCAGCAGGGTCAGATTAGAGCCCAATCAAACATTGTTGTTGATGTACTAAGTGCTATAGGATAACAGGGGAGGAGGAAAATCAGAGCCTAGCTCTGATGAAACCAACTTGTGCGCTCTTGTGCCAGTCATTTAATCTGCTTTGGGGACTTCAGTTTCATCTATAAGATGAGGAGAATGGTCTCATTCGTCTCACCTGTTTGAGTTGTCAGCTTGTTAAGTAGGGAGCTGCATCTTGCTGGGTGCCAGCACAGAGCAGTGGTTGACAAGGTGCCCATTCCCAGGGGACTGCAGGTAGTGTGACAGTGTGAGTGCTGGGGAAGAGCCACCAACATCCTCTGCACTGGGACCCTGCGCTTCCCATGAGGGGCATCTCTCTCAGGAAGCAAAGCACTTACTGCCAATCTATCCTGAGTGGAGCTGATGGGGAAAATTCTCAAGGGAGACATTTTCTGTTGGGGAAATGAAGCCCTGTCAACATCCGAATGTTTTACAAAACTGTGTTTGTCTGTTGAGGGCAGAAGGGGAAAGAAAGAAGTTTGACAGGGGGAAGTGCTGTAGTTTGTTTCTTAGTTTCTTTTTGGTATTTTTCAGAAGTGATTAGGTTTGTCACTTTGAATTGACACCCCCTTCCCCCTAGAAAAGAAAGGATTGCAAAGCCTTTTGTACAATACAGTGGAGCAGTTCTGTAAAAAACCTAAAAGACATGAAACCCTTTGGTTTCCTTCTGAAGAAAAGAACTTAGCTTTTTTTTTTTTTTCTTCTCTTTAAGGGAGAATTTTCCTAGTATTGGACTTTTGCCTAGATGGGACCAGAGCAGCATTCCCAATTTCATGGCATCCTTAGCTTTCCCTGGCTGTGATAAAGCCATGGGGGCTACAAGCCATGGCATCTTCCCTTGCCCATCCTGCGCAGGCAGCTGCTCTCCCTGTTGCCGTCTCCCATGGGCCAGCAGCCACTCTCCCTGGATGGGCTGAAGAGCATCCTCTTTTTACACTGCTTCAGCTTGTTTTCTATTCATGGCCTCAAGCTGGAGGTAGGGGAAGAGTCACTTGCTGCCTGTAGCTGCTTTCCATGCCCGTGTGCATAGATTTGCACTGATTTTCCCTCCTTATGGACTTTCTCGTAGTCCTCCTCCGGCAGGCAGCACAGGCAGTTGTTTGCAAGATCCTGCTTGTGGGCAGTTTCCTCCTCCTTACTACCATTCAATAGCTCATCCTCATCCCTTTTCCTCTTCTTCCCTCCTGAAGGGCAGCCTCTCACAGCCGACTCATTTCAGAGATGTGTTTTCACTGTTGGAGCCAAGATTTTTCTCTATCCCATCATGCTTAATCTGGAAGTGGGAGGGGGAAGCAGGTTTGGGGTGGTTTGTTGTTTGTTTTTTTTTCCAGCAATAAATAATTTTATTATGCTGAAGAGGCAGAAGAGTGAAGCCAGCGTTAAGCTACATTGAAATACTCCATTTGTTCTGTGAGTCTTTCTCCCCCCTCCAGAAAGCTTCCTCTAGTGTTTAATTTTAAAGCAAGTCTCTATTATTTTTCATTTTCTTACTTTCCAGAAGAGATTCCCGTATTATTTCAGCTTGGCTGGAGATTTCCATGCACACCAGAACTTTTCCCTTTGGCTTTTCTTTCCCCTTTGCTTCCTTTTTGCCAGGGTTAAAAGGCCCAAGTCAGCAAGGTACTTAAACACATGCTGAAAGTTAAGGGCTTGTCTAAGTGCTTTGCTGACATGAAGCCAAAGATATTTTCTCAGGTCCTTTAAATGCTTCAGAACCTGAATTCAAAACATCTTACAGGAATTCCAGAATTCAAGTATCTCTTGTGCTAATAATAGTTCTAATTCAGTAGTGCCTTCAGATAACTGGAGCTCTAGACATGGCGAGCTTCTGTATAATCTCACTTTCAGAAAACGTGCTTCCCTAAAATCTTCCTCTACTCCAAACCCAAGAACTCTCCAGAGAGCTGGGCACGTTTATTTGTATTTCAGTCAGTGAACATAACTGACCTTTTAGCCACTGTTTTGCAATAAGGCACTCAAAGCTTTTAAGTGTTGAAATTTAGGAAATAGTGGACAATTAGTTCATATCATACTGCACAAATGTCTACTCCTGAACTAACATTTGCTCATCTTCCCCAGCAATGGGAACTAAAAAAACCCTGCTAACTTGAGGGCTCTCTGAACCAGCAACAGCAGTAATTGAAGGTTAGGAGATGCTCTCAAAGGCCGGCTGAGCTCGTGTTTCAGAGCCTGAAAGCAGCACTGCTCTCTCCTTTTGAGAGTTTAGTCAGAGCAATGGCAATAAAAGCAGTAAGGAGAGGGAACAGCAGTGAGTAGAAGGGCAGGAAAGACTCTGTGGAGGAGGAGGTGTTTCCAGAATCAGAGAGGTGGCATCAAATAGAAATCGTGACACGGTTGTTTCGGGCTCTGCATGATGAACCTGGGTGCCTCTGTCACCAGCCAGCTTGGAGATGCTCAGCTGCTTAATGAAGAGCATCTTCTTCAGAGGTTTTAGTAAGCGTGCTGGACAGTGGTGCTCAGGGCACCAAAAAGGGAACAGTGCCAGGCAGTAGATGTTTTAGTTCACAACCTGCCAAGGTGTTGCATGCCCTGTCCTCTGAAATCACTCTGTGCTGCCGCCAGGAGTGGGAAACCCATGTGAGGCTCACAGCTTACCATCCTCATCTTAAGGCTTCGTTTTCAGACATGAAAAGAAAGCTTCTGCATTGTGCTTTGCAGCAATCTGTGCACATCTGTACAGGAAGGCATGTAAAGCCCCTGTCTGTATACCCTAAAGGGTCGTGTGCTTTCAGTCTCCTACTGTCTTATGGACATATATCTTCCTGCAGGGATCACACGTGTAGAGTGCAGAAGACCCTCTCTCTCCTACCTGCCCAGAGACAGCTACAAAAGATTGTGCCACCCTCAACAGCTCTCTAACTTTATGTTGCAAATACTCAGTCAGCCTGTGGATTTATACGGCTCTTAAATATTGCTGAGCCCCATGAGGTGCTCAGAAGCCATTTGGGGTCCATGATCCTGAAAACGTGTTGTCCATGCCTCAGATTTACCTTCCAGCCCATAGCCAGAGCCCCCAACTGGACCATGCTTTAAGCTCTGCTCGAGACCCAGGGGTTTATCTCGATGTCTCTGCTGGAAGTGACACTCTTTCCAGTGTGCCATCATACGTTGCTATCTTTTACCCCAGCAGTGCATGCACCCCACAGATGCTCTGTGCCCCTGTTGGGCTGCAGCTCTGCAGCTGTGCCACGGCTCAGCACACACCAGTGATTGTTTCCAGGCTTGGCTTTGCTTGAGAATCCTTCAGAGTGAAAGGCATGAAATGCAAATGTAGTATCTCCTTATTACCAAGTCAAATCCCAAGGTCTTGGCTTAGTTGTTAATACAGCCCCTGATGGGCAGAGTAGATGAGTGCCTGATTATTAATATTGCTTTGAAATCATCACCAGGCTCCAGAAGTGAGTTACTTGGAGAAGTCGGTGATGTGACTGAGTCCAAAAAAAAAGGAAAAAAGACTTGGGAAAATGCTTCCCATTTTATCAGCATCTATTTTTCCCACCTCCTGCTCACTGTGCTGTGCTGGCAGCAGCTCCACTCCTCTGCTGTCCTGTAGCCATGTGCACAAAGAAAAGTCTTAGCGTAGATGCTGAGGGAAGAAATCTCTTTCTTGGGAAGAAATGAGTCTCAGGATCTGACCTTCAGTGGATGCAGAGATGAAGGGAAAAGTTACTGGTGTTTCTGTTGGGAGTTCCTAAGCACAGGACATCACTGGGAATACTTTGGTGCTGCCCTGTGCCCCTGTGTCTCAGTGCTACAGGTTGCACTCCTGCTTTGATTTCTAAATCCATCCTGGGTAATGCCTTTTAGCCCTGGCCCTGTGTGCAGCATGCCCTGTACCTCCTTCTTGCTGGGGCTGGGCCATATGGAGCAGGATGAACCTCCTGTACCTGTGGTTAAGACAGTGGAGGAGTTTTTCTATCCTCAGGCCGCAGAAGTTCATGTGTTAAGTTGCAGCAGTCCCAGCTTCAAGCCCAGCTGCTGCCGATCCACCCAGGGGTGTGAGCATTACATCTGTAAGCGACAAGCCACTGGCCTACAGCAGGCAAAACCCAAGCCAACAGACAGACAGAAAGAGCCTGAGGGGCTGAATTTTAGAGCTATTAAATGATTAAATGCAAGGGAAAAAAAAGTTAATTTAACATCGCGGTTGTGATTTTACACACCCAAGAGCCTGGAAATTGAGAGCTCTGCTTCTCACACAGGGATCGTAACTTGGCACTGCACAGATTGTACAGTATGTAAAATTAGACCGGAGAAATAGTAAATATGCTGCAGGGACCAATACTGTCTTGGCAGAAGGAGGATGGACTGAGTGGGACCCAACAGGTCTTTTACGCCTCTGACTTCCATAATTCTGTGCTAATAAAAAAAATATTGCACAATGCCTGATGCTAATCTGCAGCCCTGAGTGGGGTAAAGCGGGAGCTGGGTTGTTATGTTGGACAAATAGCGATTGCCCCTGGTGTATTCACGTGGAGGAGGAAGGCTGTTAGTTGAGGGCAGGCACATGGGCATTGGCAAACAGCGATGTGGAGGTGTACGCTGTGCACCAGGCTCAAAGGGGACGGGTTACGGTCAACAAGGTGTGAGGTCCCCCAGCGTCTCTATCCATCTCTACCTGCCCTCCCCACAGCTAGGTAAATACAGGCATCTTCACGCTGTTGCCGGACGACAATGAGCTTTTCTTGTGTTTACGGCTGTGATTTGGGCACCTAATTCTGAACCGTATTGATTTCCCCTTAAACGGTGTTGAAAAGCCTAATCTAAGCACTCTTCTGTGGCCTCAAGTTATTTGTCCTGTCTACATGAAAAAGCAGGACCAGAAAACAAGCCTTTAATTCATCCGTGGCACTAACACCAATCACCTGGCAGCAAAGGGTGAAGGCTCAAGTGAGCCCAGCAGGAAGGATATTGGTGGGATTTTTCTGCTATGTGCTAGTTCCCATTGGTACAGTTCACCTCGCTCTGATCCTCCAACTCCTTCCCCTTCACATAATACCAACTTACATGCTGAGGCAGCCGCAATGTAGTTCCAGAGGATTGGAGGAGTTGCTGCTTCAGGAGGCTTCTGCTCCTCCTCAGAACGAATTAGCTCACATTGACTTTGCAAGGAAGCCGAGTGAACAATGTCCCATCCAGCCTTCTCTTTGCCCGAGGATGAAAATGGTGTCATAGCTCAGCCTGTCCCAGCAAGGAGAGCATTGGAGTCCCAGGACATAGGCAGTTTTGGACCAGAAGAGCTAGGACATGCAAGTGAAGGTCTTACCAGCACCTCCTACTGGTAAACAGATCAACACATGAGCTCAGGTCCCCTCCTGGGATACAAGAGCAAAGTCGACAGAAAAGCTGAAGTAGCAGCAGAAGTGCATCTTCTGCTGTCCCTGCCTATGGTAGTACAAGATGACCAGTGCTAGAGGTATGCTACCATTGCAGATGGGTACACGCCAGCATTAACACCTTCTGGTAGAGCTCAGTCTTGCCTTGAAGCCATGGGAAAGGACAGCTTGTTTCAGGTCTTCTACCCCTGCATATCTAGAGGGACGTCCAAAGCAGGATGGACATGATTGCTGTTCTCAGACTTATTTATCCCCTGAGGCTTCACAGCCTCTGCTACTCCCAACAAGAGCTGAGTGTGATGGCATGCAGGGAAGCAAGGCTGCCTCTGACATGGAGCCCTTCTGGCTTGCTGCAAGGAGCATTGCCAGCATGATGTTTTGGGCTGATGTGGTTTGACAGGTCTAATTTGCTGTATGAGAGGCTCCATCCCAACATGGGGCTCCCAAAAATGCACCAAGACCTGTATGAGAGGTGGGCGTAAGAGTTCTGTCCTGACATAGGGAGACACGCTCTGCCCTGCTGAGATCACACTCCAACGAGGCCAATGCTGTTGGTTCAGTTAGTCTCTTAATGTGATACAAGCAGAAAAATGATGCTGAAGTTACTTGTCTGCTAAGGCAGCTTCCTCTGTTCTACTGCTGTGTCTCTCAGCCAGAGCTCAGTGTGGGACCACAACCCACGAGGCATGGGGAGCCGCCACATCTCTTGGGGCTGGCCCAGTGCTGCAGAAAGGACTTGGCCCTCGCTTCTGCTGCGAGTTTGTGTTGCTTCTGCTTCCAGAGGTGCATCTCTGTGCTGTGGTTTCCCACAGGGTTTAGCACTGCGTTTCCCCCCAGGAGGGTGCTTATGTCCTACCGCTGCATAGCCTTTTTGGCCCTCGTGCACAAGCCAGGCAAGTGCCACCATCCTGACCATGCCACCATCACAACTGTGCCACCTAATGCTCAGTCCTGGGGACAACATGGCAAATTGGTAGCAGAGCAGGCATCACACCTCCCTGCTGATGGACCATCAGATCCAGAAGGGGCGCTATGGTGTGGATTATTATCTATGACTGGCATATTTGATTGCAAAAGTGTCTTCATCCTCCAAAAGTTCCAGCAGATATTTCATTGAGTTTCACAGAAGAAAGCACCAGTGTCTTAGAGCTGAGTGGCTAGAAGGGCCATGAAGGCCCTTTTCTCCCTGCGATGGACATCCCTAGCTGGGTTTGGGGTGTAGTTGCAGAGGGAGGTGAACTCAGATGCAGAGCAGTTATGAGAGGTCAGACTACTGCAAAGCTGGAGGAGAGCTTCTTTGAGGGCAGCAGAGCTTTGCTGACCCCCATGAGAGGTCATTTTGTGGTCACATCCAGGCTGAGAAAAGAGGCTCGCCTACCCTGGAGCTTGCCCTGAGCCAAGCATGTTGGATCAGGAAAGCGCCTCCTTTACAACATCCCCGAAGTAAAACGAGGTCTGCTTCCAGGCTATCATAGAGTGATTGAGTACAAGTCCTTTAGGACCCTTCTGTTATCTCTTAATTAAAGTTTCTTGCTAATTATTTTTTCTTGTCAAGAGAGCAAAGCTGCTGACTGCAAGGATTTACCGAAGTAGAGAAAACAAACGTGGGCTCTGCTTGCTGCAATTCTTCATTAATGGACAAAATTAACTTGGAACGGTCCATATCTTTGGCTACATCAATGACACTTAATTACGCCTGTTTCCTTACAAAGATGTATCTAGTTTTAAATCACTTGTGGAAGAACTGCCTTCTTAAGCATGAAATTTCTTCTCCTTAAGGGGAAGATTTCTACTAGCAACGAAAGCCATGCAAAGACCAAGTGGCACCAGGTATGAGGAGATCAAGGATGGAGTGTACTTGAGGAAGCTGGTGTCAAGAAACCCTCTCCAGTGCCAGAGGCTGTTCCATCTTAAGAAGGGCAGAGCTGCAGATGGGAGCGGAGCCACTGGCATCCCATGGGCATGGTCAGTGCTGCTCAGGCTGGCAAGCATGGGTGCTGGAGCTGAAGAGAAGCCACAGGGTTGTGCCAGCACTCAGTCCAATAGCTGGAGAAGGCCAGGACTGTCCCCTCTTCATAGTGCAGATGGTGAAGTCACCTCTTTTTTCCCCTTGCCCTTCCCACCCTCTTGACTCCTAGCTTGTCTGCTGTGGGCTTATTCATCTCATTTATCGCAGGATATTGCAGGGAGCAAGACCTCACCAGTTTATCTGCTTAGAAAGCTCTCAGCATAGCCCTGGCACTATGTAAATATTAAATGTGTAATTTATGAATACATACACAGAGACCTAATTAGCCACTGAGGTAATTATTCACGGCTAGTTGCTTAGCTATGGAAGGGACATGCAAAGGCTAATGGGGTGATGTGAGGGCCTCTTTGTCCAAAGGCACATTAGGTAATTCTCTATCCCACTGAGGGCACATAGGTATTAAAAAGAACCTGACCAGCAGATCAAGGGAGGTTCTCCTCCCCCTCTACTCTGCCATACTGAGGCCACAACCGGAGTTTTGTGTCCCGTTTTGGGCTCCCCAGTTCAAGAGAAACCAGGAAATACTGCAGAGAGTCCAACAGAGGGCTGCAAAGATGGTGAGGGAGGAGGAACATCTCTTGTATGAGAAAAAGCTGAGATCCCTGGGTCTTTTTAGCCTGGAGGGAAGAAGACTGAGAGAGGATCTTATCAGTGCTTATCAGTATCTAAAGGGTAGGTGTCAGGAGGATGGTGCCAGACTCTTTTCAGTGGTGCCCAGCAACAGGATAAGGGGCAACAGACACAAACTAGAACACAGGAAGTTCCACCCAAACATAAGGAAAAACTTCTTTACTTTGAGCGTGACAGAACACGGAACAAGCTGCCCAGAGAGATTGTGGAGTCTCCTTATTTGGAGAGATTCAAAACCTACCTGGACACAATCCTGCGCAACCTGCTATGCATGAAGCTCCTTTAGCAGGGGCGTTGGACTAGATGATCTCCAGAGGCCTCTTTCAATGCCTACCGTTCTGTGATTCTGTAATTCTCTGTCCACATCCTGTTAGGGGAATCAAGGGTGTGGCCTTTCTTGCTGCCAAAATGGGGACAGTTTCCCCATCTGCAAAAGAGGGGCAGAGCCAGAGGCTGTGAGTCCTGCAGAGAAGAAGAGTGCTTGTGTCTGTCCTCAGAAATGCTGCAATGCCTTCCTTTTGCTCACTCTACTAACACCAGCCACAACCACACAGCACATTTGGGCAGAGGGCTCCAGAGGGAAGAGTTGGCCCTATCTGCCTGCAAGTCATTGTGACAGCGAGGCCGGTTTTGACCCCTGCGTGTGCATGCTGGAGACTGGCTTGCAACAAGCCCCAGCACAAAGAGCCCCACTGAGGGGCTGCGGTGATCGCCGGTGCTAGGAATGCAAACCATCTTCTCCACTTCCTCTGTTCACTGTTCAAAAGACTCCTCGGGTGTCTGGGCACACACCCCAAGGGCCATGTCAGTGGCATGGCTCCATGCATGCAGCACAGAGCAGTGCCCTGCAGCATGCTCGCCCTGGCAGCTGCCCATGCTGGCGCAGTGAGAGCCTTGACAGGAACTGAGGGAGAGCAGCCAATGGAGATGGAGGGTCCTAGGAGCAGTTTTGCTCCTTCTCAGCACAGCCAATGCCAAGGCAGCCCTTGGGTTTTTGAGATTGCCATGCATTGTTGCCCTTGTAGCCTTGATGCAGGTCAAAGTTCATTAAGAAGGACAACGAGAATGATGTTTCTATTGGAGAGCTCCAACTCCTCATAGAAACATGAGTTTGGGAATCATTGAACGTGTTCCCACAGATGCTGACTCTCAGCTGCTTTGTCTCGTCTTCTATGTGTCTCTCTGTTGGACTCCTGTCCTGTTGGTACCTGTTGGTCCTGCTTGGGGAAGAGTGGCTGGAAAACTGGTGGTGGAAAAGGACCTGAAGGTACTGATTAACAACAAGCTAGATATGAACCGACGTGTTCGCAGGTGGCCAGGAAGGCCAACAGCATCCTGCTTGTATCATCAATAGTGTAGCCACCAGGACCAGGGCTGTGACCATCCCCCTGGAGTTGGCACTGGTGAGGCTGTACCTCAAATACTGGGTTCAGGTTTGGGCCCTTCACTACAAGAAGGGCATTGAGGTGCTGGAGTGTGTTCAGATAACGGTAACAAAGCTGATGAAGGGTCTGGAGACCTAGTCTTCTGAGGAGTGGCTGAGGGAACTGGGGCTATTTAGTCTGAAGTAAAGGCAGCTGAGGAGAGATGTTTTTACTCTCTCCAACTACCTGAAAGGAGATTGTAGTGAAGTGGAGATCGGTCTCTTCTCCCAAGTAGCAAGTGATAGGACAAGAGGAAACATCCTCTCGTTGCACTGCGGGAGGTTTAAGTTGGACATTAGGAAGAATTTCTTCATGAAAAGGGTTATCAAGCCCTGGACCAGGCTGCCCAGGGAAGTGGTTGAATCACCACCATTCCTGAATGTGTTTAGAAGTCATGTAGATGTGGTGCTGAGGGACATGGTTTAGCAGTGGACTTGATAGAGTTAGGTTAATGATTGGTCTCGAAGATCTTTAAGATCTTTTCCAACCTAGGTGACTCTGTGATTTTGTTGTGTTGCAGTTGCACAGATTTTACCATAAAGTTATCACTCATCTTTACTAGGAGGAAATGTCCTCAAGTTATGCTAGGAGAGGTTTAGTTTGGACATTAGGAAAAGTTTCTTCACCAAAAGAGTTGTCAAGTACTGGACAGACTATCCGAGGAAGTGGTTGAGACACCAACCCTGCAGGTATTTAAGAGACAGGTAGATGTGGTGCTTAGTGACATGATCTGGTGACGGACTTGGCAATGCTGGATTAAGAGTTGGGCTTGATGATCCTTAAGGTCTTTTGCAACTTAAATGATTGTATTTTTTTAGGAGGATAGCAAAGCAACTCATAGCTCATTTCACCAAGCTGCCCCAGGTCCGCTGTTGGGAGCTGTGTTTGTCTTTCCCACAGGTGACTCCTGTCTTCCCTCCACCACAACTTTGCAGGGAAGGCGCAAAAGCTGTGGGTAAAGTTTAATTTCTGCCCTCATGCATCACCATGACTCCTCCCCATCTCTGGGACTTTATGTGGTAAGCCATGCTGTGCCTGGCTGATGTGCTGTGCTGCGGTAGAGGATGTGGCTCTTGGTGGTGTTGAATGCACAGAGGCATGTTGGGGTGCAGCATAGCAACCTCTCCGTCATGTGTACTTCACACTTGTACTGTCACTTGACCCAAAAAGCAGCTTACCTTGGAGAAGCAGAGTGGTTTAGGGGTAGGGTGGCGTCTCTAAGTATCGTTTTTAGCCAATAATCACAGCAGTGTTGTTGGATAAGGGGTCTTTGGAGATGTCTAGTCCAGTGTCACACTCAGAAAAGGACTAGTCTCAACAGTAGGCCAGATCAGCCATGGCTTTGTCAACAGAGCCCTGACAGCCTCCAAGGATGGGGATCCACCCTCTCTGTGTGTACCTGTCCCAGGGCTGCACCACCATCCTGAAGAATACATTTTCCTCCATGTTCAGCTCGAACACCCTGAGCTGCAGCCCCTGGCTGCTGGCCCATGTCCTACCCTTGCTACCAGTTGATGTCCATCCAACATCTGCTGACCCTGCAGCACAGCTACCATCTTGGTCATCAATGCCATGTGTTACCAGTGATGTGATGACCAAGAGCATAGAGAAACCTTCCTCCCCTCCCTACTTGAGGGAGCTGTGAGAGTCTGGATGGCCTGGGGGGTGGTCCTGCCCATATCTATCCCGTAGGAAGTGGAGGCTCCCAGTAAAAGCTCTAGTCATCCTTGCCATCCCCATCCTAAAGCAGAACTGGTGTCCGCAGCACAAGACAAGGCTGTTCCAATGTTAGCACGAGGGGCTGTCCTGTCCCTATGGTACCCCTTCCCAAAGGGACTGCCACATGTTCACATGGCAGTGTGGTTGGATGGGACTCCTATGCCTGGCACAGAGCAGGAGTGACCTGGGGACCTGGCTCAGCTCCAGTAAGAGCCTCAGCAAACCCAGCTGGGAGAAATGCCTCCTAAGCTGTGCTTGGGGTTTCTTCTTTGTCAGGGGCCTTAAATCATTACTTTGGAAAGGAGCATTGCTTTCAAAGACCTGTCCTCCAGGAATGGCTCCCTCAGCCCCTCTGGATGAGTGCCAGTGTGTTTGCACTGTGTTTAAGGACAAGTAGGAAATAATTCAAGGTGCCTTTTCCCTTCTCAAGTTAGTCCTGCTGCCACCAGCTACCGACAGGCTCTCAGCCGCAGTTCCAAGAAGCAGAACTGGAGACACCAGAGCTTTCCTCTGCTCTCAAACCTTGCCTGGGGCTAGGCACCAGACAGGCAGGGGCAAGTGGGCCTGTGGGTACATTGCCGCACTGAACCTTTCTCCATGCAAGGCTGCTGTGTGGTGCAGCGTCTCCTGTGTCTTCTCCAAGCAGATTCCCAAGTGTAAGGCCAGGATAGTCAATAGTCTTTCGTGAGCTAGCAGGAAAGGGGAAGAGAAAATGTGTTTACGTTATGCAATAGATTAGACAAGAACTTGAGTAAGGTGCTGAGAATCTTATTTTAACTCTGTTAATCTGTATCTGTCTATCCGCTCATCTGCATAATCATCTGTCTGTCCATCCGTCCATCCATCCATCCATCCATCCATCCATCCATCCATCCATCCATCCATCCATCCATCCACCTCTACATCCATTCGAACTATTGTCCGCCCGACACCACTAAAGTCATTGGTCCTTCCTTCTCTCCTTTCCTCGACCCATGCACCTATCTGTCCAGCCGTCCCTCCATCCACATACACAGCCAGCCAGCTGCTTATATGCTTATCCCTCCATGCTCTTTACGTATCTCTGCATCCCCATATATGCCCATCCATCCATCTATCCATTCTTCCATCCATCTAGTTGCATGATCATCCATCCTTTCATCTTTATACACTTTACCCCGTCCCATCTGTGCCCACCCAGCTGGCTGTCCATCTGTCAGTGATCACATACGTTCATTCATCTGTCCACTCATCCATCTTCTTCACATCTCTGCTTGTCTGCCTGTTTATCTGGGCGCATTCCAGCTACCCCTCCTCACACAGGCACCTCAGCTTAGATGTTCTCCCCTCTTTCTGCCTATCAGTATATGCTCTAAGCTTTTTTAAGACACTTGAAACACACTTTTCTGCTCAACACAGTTTCTCAAAGGTCCCCACCCTTGGTAGTGTCTGAGGTGATCCTGAGGCATCTTACTTGCTACAACCCAATTTTCCCTCTTTTTTTAGCACCCTCTTTCCTGGCAGGAACGGGATCCCCAGAGGTGCTGCTTTCCTGTCAGGAAGAAGTGTCCTGACAGGCCGTCTGCAGGAGGACTCAGACTTGCCAAGGACTCCCCCAGGGCCAGCTTTGCCCTGGGACTCTCTCTTTTGCTGAGAGGGCTCAGGCTGTGAGCTTTCACACAAGAATGGCTGGGTCATACCCATGTGGTATCATCTGTCAACAGGACCTAGGAGCTGAGAGAGTGAGAAAAGAGCAGGGATGCTTCTCCCATCCCTCCCCACCATCAGCTGCCTGGATCCTCCCCAGGCTCACTGGGCAGCTCAGCGTTTTACCACCCCAGGTAGTGTCTTCTGCTATGGATTCATTTAATGACTATTTCCCCCAAGATGTTGACATCCACAGCATCTGATGGACATCAGTTTCTGTAATTTAATCTTACTTTCTTTTGCTAGTTTTCATTTGCTGCCCCTTATTTTCTTAGGAGAAAGAGCAAGCAGTCCTTAGCTATTCATCCTCTCCATGTCACTCCTCATTGCTTAGGTGTCTATCATGTCTTTGCTCAGTTGTCTCTTCACGGATGAAGGGATTGAGTCCGCTAAGCTGTCCTTGCATGGGGGCTGTTCCAGCCTTTGCTATTCCAGTTTCCTTTCTCTGCTCTGTTTTCAGCTGAACTGTACTTCTAAAGGCATGGGGACGGATTTGTGGACGGCTTTTTAGGGTACAGCGCTTTCCATTTTCTTCTCAATCCCTTTTGTGTTTTTGGTCACCACTGAGCCTGTGTTTTCGGGGAGGTGAGTACAATGACTTCAAGATAGGTTTCCATGGAGGCTGCAGCTCTATAGAAGCAGCCATGAGTGTGTAGGGGAAGCAAGGCTTCATTTTCCCTATGTGCAGCCTTGTGCATTTATTGACACCAGTGTTACTGCCTGGTGGGTCTGCACCATGATGTCCTTCCGCTACGCTTCTGCACCCACCTGTAATGTGGCTGCTCTGAGAGGCTCAGCAGCACACCATCTCTCACTGCCTCGACCCTCTTTTCTCCCTGAGTTAATGAGGGTATTGGGCAGCTCTGGTCCAGGTCTGATCTGTTGAACTTCACAGGTGACGTCTTCTGCTGCCATATCTGATCATTTGTTCTCACCTTTGGTCTTCTGATCTTTAGCTACTCTAAATCCTTGCAAGGACTTCCCTCATGTGCCAAGGCTGCTTGATTTCCTCATGAGGCGCCATGTCAGCTGTGTTTTTGAAACACAGGAGTATTTTGAGAACTAAACCATCCTTGTCTGTGCACAAAAAGCTGATGAAGCCTCGAAGGAACCTCTTCCTTGCTCATCCACCTGTCCTGCTTCACCCCATGTCATGCACGCTCACACACAGTTTTATCCTTCCACACAGAGTTCAGCACAAGCAGTGTAGCAACATAGGAAAGATTTAGTTGCTAAGGATCATTAATGAATGTCAGCTCCAGCTCCTGTCCAGAAACCTGAGAAAATTCAATTAGGCAGCTGGTGCCCAATGAGCTGTGTTGCCCCACTCGCAAGGTGCTAAATCAAGCAGCTCAGCAAGGCATCATGTTATTGTAGAGAGAGGAGAAAAGCCAGGCAGGGAGACAAACAGCATGACATGCGTTGAGCAGCTGCTCCTTTCCAAAGCCCAGCACAGGTAGGTTGCAGTCCTCCCACCTGATTTCATGGGCAGGGAATTGCAAGGGCAGCTGCCTGCTTCCCACCTCCGCCAGTAAATAACCCAGGTTTGCTGCTGACAAGTCTTGGGGCTCTGTCGTCTCTCCACGGGGAATTTCTGATGTGTGTATTTGGTTTGTATCCCACAACAAGTCACGTAGATACAGGACTGGCAATGACTTGCTGGTGTGAACATCTGGCTATGCTGTGGGGCATTTGGCTGGTGAGCCATATGTGCAAGTCTGGCATGTCTCTGCCAAGGTAAAGGTCAGAAGAAAGCATCCTGTGAGATGGAGATGATCCTTAAGTCCTGATCCGCTGGTCTTTCCCAGCTGTTCCACTCTAGTCTGAGGTTAAAATAAACCATTGCAGGGGGCCAGGAGAACGTGGGCTTCCCTGGCCACGAACACATTGTCAGTCCGTGCCCCAGTCCTTCTCTCACTTCCTAGATGTGATGGTAGGATCCTGTTTCTAAGGCAGCCATGCCCTTTGGCTCTGAGCTCACCCATTTTTCTTTTCTTCCTCTTCATAGACAGCCACATCCAGTACGAGCGAGTAGGTGCGGATGTGACCATGAAGTGTGGCTCCATGGACTGGGACGCAGCTGTGACCTGGACGGCCAATGGCACCGACATCGATGAGTCCCACCTGAATGGGTCCTACCTGATCCTGAAGAATGTCGACCTGACGCAGGGTGGCCAGTACTCCTGCTACGAGGGCTCCTCCTGGCACCTCAAATACCAGACCTACCTGAGGGTGGGAAGTGAGTAGCTCAGTGTGTGACATTGAAGGGGACAGAGTCGTGCTCTCTGTGCCCATGTTGACCCCTCACAGCTCTCTCCTGCCATGCCAGTTCCTGTGCTTTCTGTACATGTGGCTGCCTGCCATACCCCACCAAACGAGCTCTTTTTGACATACTAATCCGAGCAGCAGGATGCTGGAATCAGCCCCTTATGCCCCAAACTTTGCATCAAAGCCGGTAGATTAAATGACGCCCCAAGAATAATTTGGAAAAGGATGTTGCCTTCTCCATCCAGCCCAGTGCCATGACCACCCTCTCTGTAGGTGGAAAGAGTTGGAGCTGAGAACTCAGAGGTCATTGCAGTTGGGAAGGAGAAGTCTTGGCTAGAGTTACTGCAACATGTTTTTTTCAGAGGAGCAGCCAAAAGGAGGTGTCAGTTGCTGTGTGTTTGCAGGAGCCACTGCATATGGGTGTGTTGGAGGACGGCTGCGTGTTTCCCAGTGTTTTGCATATCTTAAGCACGAGATACGCTGATCAGCCTCATTGCGGGACATAAGAGTTGTGCTGTATTTCACATGATGCTGAGAGCTGATAGCAGCTGTGTGTTTGGTGGGCTACTGTGTTTGTACTGCTGATAGCAACTGTGCGTCTCGCCATACAGAGTCTACCACCAGCAGCAGTGGGTGTCTGGGAGCACCAGCCAGCATAGCTGGCTGTGGGACGGTGACTACTGTGGAGAATGCTGTGAGGCAGCTAGCCGGGAGCCTTGCCAGCTGGGGATGCGTCGTGTGGGTGCCTGTATGTTCCCAGGTTTGGAGGACATAGCAGGGCCTTTCTCTACTACTTGTCTCACCCTCCACACCTTTTCATCCTAGGCTGTGGTCCAGAGACAGAGGGTCGCAGGAGGACCAGCCATGGTCTGCATACGTCCTGCAAATCAGGCCAGAGGGGCTCACTGCACCTGTAGGTCAGATTGAAGTAATACAAGTTTCAGGGATGCCTCGCAGTGTCCAGCTCATGTTTTAGGGTCCACTGGGAGGAATCCTGGCACAGAAGCTGAAAAGCAATGTGAGAAGCATGCAAGTTGGGAAGCAGTCAAGAGAGGGTGGGGGGTATAGCAGCAAGTAGGTGTCAGGGCTGGAAGCATGGTAGACAAAAATGCAGTGGCACATGAGTTAGCAACCTCTCAACCATGCTGTCTGGGTCAGAAGGTGTTCATGGGTAGTTAGGAGGCAGGGAAAGCAGGAGCTGGGTGCAGGAGCAGGGAAGGCAGGAGCTGGGTGAAGGAGCAGGAAGCAGCAGCAGGAGGAGACTGTGCAGCTCCTCTGCTTGGGAATGTGCTCACCAGATCCCATCTAGAGAGAAGTTCCAGGATGTGCCCGTGCGCAGCAGGCTGCAGCCCAGGTCTGGAGGAGTGAAGGGGACTAGCAAGGGGGATTCAGTCTCCGTCCACCTCCTTACATCCATAGCATCCCCCTGACTTTGCAATGGCTCTTCCATCTGCTAAGCCCCTCACTAGTAATAATCCCTGTCAATCCACTCAGGGACCCCTGGGAATTGCTCAGCATTAGAGCCCAAAGCTTGTTGTTACCTATTACTGTGTGTTTCAATTTGCTGGAGGCTCACAGCCTCCCTGAGCACTGGGCAGCTGAGGAGCCCAGTTACATAGGGGCACCTGCAGGGGCCACCAGCCTTAGGGAGTGAGGGTGAGAAATAAATAAGTGAATGCCTGGTGTTAGCACAATTAAGTATTCAATGAACTAATCAGGTGAGATGCTTTTAACAGCAATGTCAAAGGTTAGGGCTGTGATGGCCACTACATGAATGACAGATGCTCTCTATTAACTGCTCTCCCTTCCCAAAGGGAAAGAGAAAGGGAGTAAGGGTGAGAGACCTGGAGACTGGAAAAGAAAACCAAAACAGCTTTGATGAAAATAATAATAACAATAATAATAATATATACAAATTTACACAAACACCAATATTAAATCCAACCCCCCTGATGACAGTTACGTCACTATCACCACTGATGCTGTGGAACAGGCACTGGGGTAGTCCCAGAGTGGACTCAGTGGCAGATGGGAACTGGTTTCAGGAGCACAATTCTGGAACTGGATCCGGAAACGCACAGGTTGGCATCAAAGGCAGAACAGACAGAGTCCTTCTTGGACACCAGCCACTGAAGAAAAAGCTTGCCCCTCATGATCCCTCAGCTTTATACTGAATATGATATATATGGAATGGAATGCCTCGTTGGTCAGTTTAGAGTCACCTGTCCTGTCCACTCCTACCCTCAGGTGCCACTTTCTACTTTCTGCACCCCGAAGTGGTGCACACGATTTAGCAGTGACCTAGATCTGCGCAGAAGCCAGCATCAGCAAGAGCCTGTCTGCAAACCAATCCTTGGTAGTAAGTCTCAACATCGAGCATTATCACTGCTAGAAGCAGATGCTGTCTGCAGAAATATGCCAATAGACATATTTCTAATCCTAATACTCAGTAGTTCTGTTCTAACTCAAATCAGGGCAGGTAATTAATTTAATTGCCTGAATTTTAATTTAATATTCTCCACAATGTTTCTTTTCCCAGTGCTGCCACCTCCAGCCCCTGACTGCACCCCCTTTCTCAACTTTCCTGCCTCTGTGGGGCATGATTGATTCCCTGGAGGTGTGCAGGCTGCTGCAGAGGAACAGGTTTGGAAGCATCTCAGGAGGGTATGGAGATGGGGATGGAAATGATGACGAGCATGGGCATAGAGATAGTAATGGCAATGGTGATGGCAAAAGCGATAGAGATGGAGATTGGAGATGGAGATAGAAATGGAGATGGAAATGGAGGTAGAAATGGAGGTGGAGGAGATGGGTTGGTTTCAGAAAGTTTGCAGCATGGCCCTGTGGTAGCATCCCTGCTGCAGTTGAATGCGCTGGGAGCCCAAAACTGGGATTTGAGGGCTCTTGGATTCATTTTGTTTCAATTGCACTGGAAGTTAAATGAAAACAGATCTGTGCCTGCATTTTCCCCTCTTACTGGGGCAACAAGAAAGATAATGGTGTCAGGAGTGAGGGGCTGTGGGCTGCACACAGAAGGTTGCTGGGGATCTCGTTAAATAAAGAACGGTATCTGGAGAACACCCCCCGAGCAAGGCAGGGGCACTCCTGGGCAGATAACACCACGGGAAGGATGTGGGGAGGGAGCAGAGAAGCAGCGAGGGCTGGGAAATGGTGTCAAATTAGCAAAGCGAGCTCCATCGTGAGGGTCAGCGAGCACAAGCATAAAAGGGAGACCTGCCAGGAGTCAAGCTGAGTGAGACCTTGCAGAGGAAATGAAAAGAGGGGTTAGCCGTGTAAATACGGAGCAAACGAGGAGAGAAGAGCAGAGCTGGCTGTACAGCCAGGTTTCAGGGGAGATTAAAGGTAAGCTTGGCAGAGCCTGTTACTGAATGAACCCTGCCAGCTCTGAGCAGCGATGC
This sequence comes from Baryphthengus martii, assembly GCA_013396935.1. Lineage (NCBI taxonomy): Eukaryota > Metazoa > Chordata > Aves > Coraciiformes > Momotidae > Baryphthengus > Baryphthengus martii. Next base: position 175,948 of record VWZK01001796.1, on the reverse strand, counting down.
TGAGAGCAAGGGCAGGGCAGGCTACAGGAGAGAGGAGAGGATAAAACCTGGAGACGGTCCTTCACAGTGGAGGCACCTTGGAAGAAAATGATGCATTGAAGGCTTGGGGAGCACCTCATCCCCAGGTGAGGACCTCTCTTCATTATCAAGGCTCAATAGTGGCTGAGAGATCAGCAGCGGTACCCAGTGCTGTGGGGAGAGGCAACGTGTCTCCTGTGCTTGAGAGGAAGAAAAAACTGAATCAGAGAGTCTGACCCCAGTGCACAGCAGGGCTGCGGGGCACGCTTGAAAGGAGGAGCAATTAAAGACGTGGAGAAAAATGGGAAATGGGAGAAAAATGCAAGGGGGACTTGCCAGGGATATATCACACCAGATTAACGTGATAGCTCTCTTTGATAAGGGAACTGATTTCCTAAGCCCAGAAATGTGGTCGATGTAATCTGTCTTGTCTTCAGTGAAGTATTTGCTATGATGCCACATGGGAAATTATGAGTTAAACCAGAGAAAATGTGGATTAGTACAAGAGTTGGAACACGGCTTAGGAAATGGCTAAAGGGGATCAGATTGTGCTGAAAGGGGAGCTGCTGGGAGGAATGGGCGAGCTTCGGCATCAGCCTTTGGACCGCTCTCAGTGATGTTTCCCATGGTGGTTCTGGCCCACAAGGACCCAGGAGCTCTGATGCGATATGCCAGTGGAAGTGGGCTGGGGGCTGATGTTTTCTAAGGTGGGGATTTCATTCTGGAGAGGCCAGAATGCTGTGTAATGGTACGAAAGACACAAAATGCATGAAGGTATCTCATCAATGTGCTTCAGTGGGTGAGTGTGAGGACACAGGTAGCTCAACTGTTCTGTGGGGTCAGATTTGACACCCAGGTTCACACCACATTGGGCATGTGGCTGGGAGTCCAGCAGCACACCGCAGATGCTGGGGGTAGCCAGGCTGTCTCATCCTCTGCAGAGAAGGGGACACTGGCACACACGCAGTGGGGACAGTGTGCATCCAGGGCTGGGGTAACTGGCAGATGGAGAACCCACCGTGGAGAGGAGGAAGAACTCACAGGCTTACTTATCCCCAAGGGTGTCAAATCACCCTTCTCCAGGGCACCCTCTTCCAGGGGACTTTGAGCAATGACACGTTGTTCTCCCTCATATTTTAAGGCAGCTGAGCATGAGGTGAAGCACAGGAGACCAACCAGGATGCTCTGTGTTTATCACCAATGAATCACCTGCCCTGCAGCCTGGAAAGTAGTAGATGTCCAACTGAGGCCAGAAGCAGCAGGCGATGGGGCCAGGGCTTTTTGCACATCAGACATCCCTTGTTTGAGCCTGGGACTGAGCACTAGGAGCAGGCAGGAGGGAGGGGAATGCTCTGGGTACCAGGAGCGCGGCACTGGGCTCTCAGCTGCCCCCACAAGCCACAACTCTGCATTTGGAAACGCGCAACCGGAGGGCCCAGGGATGGATATAACAAAGACGTTGGGAAATAATGTGCTCTTGAGGTTTGGCACACGGCTCCGTGCATTACAGAATGTTATAAAAATACTGCTAATGGGCCAGAGAGGAGTGGAAACGCATGGCGGAAAGGCTGCCAGAAGCCGAAGAGTGCACATGGGAGCAGGGAGGCCTTATGTGCAAAGAGGGAAGGGAAGGAGGCAGCTAGGGCAGGCATCTGTCCTTCCACTTTCTTACCTCCATCCCTTTCTAACCTGCTTACCTCCTTCCTGACCCAGTGGCTTTGCCTGTTTGCACTTCTCCTTTCAGCCTCTTGCCCAGCTCTGGGAATGCCCAGGCACTGCTGACTGTGCTGCTGACCCGTGTCGCTCTGCCCGCTGCTTAACGAGGCAGCTCTGGTGGGCTGAGGTGCAGGCGGGGATGAGGTCTGCATGGGGAAGAAAATACAAAATCCCCTCCAGCAGCAGGCACACAGGTCAGGATGCAGGCAGCGGCACTGCCCTCTGCGTTGCAGTGGTGGCGCAGGGGCTCGTAGCCCAGTGCGAGCACCCGCCCTGCCTCATGGGCATCACTGCCTCCCAGGTGATGGTGGGAAAGGGACTGGCAGAGGGCAAGCGGCTCTGGGCTGGCCTCCTTTCTCCATGTCTGTCACTGCAGTGGCTGGCGAGAGAAAGGGGAAAAAACATGCGGTTTGACGGAAAACAACATGGAAAAACAACCAAATTAACAGAAACACAAACAAAGCAAAACCAGAGAGAGGGAGGGGGGAAGGGGCACAACAACAGGAACCACATGTGAGCTGGGAGGCCAGGAGAGCCCGAATGTGTTCTCTGGCCTGATTAGCAAGTGATCAAACATCAGCCGCTAATAAATAATCAGAGCCTCCCTTTTCTCTGCCTTAGAAGTCCCTTTCCTCCCAGCTGGGCTCCAGCTGCAACTGGAGGACTGGACTGCAGTTTGCATCCTTTTTTTTTGTTTTGTTTTTATAACTTTCTTCTTTTTCACCCATCCAAAATAAAGAAGAAACAAAGAGGGTAAACAACCTCTCAATGTTAAGACCTGGACCTCTGGCTCCCCATGAGAAGGGCGCAGCAGCAGGGCAGGCATGAGCATCCCATGACGTGCTCTGGCTAAACAGCGGAGGAAGGTGCTGCTGGGAACCACTGTCTGCCCGCCTTCTTCCATAGGTTGGTTTGGAGAATCTGCAGGAGGGCACTGCTGGCATGCCAGCTACAGAAAACAGAGGTTTGGCTGGCTCCGGCGGCCAGCGGCGAGGACGCCTGTGCCTCAGAGTAAAGTTCCGCTGGTTGGGCCAATGCTCCTGCTGCTGGCACAGATGCTGATGGAGAAGCATGGGCTCAGGGTCAGCGCGTGCAGATATTTCCCTGCTTGTGTCCAGCGATCTGTGACGCAGGGCTTGTTTTTTTTAAAAAAGCCCTTTTGATGGATTTTTCCCCTCTGAACTTACCCAATCCCTTCCCGCGGCCATGTAAACTGAGGCTATTTCAAGAGCAGCAAGTTAAACATGACTGCGACCATTCCCTGGCACCAGGGCCAGCTGGCAGGGATCAGCGCCCGTCCCTGTGATTCATTGCTCTCACCCTCCAAATGTGCTCCTGCCCCTCGGGGACAGCCCCATGCAAGGTCAGCCCCAGGGCTGCGCCCAAGCAGTGCCTGAGGCAGGACTACACTGACCTGGACCAAAACTATGACAAGGTTGGAGCTAATGAATTTGAACTTGTGGCTGCTGATATTCCAGCATTGGGAGATGAACGCCAAAAGCTGTTGGCTTTATTGCCATGGATGTGGTTGATTTTTTTCCCACATGCTCATGGCACTGAGGGCTGTATAGATGTAATGGCCCTGGAGCCAAGCACCAACCCTTGGTTCCCAAGAGTCACGGAAAAGGACTGTTACAGATGAAGTCAACCAGTTTGCGGGAGTGCTTCGTTCATCGACATTCAGCTTCATTTCAGGAGGCATGCTAGCTCTGTAATCGCTTCCTTTCCATGCTGTGCTGTTTGTTCACGGCTGGGAAAACTCAACGAACAAACTTTGCTGTCTGTGCCCAGATTCCGGGTCTTGGCCCAGCTGGGAGCTGGAAGGGCATGCTGGGTAACAATATACATATTGCCATCCCAGCTTTTTAACGAGAAGACCAAAAAAAATCCCCAAAAAACCCACCCGAAAACCCCACCACACTCCCAAATGCAATTAGTCCTAATCGAATTAGGAGCCAGACTAGAAAAACAAACACATTTGCAGGCGTCAGGTGACCTTTCTGCCCCATCCAGCGGGATGCACGCTGCCACGCCACAGCAGGAAGGGCTGAATGAAGCCGTGCCCCGTGGCCCGCGTGTGCACGCACTCTCATGCCTGCACCCGCGCGTGCACACACCCGCGCCCCGCTGCGTTCCTCCCATCCTTCCCCTCGCCGGGCTGGGCAGCCTGCCCAGCTGCAGCATAGCAGAGTGATGCTTCTTTGGCTCGCTATGTAAAATATGATAATCTGGGGCAGCCAGTGTCAGAAACAATAAAAATACCCCCTCTCCCATCCTTGCGGCCCCCGGCTTCGCTGGGGGAGCTGGGGGCGACAGGGAGCACGCGGCGGTGGGGCCAGCAGCGTGGCACGTGGCGTTTATTAGGTGCTGTGTCATGGAACAGCAGCACTGGCAGCTCTGCCCTGGCCTCAATGGTGCTACGGCCTGCGGAGCCCCTGCCAGAGGGAAGAACACGTGTGGGAGGTGACCAACACGTACATGGTCCCATGTCCCATGGCAGGTCCCTACCAGAACCTGAGGGACGTGCCCCACACTTGACCCCACCGACCAATGAGCTCATGCAAGGTTGGGTGCTATGGAGAGTTCATAGCTTCACCTGCATCATGGCAGGAGCATCGCATGGCATGAGGGCACCGAAGAAGTGGAGAAAATGGTCTCATTCTTGCCAGCTCTCTTCCCCAGGGATGCCAGAGCCAGGGGTGGAGTGTCCATCAAAGAGAGGGTGTTTAAGGTGCAAGGACCCTCTTGGTGAGCACCTGTCGGGGTGCAAGCTTTGGACCTACGTGTGAAACAAGGCCAGAGGTCCTCTGTGCATCCTCTCCAGCAGCAGGGCTGCAGACTGGCTCTTCCCTTCTCCCATGTCCCAGCAGATGCTGGGCTGGAGGAGAAGAGATAAAAGGACTTTGGGGCTTGGCAGCTTTCTGAGAAACCCTCCCTGTCCTTGCCTAGCATGAATGCTGGAGGCTGCATGCAGCAGCACTGGCATCCCAAGTCCCCAGGTGGATGGCAGCACAGCCTTCTGCTGCTCTCCTGAGGTTTGTTTATCCTCCTTAACATGACAAAACCTGCCTTGTAATTAAAAAAGCCCAAGTCCAGTCTAAACAGCTTCCCACAACCCCTAATCTGCAGTCCTGGGAATATGGGATGCCCAGGGCTGGGAGGACAAAGCCTCCTTGGCTGGGGGGCAGTGGCCACGGGCTGGGACCGTGCCTGCCGGGGGGAGCAGAGGGGACACATGCTGGCCTCTGCGCCAGGAAGGATTTTGTTTCGGCTGCTCCTAAGTACCACTTGTCAAAATATTTGTCGCGAGCTTCCTGCCTCCTGCCGGCGGTGGGTCCCCGGCTTCGAGAGTGCTGGAAGGGACCAGCCAGGATATGACCAGCTCCTGTCACCGAGGCAGGAAGCAAAGAGGTCGATGCTCTGTGTGTGGATGCTACTTTTCCTTCTCCATCCAGAGCTACACATGGCTGTGGCAATTCAAGAAAATCAGTTTGTTTCCCAGAGAGTGCTTTAAGAAGAAGCCCCTCTGACAACACCAGCATGGGGTATAGCTGCTGCCTGTCACCAGCCATATATTTATGTCTGCAGGGACCCGGGCCAGGTATTCTCTCCAGAGTTAGGAAGACTCCACAGTGGAGTCCTCTGTGGCCCCATTCCTCTCACCTGGAAGGAGAGGAGACGGAAGGCAGCAACACATGCTCATCTTTTCCCAGCTCCCAGTGCTTCTTCATCCCTCTTCAAAAACTGGGAACTGCAGCAGAGCCCGGGCAGGCAGTGAGATCCCGGATGAGGTCTCGTCGGGGTCAGGGGAGGATCCAGTGTACTTCGGCGTGAAAGACATTGTTGTTAGCTATGGTTTCCCGAGCTGGTGCGTCTGCTGTAAATAATTTAGCAGAGTAAATGTGCTAACAGCAGGTCAGGATGGGGAGGAGAGGGAGGAGAATCTTGAGTCTGGAAAGCAGGGAAGGGAATCAAGTGAGATTATTTTCCTCCCGTTATCAGGACAGGATAGTGTCCCTTCCCCTGCCCCCTGGAAAAGGAGTCAGAGGGTTCCCATGCCCGATGGATCCCTTCTTTCCCCAGTCCCCTCCTCAGCTGTCAGCATCAGTACCAGAGGCAACTGCAGGACAATTTCCAGTTGCTCTTGCTCCAAGCACTTTAATGCTGTTTAAACAATTACGCAGTTGATAAATTTTGACAAGAAGAGATAGAAATAGCCTGGGAGAGCCACGCAGTAGAAATGCTCTGAACAGATGTCCCTTTTCTCCCCCTCCTATGCTCCCTAGGGGTCTTTATCGTTTGCTGCCAACTAAACAAGACGGTGTTTGCATGAGTTGGGATTGGTGGGGAGGGGGAGCAAAATGCCTTATTAAAATGGTTTATAATACCATCCCTAGAGATGCTTGTTTTGTCTCCAGGATGGTCTTCTCTGCACTGGTGGGGTCCAGGCGCAGCCTGCTGAGCACACATGCGGCTAATGGTGGGCCATTGGTCCCTCTCCCCTCCATCTTGCAGGGTACCAGACTGGGCAGCCTGGCTGCTGGTGATGCAGGGGAGGGAGAGGAATGCGGGGTGTTTGCCAAGAGCCACAACCTGCTGTGCCAAGTAACTTAGGGAAATTTGGTCTTGCTTTGGGGATGTGAAGAAGCAGAGCTCAACAGTGCCTGCACAGATCCCCGTGCAGCAGTGACCAGCAATGGCTCCCCAGTGCTAGAGTTTGCCCCAACTGAGAGATGTGAAGGATGGAGTGACCGTGAAACCAGAGCTTGACCACAGTCAGGTCCACAGGGGAAGTGGTGATGTCCTGCCTGGCTGACCTCAGATGTGTAGGGAGAGAAGATGGATGCTACTGTCCATCTCTGGGGGCTGGCAGACCACGCAATGGGTTCATGTCAAGAAACCACAGGGAGGTTAGGAGCTGGAGCTGAGACCTTGGTGCTGTATTTTTGCTCATGTTATGCTGTCTTGTACTGAGGGTTCCTGATATGTTTCCTTTTCCACAGCCTTGCAGTGTGTGCAGCTTTGTGCTGAGCACACTCCAACTCAGTGCATGTTCCACAAGGAGCAGCTTTGCATGGCGTGAGTTGTTAAATGTCACAGGTGCACATGCGCCGTCCTGTCATTCAGGGAAGAAAGCAGAGGTCTGCGAGCAGCTTGCTGCCTTTCAGCTGCCTTCTGGATGCTCCATCAGATTGGAGCCAGGGAACTGTGGTATACATTGTGTATATGATGAACGGGCTGGGATTCGTCATCTGCTGTTGTCTTTGGAGCTGACATGGTGCCATTCACCTTTCTGGGCAATAACTGCCTTGCTGAATCCCTGCCTCTGGTGGCCCTCTGGTCCCAACACACACTTCTCCCGAAGAAGTGCTCAAGGTGCTTTGTGCTCCCAAAGCCATCCCTAGGTGAGGTGAGAGCCCGAAGCATCCAGCTCTACACAGGCATTTCTCTGAGCACGGAGCAGAGGGTGCTGGGCAGAAAGGTGCCCATGTGGGTGTCTCTGTGGAGGTGTTGGTATGGGGCACGACGATGCGCTCATGTGTACCTGTGCATCACTGTCCACATGCTGCAGCATCCCATCTGTACAGTGGTGTGGCTGCATGGCCCAGCAGGCAGCTCTGTTGCCTGAAAGAACTGGTGTGCAACAGGTTTGAATGTGTCTTTGCAAAGAGGGGATCCTGGGATGAAGGATCTCTGGCTGTTGTGGGCACATTTTTGGCTCCTGTTTGATTACTTAACACTCAGTCATCCAGTGCTGTATTTATCTCTGCACTCTGCATTTGGACTTAAGGGGCTTCCTATCCCTCTGTGCCTGACTTCCTTGAGTTGCCAGCCAGGCAGAGCTGTCCTCTGCACAGGATTTTTGGTCTCATCAGCTTCTTCCTCCTCTTCCTCCCTTGCCCTCACTGAAACCCAGAGACCCATACTTCATCGCTGCTCTGAGGACACAGGGCAGTCCCTGTCATGTCATGCTCCCCTCTCTGCCAGTGAGAAAAGCCCTGGGAGCAGGGGAGTTGGCGCCTAAATGAAAAGGTAAACAGGGAAACTGAGGCACAAAGAGACTGGGCCAAAGCCACACAACTGGGCTTAGAAATCAGACTGGTGATTCCTCACCCTACATAGCTTCCCAGCTGGGGTGTGCTGGGTGAGCTGGTGGAGAAGAGAGCTTGGAGGAAGACAGCTAGTCCTGTGGCCACCCCTGACATTCACATTAATGCAAAACAGGTAGGAAAACCTGGGGAATTGTGCAAGAGCACCAGGCTGCTCTGGCTGCAAGTGCCAGTGGAGACACTTGGATTTTTCAAGCTGGGCTTGCCTTACTGGAGCAGTGTAAGCATACCAGCAATGCTCCCATCACCTCCAGGCACTCAAGAGGGGAAACATCCCTTGCTTTTTTATCTGCTAAGGGTGGGTGTGATTTTTGCCCTTGCAGTGCAGGGGTGGCTGCATCAGCCCATGGAGAGTGCTGAGGGTTTTTGTTCAGAAGCAAAAAACAGCAGTGAGTTTTTTTCACGGGCATTTAAAAGCTCACAGAGCTGCTGGGACACATAGTCATTGCAGGTATCGTTTTGCTGCGTTCCCTTCTCTTACTTCCCCATCTCCTGATGACTGGTGGATCAGAGTGACCCTCGGGGGCGAACAGATCAGCTGCCCGGGGCTGGTGCTGGTGCGAGGCCTGTGCTGTCACACTCCTCCAAGGCTTATTTGTGATGAAAAAAAGACAAAATTGCATAGAGCACAGATGATGCCTCCTGCGGTAGGATTCCAGGATAGAGATGCCCCAAACTATGAGCTTGTATTGGCTGGTCAAAAAAAAGGACCATTCTGAGGCTTTTGGAGACAAGATTGTGCCAGCTCTGCCAAATGCTGCATATTTATAATAGAGTCAATTCTAACTCCTTGCAGAGCAGTCCTTGGATGTTAAGAGAGCAGTAATTTGAGAACAACCTTGGAAAACCAGGAAGAGTAAAGAAGGATGCAAAGGGAGCAGGGGGAACTGTCATAAGGAGAAAGACTGAACAGTCTGTTCAGTGGCTTCAAGAGGAGCTGGAAAGATGCCCTGACTCCCGTTGGTAATTACCTCCAAGCGGAGAAGATACTGGATACTAAACCAGCAAGCAAAGCCATAACTAGAGCCAATGACTGGAAGCTGAGCACAGCCATGTTCAAATTAGAAATGAGGCTCATATTTTTAATAGAAAAAATGATTAAGCATCGGAACAAACTGCCAAAAGCAGTGGCGGCTCCTCTGTTGCTTGTTATCTGCAGAGCAAGGCTGGCTGCCTTGCTGAAAGATGATTCAGTCAAACACGAGTTATTGGGCTCAATAGAGGAGCAACAGAGGGATGTAATGGCCTGTGCAACCCAGGAGGTCAGGTGAGATGAACTAATTTTCTCCTGTGGCCTTCACGTCGGTGAGTTAAGGAAGGTGCATATCCCTGTCTTGCAGATTTAGCTTCGCGGTGGTTCTTTTGTCGGATAATGTGACTTGGGTGTTTGGTGGTGCAAAGCATGGCTGTGAGGACAAACCTGCAGCACTGCAGGCTGTGGGACATTAGAAGGATGCTGCTTGGGATGGGGCAGAAACCGTGCCCCTCATCCTCTGCATCTTCTGCGATAATTAGTGCTCACATCTGGCCTGAAAGACAGCGGAAGAATGGAGTATATAAGGAGGTGGAGAAGAGCAGAGCTGCTCTCACTGGGTGTAAACTGAGTTAGTCTAACCCTATGCAAGGATGCCTTGGGATGGTGATGGGAAGGGGACAATGGTGGCTTTCAGATATCTCACCCAGCCATTCTTCATGCAGCACTGAGCTGCTGCAGCCAGTGCAGGGAGGATGAGTGAGGTGCTGGAGGTAGCTGCAAATGAGCATCTGGGAGCAAGGACCCTGGGAGGGGAGGGTTGGCAGCAATCCTGCAGAGCTCAGGAGGAGCATGGCTCCTCACCCTGCTCCATCCCAGCTCCCTGATGCCTCCTAGGCTCTTTGTGCACCCTGCTCCCAGCCAGGAGCAGCCAAGCGGTGGTTCAGCACTGATGTGTCTGCTAGACGTGAGGAAGGCAGAAAAGCAAAATGATAGGAGATGGTTCAGTGCTGAAAAAGGGAAGGCGGAAGGGAGACAGGGAGGAAAGACTCCTGAGACATTAGCGTGAAGGAGAGGAAGCTCCTGCAGCCCTCCTTTGAAGGAGGGATTGACAGAGAGCTTTTGATCAGGAGCCGAATGGAGATAATATGCCATCAAATGGCAGTGGGGACGGAGCCAGGAGCAGCTCCCCATGAACCTCTGCCTCCGGCATGCAGACAGGAGCTTGGCACAGCATGCCCAGAAGCACTTACCTCCCTTAATGGCTAGGCAGAGCCTCCCAGGCTGCCCCGTTAGGACCTGCCTCCCCATGCGAGCTGGCACAAAGTGCTCCGCCAGCCCAGGGAGCAGTAATCCCAGGGATCGGTCAGTGCCATCTCTGCCCCAGCACTCTCAGCCCCCCTGACTGGGTGTAAGGCAGGCTCTGAGAGGGTAGCGGGGCAGCACACTGGTTTGGGGTTACTTTGTCTCTTTTTGAAGCTGTCTGACCCCTTCAGGAAGAAGAAGACCCATCATCCATCATTCAGCCACACAACTTGCTGGTCAGTGTCATGTCCTCATTCAAAGATGCTGATGTACAGGGGAACACAGCTGAGGGGCAGGATGAATTGGTGGTCCAGGGTAGCAGATGGGATATGGTGGGCTTGCAACTGAGCTGGAGATGTGGGGTTTCAGGCTGGTACGGTTTGTGGGCAAAGCAGCACCCACCACCGCATGCTCTCCACCAGCACCCTGCACACCACAGGCACAAGTGAACTGGTACAAGGTGGGCAGCGCAGGAGGCAAGGAAGAGGAATGGGATAAAGCCCCAGTGCAGGGCTTGTGATGGGCAGCTTTTTCCCGTTTAGGAAACTAACATGCCAGTAGCTGCTGCCAGACTTGATCCGGGGTGCGTATCAGCGGGAGGAGCTGGCTCTCCTCGTGCTAGTAAGGGGCCAAGTCGGTTCACCTACCCCTCCTCAGCGCTCCCTGCTTTGCGTGAAAGAGGCACTTTGATTGCTGACATCTGTAGACAATCAGATAAGAATTAGAGTTATTCCTCTCGGCATAAATGGTATTTCTAATCTCATAATCCCTTAATATTGTTCTCACCAGGATATGGCTGCTGCTAATCCCTGAGAGTTTGTTCTTTGGCAAATTTCAGGGAAGTCAGGAAGGTGCGGGAGGAGGGGTTGGCCACATTCCCTCCCCCAACCACCAGAGTCCCTCACGGGTGTGAAACAGGCACAGAAGACCCAGACAGGCAGCAGCCCCTCTTGCCAGTCGGAGGGTGCTCAAGGTGGAGTGAAGGTGTCTGCAGAGCCCCTTCACCAGTGCTGTGAAGGGTCTCCAGCTTGCAATGCAGCAGTGAGTAGAGGGGCTGAGTGTGTTGGTCTCTGTAGACACGGCTCTGTGCCCTTCCTGTCCTCTGGATTCCTTCTCTTTTACAGCAGCTGTTGTTTCTCCTGTCACTTCAAGCTTTGCCTTCCTTTTATTCCCCAGACAGATTGGAGAGCCAAGCCAATTTCTTCAGCCATGTCCTGGGCACCTTCTTAATCTTGGCAAGGTAAAGGTATCAAAGACAGCTTGGTAGCAATAAATACCCAAAAAGCCTGCATTTGTCAGTGAGGTGTAGAGAGCCCACAGCATGGGCATGCAGCATGGCAGAGGGTGCAGAAGGAGACTTCTTCCCCCAGGAAGTGTGCCCATCATCATCCCCTCCATGCTCCTCTCACAGCATCCTACCCACTGGGGTGCCAGCATCCCTCCCCTCTGCCATACTGAAGTCTGTCTGTCATTGCCTTGCAGTCCCAAGCAGTTTGTTACTATAGCTACATTTTTCCATGCAGGGAGAGCTCAGATCTCTCCTGTGCTGAGGTCTCTCTCTTACTGCTGCATGGCTGGAAGTAAAGGAGGTTAAGCCTTGAGGCCAGACATTGCAGACTGTGCCACAGGGATGCTATGGTGGCAAGATTCAGAACACAGGGTGCAGTGGTGCAACTTGTCCAGGAGTCCATTAATAGCTTGCAAAGTCCCCAGGATGAGAGAGGTGGGTGGTGGTGTCTTGTAAGGAGCCAGCGTCACACCACAGTGCATTTCCATCCTGCTGTCTGAAGCCTGGCAATTGGAAAAGGAGCTGGCAGCTACCCTCGTTACACAGGGAGATGCTAGTTTTCAGATTTCTAAGGAATTCTGCCTAGAAAGGGGAAATGAATGGGTTTTGCTATTCGTTGGCAACTTTGGAAAAATGCCCGGGAAATCAGAGCCAGCTCAAAATTTTTTGGTGAGTTGGGAAGTTAGAGAATTAAGTGCTTGGGTTCAAGATTTTGTTCATTTTGGTTTTGTTTGATGAGGTTTTTTAATGAAATTAAAAGGAGCTCCAAAAGGAAAAGCCCTGGAAACTCAGCCTTTCATTTAAGAAGCAAAAAAGCTGCTATTGTCGTTGTCTTTCCATTGGAAGCAAATGAGCTGCAAAGCAGCCACAAACATATGAAACCCTTTGGCATGGCCAGATCCCTAGTGTTCACCGGGTTGAGGGAGGGGGCGGGGCGAGGGGCTACAGGGAGGACGTTTTTTTCAGTCCCTGTTTGGGTGGCCCCTTGGCTGCAAACAGGCACAGCCTGTGGGTGGGTGAGCAAACACCCTCCTGGGCACCCTGGGGCTGTCATGGGTGCAGAGCTCCCAGGGCAGAGTGAGGGCTTATCAAGCCCTGAGACGTGAGAAGTGGGAAGAAAATGGATCGATGTGTCAGCTGCCACTGGGACGACGTACCTCTGCCCCTTCCCGTGCTGGGATGGTGCTCACCCCCTCCCTGGGATCTCCCTCACTGCAGGACTGCCATCTCTCTGTCCAGAATTTGGCCTTGCCCTGTGCCAGGTCCTGGGCAGGGAGTCTCTGAAGGGCGGCAGACACCCAACCTGGTCTGGGGGACATCTTTAGCCCCAAGCTGTGCCAGCATACTGAAAAATGCTGTAGAGCATCATATCCATACCAAAAGGGCAGTGACAGCATCCTCTGGATTCTGATGACCTCCAGAAGTTGATTGCGCCTGTGTTATCTCCATCCCCGTGGACAGCCCAGTCCCTATCTCTTAAGGCTTGTTCAAACCAGCCCTTTTTCTCCTCAGGGCTGGGATAACATCTTTGCACTCAGCTGAAGGTCCTCCTGGCTCCATGGTAATCACCCAGAGCTGCACCAGGAAAAGCAGATAATTAAATTCAGGCTCTCGCTTCTGCCCCAGCAAGCAGATGCGGTGAGACAGCAGTCCTGCAGAGAATTCATTCAGGGCAGGGGGCAGAAATTTTGGTCTTGATCTTCCCCATAGCTGTTGCCAGTATGTGGCCGCAGATCCGGGGACCCGCTCCCCCCCATCCAGCCATGCCTCGCCAGCTTATCATTTCCAATCCTATCAGAAACAAAACTGCTGCTGCTTAATGCTTCATTACAGGCTGTTATGTGTCTCCTGCACTGCCCAAGAGAGCAGCAAGGAGGGCTCTGACTCTATTTAATAACTGTTTCATGGTTCCTAATTGACAGATAAAAATGCTACTAACTCAGTTTCATCGAACATAAGCCATGGGCAGGAGCAGCGGTGCCCTTCTGGAGCCTGGGCAGCAGCGTGAGTTTTGATCCATTATTTTGACATGGGGAAATCCGTAATGTGCCAATCTGCCATTGCGAAGATGGGTTTACACCTCACTTTTTCCTCTGTTGGTTTTGGCTTTTACAACTTTGGGGAAAGCCACTGGGGAGGGATTTGGAGAGAGGTAGCAGCCAGGGCAAACAGAGGAAATGAGATGGTGGCTGGTGCTTCATTTCAGGGGGCCATTCCCACAAGGGTTTGCAGAACTCCCAGCACGGTGCTTTGCAGCAAGGATTGGCTTTGCAGCACGACACTGTGGGGCTCTGTCCTGTGTCTCAGGCTGGCAGTTCCTCAGCACCAGGACTGTCACCTTCTGGCTATCAGTCTGAGCCACGCTTGTACCTGGGAAAGATCCACCAAGCCTTCCAGCTCTGATGGGAAAGTACCTGTACTTGCTCAGATGAAACAGGATGGGATTTATTCTTGTAAATTCAGACATGTCAGAAAACCAGGGTGTTTCTTTGTGCACTGTGTGATTAGTAGGATCTCGTAAGTGCCTGGGGGTTTCCACTGCCCCTTTTGGCTGGCTCAGTGACTCAGACTTCTTCCACGTTTCTCACTGAGAAATGCCAGCCAGACAAAACCCCTGTTCTCCCTAGGGACACACATGCAACGCGTGGCCAAAAACGTAGGGCCGAGATGTGCAAATAGTAATGAGGGGTGTTGCAGAAGCAGGATTCAAAAGTCACGTGCTGGACTTGAAACCTGCTACACAACCCAAACACTTGGGGATTGCTTTATCAGTTCCCACTTGGAGCCAGCACTTAAAAACAGTCTTTGGAAATGAGGTTTTTTTAGGGCTTTCTCCTCCCATCACAGTGGCTTGAAACTTAAATACTAGCTGGGAGTCCCACAGGTATTCTTGACCCCTGAAAGGGGTTATATTGCACCTGGGGTAGAAGCGGAGTCGTTCCCAGGTGACATGGGCAGAGGTGAAGCTGCTAAGAAGTGTCGAGGGCTCATATCTACGCAGAGAAAAACAAATCTGACTGCAGCTGAAGGCATCCTGGGAGTATGGGAGGTTATTATTAGTGAGAGCTTCAGGGATAACACGGAAGATAGTGATTTAAATAAAAATCATCATAACTGCAGCTCTAACAGGATCCTGTGGGTCACTTGGAGGAGAATCAGGCAGCGGAGCTCCAGTGCTGGCACACTTGGACATTTCCTAGCTGCAAGTATGCTGGAGAGAGAAGAGACTGCTGCCTGTGCTCCGGAGTGGACCGGGAGCAGGGACAGGGGCACAGACGATGCTCCAGGGTGTGTGGCACATACCGGGATGCCTAAAGAGGTTTGACCCACTGTGACCTGCAAGGGCATGCTGGACCATTTCCCGTGCTGTTGGGAGCCACAGTGCCCAGAGATAGGTATCTGTGATATCAGCCAGTCATGGAGCTGCAATGGAGGTCAGATTCCCATGGTGTGGATCAGCTGCATTCCTCCCCAGGGTCAGCGAACTGTTCTGGACTTTGGTGGCATCTGCTGTCTCCAGCGTCAACACTTGCAGTGATTAACTGAGGGTGCTCAGTTTGGCTGGACAAAGCAAAGGCTAAGGGGCTTCAGCCAGCTGGGGACATCTTCAACTGCTCATCCATGGGAGAGGAGAAGAGCAGTCTGTCAGGCACCCTTCATACCAAGAGTGTTTTCATCAGTGGGGTGTGAAGGGGTGATAAAATGCTACCGGCTATCTCTATAGACAGCTATTCCATTGCTGTGGATTTGTTTTTCTGGAATCCACCAGACCCATACAGTTCCTTGTAGCTGGCTGTGACTTGTGCCATGGTTCCTGCAACTCCAAGTGCTCTCATCACGACACAGAGCTGTGTCGTACCCTGCTATCAGCAAACGGAGACATGATGCAAGATAATAGACAAGCTGTCAAGATAAAATGAGTCTCAGCATGTAACAGAAGGGTTTCTCCACTCCAGGGATTTTTCTGCTTGAAGTTTTGGAGTGTTTCCTCCTGATCACTGTGCTTCCATGGGAATCAGGCATTTTGCAGGGGAAACCTCCCTTGCCCGTCAGCTTTTCCATCAAATATAGCGGGCAGACCATCTGCTGGACCTGCAGCACAGACAGCATGGGTTGCCCGAAGGTGGCTTGGTATTAACAGACCTCTGTCACCAAGTCCCTTCCTGCTCCAGGGTATTTAAACCACCTGGAGCTGCTTCCTCTGCAAGGACACAGCTTCCCTGGGGCCAGCTGACAGCCTGGTATGTGTATTGAGCAGTGTGTGTTGAGTGCCAGTCCCAATCCAGTGTATTCATGCATTAGAGTGGGTGAATGGAGATACTAATTCAGCCCGCATCCTCCCCACTGGGTTGTCTCGAGAGCATTACAGACCCATCAGCATCCGCTCTTCTCTGAGGACAAGAGAAGATGGGCAAACCCATCTGCTGGCAGCAGGCAGATGCCAGCAACAGTGGCTGGGTGCTCCCTGGTGCTTTGTGGGGGACTTTCCATGATACCACAGAGTCTGCATAGAGACAGTCACTCAGGTTTAATGTCCCTGTAAATGACGTGTACAGGTTTTTTTTCAAATCAACATGATCTTCCTATAGGCATGGAGCTCATGGTGCTTTGCACTCTTCCAGCAACAGCCCTGTGCTCTGCAGCCTGCTCAAGGTACTCATTTCAACATGCAAAACCTCAAATGGGGCAAAAAACATAGGGGTGCTGCACAAGCAGCCAAAATCCAGCTGTCTGGGGCCACACAAGCCCTGCTGTCAGCAAGTCCTAGCCAGCAGTACTTGAGCCCGGTGTCAGGCAGCATCCGCATCAGGGATAAGGCTATTTCCAGCGTTCTTGCAGTGCTGGGATAGTCTCCAGAGAAACCACTTGGGTTCAGGTTTCCATTAACCCACCTCATTTCCTTATTTGTTTTAAACTCCCAGCAAAAATCAAACCATCAGCTGCTTTGACTTGCTCCTTGCCTGGAATTAAATGACTTAACTCCTAACCACTAGTAGTCCTGGCTGGCTTTTTCCAGAGAGAGGGTAATTGAGAGTAAAGTTGCAACCAAGGAGCTGCAGCCAAACAACCAACCTTGTCTCTGAGTACTGTGAGGTGACAGACTCCAATATCCTTGTGCCACGGGCAGAGGGAGGTGTGTGCATCCCCTGCAGCATCCCTCTGATATGAGATGCAAGAGAGACATGAGGGACATCTGCTGCTGCTGCCTGCCCTTGGCATGGCCCCTGCTATGACACTGTTGTGCATGAATCCTCCTTTGAAGGGCAGCAGAACTGCCAGGGAAACATTCAGCCCTGACTTAAAGACTTTCAGTGACAGGGAATCCACTGGAGCCATTGGCAAGCTTTTTCAGGGTTTAATTACCTCTATGTCAAAAACATTGACCACTATTCTTGGTTGAATCTGCACAGCTTTGGCTTAGCCCACTTGGGTTTGTACTGGCAAAGGATGGATCAGGATGTTGGGGTTGACCACACCATCCACACTAATGAGCCACAGCAGCCAGCCTGGCTTTGCATGTTTTGCCCACCTGGGTAACAAAGGTGTTTGGTAGGCATCTTGTTTGCAGAGTTAAGGGGCTTTCTAGCACGAGTGCATTGGCTACCGTCCCTGGACAGCCATGAAAGCACTGCAGACAGTCGTGTACCCCATGTAGAGGAAAGACTTAATTTGCCTTCCCTGGGTGCCTGTCTGTCACCATTGAGCACAGCAACAGCAGAGACAGGCTGCTTCACCTGGCCAGCTCCCTTCCAGGTGGTTAAAGATTGATAAAGGCAAACCTGAGGGCATCAGTCCAGTCTTCAGAGAGGTGAAGCCATCCAGCTCTCCATGGCCTTCCTGCAAAGTCCCTCTTCCCAGGTTTGGCTCCCATCAGGCTGTCCTCTGATCCCACTGGCATCTCTCCTGATTCAGGGCTCGAGAAGCATCTACACCACATCTCCATCACTAGGTGAAAGACACCCCAGAGGAGATCACTGGGTTGAATAATCAGGAGCTTGTGGATGTTTGAGCAGAAACAGGTTCTGGGCCAAAGTGTTCGATGTGAGGGCATTTCATTAAAGCCACATGGAGAAAGGGCTCTACAGCCATAGGCAGCTGCAGACAGGTCACGGTGACTGTCCAGGCGTAACCCTCCATGGGAACACCATTAGCATCTTCCATCGACAGTAACAACTCTGGATTACAAGCAGCGCAGAGTCTCTTATGTAACAGTCTTGTTATCCCAATAGCTGCCCCCCAGCCACTCCAGCAGTGAGCACAGCCTTGCCCCGACACGTCAGTGCTTAAGAGCTGAGCCTATAAGTCATGTTTTCTGAATCTCGCCCTGTTTCATGCCTTGAGAGGCATCTCACAACCTGGGAGGCTTTTGGCCATGCTGGGGCCAACATCCCCATCTTGGGTATAAACCCTCGGCTCAGGCAGAGCCTTCATCCAGCTCTCTGGGATTTCAGGTGGCTCTCCTTACGGAGATCTATTGGTAGAGTTACTTTTAATAGCATGTACGTGATGTGGAGTGGGATAGACCACTCTGACTCTGGCTGGCACATTATAAATCTCAGAAAGAAAAATATAAAATAATGCAAAAGGCTAGGAGGGTGGGGGATGGAAAAAAAGCAGAAGGAAGAGACCATTTTTCCCAGAGCCCAAAGCAGGCAGAAGTGGGGAGGGGGAAAGGCAGGGTCATATGGCTCGCTGGGGCAGAGTGTGCAGTTGTTTATACTGGAAATGAGTTTCTGTTTATTGCAAGCTATGGTGGGGAGACCACAAAGTGAATGTAAAACAAAATGGGAAGGGTGTGGGGAAAGTCAGGGAAGGGGGAGCGGGTGCCTTTGACAAACTCCAGAAGTCACGTCCAGTAATAAATCAAGCCGGGATCTGTCCCGGGATACAGGACCCAGAACATCTGCTTGGGCTGTGGGGAAGCTGGGCCGGCGAGGAAGGCTCTCTCAGCCCTTCCTGGGGCCGAGCAGGGGAGCTGGGGCTTCGGCAGCTCAGCCACCCATGAGTGCTGAGCCTGGCAATGCTTACATGAAGGCAGAGGTGGATGGAGTGTCTGGGATCACCAGTACACATGGGCAGATGCACACAGGACTGAGGGATTTAGCAGGCTATCTCAGTCAGCTTCTTCATCCTGAGTGGCCTTCCTGTGGCTGCTTTGTACCTCCGTTTCCTTGGCCGTAAGGACATTTTTCTCCCATTTATCGCTTCTCCCAAGCTTTGCAGCAAATACCACATGGAAAGGCATCTCTTACAGTATCTCAGAGCTGGGGCATGATGTAGGTCCCACTGGGCAGGGAGGTCCCCTGCCCTCTCCCTGGGCAGCAGGAATTAGTGTGTTAATGGGGCTGCTGGTGAAATCAGAAACAAATCTCCGATAACCCCATCGGGGCCAGCATCACATCCATTCTCTGTACAGGCTTTGAAGGTATTAAGTGCTAAGGATTTTGGTTTGACAGCTGAATCCAGCTGCATTGTTGTGAGAAGCCCTCGCAGATTATTGCTCTAGACCAACCTTTCATATATAATCTATAGCTTTGGGTTTAGTGTTTCGGAAGGGGTGCGGGACGTTTGTTTTGCGGATTTAAGTATTCCCTTCCTCTTCTTCCTTTTCTTTTCCTCTTTCTTGGAAAATAGTTCCTATTAACCGCTACAGATGACACAACATGTGACAATACATTTGCAACCCATTTGGCTCACAGCAAGAATTGCATTCAAACTACGAACTTCTCCAAGGGTCCACGTAAAACATTGGGATGGGGAGGAGATACAAAGACCATGCATCTGCCCTCCGGGTCTTGCCCAGTTCTAGCCTTTCCAGTCCATATTAGTGCAGAGAGCAGGAGATAGAGCCACTGAGATGTGTGCATGAGCTATGACCTCTAAAGTTGTTTGCATTTCATTATGCTGGGCTGTGGCTGAGCTGCTCTGTCATAATACTGTAGGTGCTGTTATGGGAACTGCTCTCCGAAAATGCTCCTGAACAACTTTCTGGGCACGGTGCAGATACCAAGCTATGTCTCCGGCATCTCCCTGTTGCAGACAAATGCCAAATCCTCCTGTATGGGATCTTGGGCAGGCTCAACCCCATGTCACTACTGGAAAGGTCAGAAACTTTGGCAGCATCACAGCACTTCTCCACTTACTTCAGGCATGCTGTCTTCCTTCCTGTGCCACAGCATATATGCTGTAGGGCAGACCTAGCTGTATTGGCATTAACACAGCCAGAGCTGCTTTCTCTGCTCCAGGAGAGGACGGCAGGCTCTTCAGGTAAAACTAAGCTGCCCTGCCCTGTTTGTTTTTCCCCAGCACATCCTTGAAGTTGTAAGCTGCAGACCTGTCCTCACTGCTCGCCTCATCTCAGAAGGATGCTGTCTGCAAGTGTCAAGGGGTGAGCTGTCCCTCTTGCAGGAGGAATTTGCAGTGCATACAGCAGTAATGTGCTCCCGGTCCATGACAGGGTGGGGGGACTCATGTGAGCTAGGACACTGCAGCATCGTTCTGCTGCTGGCAAGGTCTGGACCGTGGCTTGTTCTTCTCCTGCAATTTTCTGTGCAACGCTTCAGAGAGCACAGCAAAATCCTTCAGTGACTCTAATAACGTTTCCCTCCAAAGCCCTAGGGTATTTCCCCCCCCCATCCCTGTGAAGTCACGCTTCAGGTCTGCTGAAATCCTATCAAATACCGCCTGAAATCCCCTGGAGCCCCTACGACAGTTTATGGAGAGTCCAGGACTGTTTGACCTTGGAGGCAATGAGAAAGGCAGGGGAAGAAAGAGCAGCCCTGGGCTTCCTTGCCAAAATCCTTGATCCTGTGCTGAGTCTCTTGCAGAGTCCATGACCCAGCCAGGAATCAGTCTTAGCCTGACACAGGGTGTCTGGGTACCATGCCCTCTTCTCCCTTCTGCCCCTGATCTCCTGAGGATGTCCTGCTGCCCTAGGCAGTACAATGATGTGTGCAATGTGGTACCTCCCCCAAAAAGCAGCAGTGACCCAATCACCTGTCATATGCTGGCATCCTGTCCCCCTTGTCCTGCTCAAAAGAGATTTGGGGATCTCTGGTGACAGCTCAGTCCTCAGCTCTGGTGCTTGGTGTTTGCAGGAGGGTTGCCTGCCCCAGGGGAGCTCTGTGATGGGAGTTCCCACCAGCCCTCAGGAAATAATTAAAATATTTATAATAATCTTTTTTTATAACAGTAACTCTTTGTAATTTGTTCTTTTTTGAAGCAAATGAGAGGATGTGTGAGAAGCTGCTGTCCTTCATGAGGAGGCATAGGCTGTACTGAGCATCCAGATTTTCCCTACTGGGTCAGGGCAAGCAACTGTGCTACTCTTGCCACTAATCTGGTGCCAATGCAGTCAGGAAAAGTGCATTCACTTCTAGATGTTTCGTTGTTAAAAAGCCATCGATAAATTATGGGGAGTCCAGAGAAAAATTGATTAAAGGATTAGAAGATAGCGTATGACCTAAAGGGGAGATTAAGGGAGTTTAGTGAGGTGCTTGCTACAGACTGGAGCTGGGGGAAGTGAGGAGGAAAGAAAATGGAAACAACCTTGCAAAGATTTTACAGGTGATGATTAGAGCAGGTGAAAGCAGTTGCTGGGAGTAATCAAGTTGGTTTGTGCTTCACGCTTCATTTTGCAAATTGTGGGCTCTCATGTGGGTGGGAAGGGGCTCCCTGAGCCCCTCGAGCGATTCGAGCTGCCCTGACAGTGCATGCCAGGAGCATCCCGCAGGGTTTGCTCGCTGACACTTGTGGGAATTTAAGCATCAAGCCAGGATTTGAGGAAGATGAGCGTCATTTTTCATAAAGAAAAGAGCCTTTTTTTAGCTCAGTTTCTTTACAGATGGGCTGAATAATGGGACCTCCCTTGAAGTCAGCTGAGTTAAAGATGCAGCTATTACTTCCAAATGCAGTGGAGTTTGGGGTTGTGTGAATTCTGTAAAATCATAAAATGTTTTCGGTTGGAAGGGACCTTTAAATGTCATCTAGTCCATCATCCCAAGGATATCATTGCTGTAAGATAAAGACGAGGCCTTGAGGTTGGGCCTCATTCAGGCCTGAGGATAAAAAAAAGACATTTTTAAAAAGAGAAGTGGTGTTGGTAAGTGGCGTTAGCTGGACTGGTATCTCAGCCCACCCCTTCCAGAAATGCCACGTTCTTCTGGCCTTCATCCCCTTGAAGGACCCGCTTTGGGTGAGCTATGGAGACTGCGTCTGCCTCTTCCTTCCTGCCTCCATCCCGTGGTACCAGAAACACAGAGGAGGATTTCAACTTCAGTTGTGGACCCTCCTGCTGCTAGTGACATGCCTGACTGGTATTTTCTCAAAGCCGGAGAGTATGCAGCTAAGGACTAGTGTGGAGACATCATTTGCTGGGACAAATTACGCATCTTCCCTGATATATAACATTAATGGGCTAGCAGCATCCCTGAGCAGCCTGAACAGCACCACCAGCCAGTGTAACCCCCTGGGGTGTCCATCTCAGCCTAATCCCCACCAGAGTCTGGGGCTGTGAATTTCCAGGGTATATTACACAAAAGCACATGTGGGATGGGCCAGGTGACTTCACTAGACATACTTAGAAGGCTGACTGAGTCTACAGGGACTTGCACAGGTTCGATGTGGGAACAGCATGGAAAGAAGCCCTATGAGGCTCCCTCTGGTCCTATGTCAGCTCTCCACAGACAACTCTGGCATGCCTGAAGCAGCCTCTGGTTCCGGCTCAGCTGTTTTCACAAGGTGCGTGTAGTTGGTTTCCCAGCAGCACTGCTCCAATGGCATGAAGGTGGGCAAAGCCACGAGCATTGTCAGGACAGGGGCTGTTGCACACAAAGGGCTCTCAAAGTCATTGGGGCTGTAGAGCAGCCCCACAGAACAGCATAGCATCTCACCAGGAGAGCAAGTGGTGTGGGGCAGAAGGGTAGTCCCAAGGACGTGTGTCAGTGGCCTGGGAGTGCTGAGTCTGCATGAGCAAACCCAGAGGCAACCTGGATGGCCAAACACAGGGCTAGCTCAAAGATGAACAAATGGTACCACTGCCTGTGTGCAGGTAGGTACCTGCACACAGATGCCCACTTTCAAGTCCC
>VWZK01001796.1:125963-145287 GCA_013396935.1 Baryphthengus martii | reverse complement strand
CCCAGCTCCCTCAGCCGCTCCTCGTAGGACTTGTGCTCTGGGCCCTTCCCGATCCTCATTGTCCTTCTCTGGACCCTCTCCAGCACTTCTATGTCTTTCTTGCAGTGAAGGGCCCAGAACTGAATGCAATATTCAAGATATGGCCTCACCAGTGCCAAGTACAGGAGTACGATCACCTCTCTATTCCTGCTGGCCACAGTGTTTCTAATACAAACCAGGATGCCATTGGCGTTGTTGGCCACCTGCGCACACCGCTTACTCAGATTTGGTTGACTATCCACCAAAACCCCCAGGCCCTTTTCCAGCTTGCAACTTTCCAGTCACACATCCTCAAGTCTGTAGCTTACCGTGTGGCCAGCAGGAGTAGGGAACAAATTGTACTGCTGTGCTCTGCACTGGTGAGGCCACACCTCAAACACTGTGTTCAGGGTTAGGCCCTTCACAAGAAAGACCTTGAGGGTCTGGAGAGTGTCCATAGGAAGATAGTGAAGCTGGTGAAGGGTATAGGAACAAGTCTTATGAGGAGCAGCTGAGGGAACATGGTGATTGTGATAATGTTCATATTGGGTAGACGGTTGGACTTGATGATCCTGGGGGTCTTTTCCAATCTTAATGACTCTGTGATTCTATATGAACTGGAGTTGTTTAGTCTGGAGACAAGGAGACTGAGGGGAGACCTTCTTGCACTTAATGACTACCTGAAAGGAGGTTGTAGTGAGGTGGGGATGGGTCTCTTCTCCCAAGTAACATGCAACAGGACAAGAGGGAACAGCCTTAAGTTGCACCAAGGGAGGTTTAGGTTGGTTATTAGGAGAAATGTGTTCACCAAAATGGTTGTCAAGCCCTGGACCAGGCTGCCCAGGGCAATGGTGGAGTTACCATCCCTGGAGGTATATAAAAGACATGTAGCTGTGGTGCTGATGGACATGGTTTAGTGGTGACCTGGCAGCGCTGAGATAATGATTGTACATGATGATCTTAATCTTCCAATCAAAACAATACTATGATTCTATGATTATTTTTGGATTGCAAGCCCTGCTGTGCAATGCCAAGCCAGGCTCTTGGTGGCCCACCCTGGCAGTCCATGCTCACGGCAAACTGGCTGGGTTGGCCCCCTTCAGAGGACATGGTCAGGCTGCTGTTTCCATCAGGGTCCTGCTCTGATCCTAGACACACCTCTGAGTGTGTTACACCAGTGAGGCCAGGGTTGCACCCAGGAAGCGGGGCCAAGGAAGCCTCCAGGAGACAAGCAGCTCTGCAGGGCCACTTTGGAGATTTGCACAGACATGGCTGCAAGGATATCCCACTTTGTATTGATCTCTCGAGGCTTTGACATCCTCCTGGTGCTGCTGTCTCAGAGGGTGCAGTGAGGACACCCTTGGTGAACTTTTTACATCCTTTACTTCTCTGGCACAGCATGCAGAAGGGTGTTAGGTTGGTGCACAGCTTCCTTCCTCCAACTTTGGTATGGGTGGCTCTGTAGCAAGACATGGCACATGCATGGTTCTGCTTGCAGCTCTTGTGGGAAGGAGTTTCCTAGCCTAGGTGTTCTCCCTGAACTCTTGCATCACTGCATCCCAGTTTGCATCTCATTTTTGGTCATGGCCATGAGTGAGGCATCTGCCTCAGCTGTGTGGTGGGAAGCACTGGACCATGGTGGGGTGGAGTGCAGCAATGTTTGCGCTGAGGCTTCCATGTTTGTTTATACTTGAAGAGAAGAGTGTGCCCTGGGACATCCTGGGTGTATGCATGAGGACAAGGACTACTGAAGGAAGGGAACGAGGGACCACTGCAAGTTCAGACATGTTCTTTCTGAGGAAACCCTGGTGCACATCCAACCCAGGGAGTGTATTTTATGGCAAGGTACTGTGCCAAGGTGCTGCAGCGAGAGCCAAACTCTGCTCTTAGCATTGCAAGTGTCCAGGAGCTGGCTTTGGTGTCAGTTCAGATAATACTGTTACCAACCTACAAGGGTAAAATTTATCATCTGAAAGGTATCACATCACATCCTCCCACACGCACTGGCCCTCAGCATTTTACAAAGTCTTCCTGCAGCTCTGGCTGTGCTCCAGCAAAGAGTGCAGAGTTCATGTATCTCCAGGAAAGCTGAGTGCAGTATGAACACTTGGTTGGGTTTAAAATCGTCTTCTGTCTCTAACCTCTAGGACCAGCTGATGAGCCAGAGGAAGGCTGCTCCCTGCTGCATGCTCTCATCCTATCTCCAGTTGCCTCTGTGTCTCTTGGGAGGCAGGGCTCTGGGATGCTCTGCCTCGCTTCTGAAAGCAGGGTGCCAGTCCTCTTGCAGAGATGAATTTTCTCTACTGCTTTCATGTTGTTTCCCATCATGTTGCCATAAGCAGTCCTTCTTCCTCCCTTTGAGGTCCTCTGGTCTTTTGGAGGATCATCCCTCAACAAGTTTATTACTCCCAGAAACTGGCAGAAAGAGTCATGAGCACTGTAGTTTAAGGGGGTCAAGAAAACAGCACCTCCTCCCCGTCAGTGATGTCTCTGTCGCAGCCTTGAAGACAATTTCCCCCGGTACCTGTCACCCCCCTCTGCCACTCTGTCTCTCATTAGAACTGATGAGCTGCCAGGGAAGAAGGTGAGCTGCTGTGCACATCCCAGTTCAAAGCAAGTTCTTATAGTGGACCTCGGCAGCAGATATGGGACAAAGGCCTCCAGATGTTTTGAGCAGCTGATAAAGACAGACCAGGCTCCCCATTTAAACTGTGTCCTGTTTGAGCTGGCAGCAGCTGAGCATGCAGAAACATTCACTTGTTCAGGACCTGGTGATAATTTCACCTTAATGGGTAATTATTTATTCTCTTTCCCTGGCAGCCCCCCCGAAGGAGCCAGTACTGATGTGCCGGTCCAACAACTACCCAAAGGGTTTCTACTGCAGCTGGCACCTGCCCACTCCCACCTACATCCCCAACTCCTTCAACATCTCTGTCATGTAAGTGCCTGGGAAGAAAGAGTGCAGTGAAGTGAGTTTCTGTCCCTGCAGCCTGGAGCAGGTGTCAAGTAGTGCTATAAAGTCTTGAGGCAATAGGTCTGACCTGTTCTGAGTGTATGGGATTGGTGTTCCAAAAATGGGCCTGGGGAAGGATGCTTCAAGGACATCCAGAATGGATGCTTGGCAATGCGGCTTCGTCCCAAGAAAGTTCGGATTTCCCCAGAGGGGACCAGGAAAGCCCCAGCTCTCAGGTATCCTTTCCATGCCCCCATCTCTGCACCACTTTTCCACAGTGGAGGTTGTGTCTGCTGTTCTGTGGTGCATTTGGCACAGTCATGCTCCTGTCTGCCATATGTTGGCTGTGGCTGGGCAGCAGCAGTGTCCATGGCACGGCATCATCCCCCACCCTGTGCCTGGGTCCTGACACGGTCCTTTTACAGGCTGGTGCTGTGAGTTATCTTCTGGGGCTTGTGTCACCAGCAGAAAGGAAAACCCTTTCCTGTCACAGGAGGGACTGAGCCAACCCCAAACCCAGCAAGGTCTCCTTTCCTTGAGGCCAATGTGTGGACAATCTCCACAGTCTCTGTACAGCCTTAGGATAAAACATCACACACATGAGATTGCAAAATTCTCTGACAGGAGGAAAGCAACCCTTGGGCTGTGGCTGGTGTATGGGGACTATGGGCAGAGCAGGAACCCAGCACTGCTGCTTCTTCCTCCTGCCTCCAGCAGCACAGTGCATCCTCATCCCGCGCGTTGCTCCAGAGGTAACTGCTCTTCTCGCCTCTGCTTTCCAGACACGGCACGAGAGAGATGGTCTGCGAGAAGGATGCCTTTCCCAAAAACAGGTGTCACATCAGATACCTCCAGCTCTTCTCAACGGTGAAGTACAAGGTGACTCTGACAGTCACGAATGCTCTGGGCAAAAACTCCACCACCCTCACCTTTGACGAGTTCGCCATAGGTAACTTCCACAGCAGTGACTGGCCTCTCTGAGACGGTGTTGGGGTTGGCTTGCTTTGTACTCAGCGTCCTTGGAGTGACAGGCCAGAGAAGGGGCAGGCTCTCCAAGTGGAGCCTCTGCTTATCCATGGATAGGCAAGAGGTGGATGCCAGAGTCTGAGCCATGAGTTGGAGCCAGGGTCTGAGCCACTCTGGCATGCTCCCCATGACCCCCTGGTTCTCATGGCCCTGCTGTAACTGCTGCCAACATTTGAACATCCTGGGGAGCCAGGCAGGTTGCCCACAGCCCCCATGTTGCTCCCATTGGTGGCCTAGTGCCCTGCCTGATCCCATCCTCAGGAGTCCAGGTCTCCTGTGGTTGCTGAGCTTTTCCCTGCTTGGGGCCTGGGGAAGTGGCTACCATGTACTGGGGTAGAGGGCTGTGAAACTAGTGTGGTCCAAGTGTCATTGCCCTTCTTGCCACTCTGAGTGTTCCTAAAAGGGAGGTTTGGTGTTTGTGCTGGAAGGAGTCATGGGAGTTAGGACTGGAAGAGAAATGAAAATGTCCCATCCTCTTCCTGCCACATCTAGTCGGGATAAAGCCCTCTGGCAGTCATCCACCAGCCCGTACCTAACAAGCTCCTAAAACCCCTGTTCTCCCCTTTGCACTTCTTCGCTGCCCCATTGGGCAGAGGATGCTGTGCAACATGGGACAGGGAGCAGCAAGCCCTGGGGACCAGGGTGTCCGTGCCGCCAGCTGTGCCACAGGGGTGCTGCCCGGCCATGTCTAAACCTGTGAAGCAGATGCTCCTCCAACTGTGAAGGACCGGTGTGGACTGAGCAATTCCACGCCAAGCATGGCAAAGCAGGTTTCTGGGCACAGCGCTTTGCCACCAGCCAAGGACGGCTTATAGCTAGTGCTGTGACAGGAGTGTTCATCCTCAAAAAATAGGAAAAATGGGGAGAGGAACGTGTTCAGGAATACGTTGAAAAACAATTTGCTGGTTAAATGTGGCAATTGCTGGACCAGAAAAACAAATTAATAAATCCTTGAAGTGCAGCCAGCAGTCAGTCTTTACCTTCAATGTGCTGCATGAACCTGTCCTGAGAAGCTGGAAGTGCCAGAGTGCTAGAAGAGGAGCTCCACTGCTATCCCAGATCTTCCTTTTCTGTCTCAGATCCCAGAAAACATCAAATAAGAAACAAGGTGCCAGCTCTGAACAGAATGGGGAAATTACTTTGGAGCAGGGACTGTTCTGCTATGTCCCTGCAGCCGTGGTCCATATCAAAGCTTATATTTGTTGGTGCATTGTGAACATTGATGACCAGGCAAGGAGCTTAGGCAGGGAAGTTGTGGAGTTTCAGTCACTTGGGTGCCTTTAAATGGAAATTGTTGTGTTTGTGGAAGATACACTCCTTAAAAATGAAGGTAACCTCCAGCCCGTGGGGCCCAGGGCAGCAATTAAGCTGCATTTTCCAAGTTCCTTGCATTCTCTCCTGCAGGAGTTCAGGGCATCGTCCTGTAACATCTGCATCCCACCCATGCCCTGCCTGGCTTCCCAAACATCTGGTCCTTTGTCCAGCACACAAGGGCAACCCCCAAGGGAAGCACACCCAGGTGTGAGCCCCAGGCATCCCAACACCAGCACAAGCCGGATCCAGCCCAACAGTTTGAACTCAGCCCAGGTCGGAGGAGTGGTGAGCGGAGGCCAGTGCTGCCTGGGGCAGACATTAGCATGGATGCCTCTTGCAAGAGTGCCTGGAGGGGTGCAGGGTGCCTGGACATGTCCTGGTGGTTGCAGTGGGATGTGGGGCCCGCCAGCACCACCCGGCAGATGCCCTAACACCCTCCAGGATGGCACTTGAGGAAAGGATGATGGGCTGTGTCCTGCATCCCAGAGCCAGCCCACTTGCTTAAATTATTTCATCCTTAAAATCTCCATGCTCTGTACAGCTATGAAATTCTCCTCCTCAGTATTTGGGACGGCTTCTGTGCATAAGAAGCATAGACACGGTGGCGATTGAATCTTTAAGTAGGCAGTCAACAGGCTTAGCAGAATCATTACATGATGAACTCAGCTGCCGCCAATCAATGGCCACCTACCCTGAGCACAGCTTCTCCTTGTGCTGTCCCAGTCTTTCCAATTAAAACAAGTGCACTGCATTAGTGTATTCTGCCACATTAGTGTATTCTGCAACTTTGCTCCAGGTTGCCTGCTCTCCTTGCAGAAGCTTCTGCATGTTAGCATATTTTCTGGCTCTCTTCTCTGCAGCTGCAAACTGGGGGCTGTGTCCCAGGGCGGTAGGTGCTGGCAGTGCAGATCCAGCACCCAGTAGGTTCCCTGGAGATCTCTACCAGCATCAGTCGGGCTTTCTCATCTTGGAAGCAGTGCTGGGTTTTGCTTTGCTAGTTGGAGGGGTGGAAAACCTGTGGTTCAAGACAAAACCAGTGCATTGTCTCGTTGGAAAAATGCTGCCTGGGATCATTGTGGCATGTGCACACATCCTGTTAAAATGGAGAGATGATGTCAACCAACAACTGCTTGAGGCTTCTCCTAAAATCCTAGGGCTGGGGGTGTTAGAGCCTGCCTTCTGTTTTCCCTTTAGCCTAGAGAAAACCATTACACCTTCTGCATGGAGGTTAAACCCCAAGCATGAAGCCCTGATCTCATGCCCTGCTGGGGCCAGAGCAGCCTGGAGCAATGCAAGAGCAGAGCGGTGCTGGCAGCTCTCCCTCCCGGCACCATCTGAGCCAGGAGCGGACCCACTGCTGAGTTGGACCACCCACTCAGCCTGGGCAAACACAAAAAGCCCCCTGGGAAGGACTGACCTCCTTTGGTCTTGCTTCTTCCTCCCTCCCTCCCTGGAGCCCCCAGCAGAAAATCCCTTCCTCAGCCACTCAGAAGATGGACTCTAATTGAG
The DNA here is from genome assembly GCA_013396935.1 of Baryphthengus martii. NCBI lineage: Eukaryota > Metazoa > Chordata > Aves > Coraciiformes > Momotidae > Baryphthengus > Baryphthengus martii. The sequence continues at coordinate 138,467 of VWZK01001796.1, read as the reverse complement.
TGGAAAATGACTGGTACTTTCTTTTGCGATCCCAAGCCCATGCCTTGCTGGCAGTCGTGCCGTACTAGTTATTAGCAGCCAGCTGTGAGGGGTCACTCTGCATTGTCATTTTCAGTGATGACTGGAAAAGCTTTTCCAGCCCTCTGGCCACCATCTCTCCTTGGTAGGAGATCCAGGCTGCGTTTCTCCTCATCTCGCTCCTGGAAATTGTTTTCATAATTACGTCTTCTGCAAAGATACTGATGTTAATGAAGGGGAGCATGGGGAGGGCAAGGTTCTGCAAAGCCCTGCAAACATCAGGGCTTCAGCCCAAGGCAGGAGGAGGTGAGAAAATGGAGGAGCTGAAGGGAAGAGGGCCTGAAGGCAGAGGGAAGTACTAAGGAGGAGTGAGATGTGTATCAAAAGCAGCCACCTCCCTTGTGATGGCTGAGATACCATGGGGACATTAGTGACCCTCCAGGACACAACCCTGCCTTCCTCACTCGTGTTTCAGCCCAAGAACCAGGTAGCAGGCACGTGTATCCCCCAGGAATGTAGGGCATCACCATCATGCAGCAACACCAGCTTTTCACCTCAGTGCCTTTCTCCCTTGTGCAAGACTGGAGCGAATTCTCATGAGAAGGTATATTAAAAAGGAGGAAAATAGCCTTGAGTGGGGCCTTGCCAGTATGGGTGATTTCCCCATATCTGCCACCCATCCCTTGTGTGACCTTGGGAAGGTCATTTGAGCCTCCCAGCTCCGGCTCTAGCACAATTAAGATGCAGAACATCTTGGAGGGGCTGTATGAGTACAAACGTGCCCGTGTCTGTATGAAATTCAGAGTCTCTGAGCACAGGTATAGAGTTGCCTAGGCAGAAGGTCAGTTCAATTCATACTACTTAGGGAGGCAGAATTAAATTACCTAGACTGACATTTGGCTAAGACATGGAGTTTAATATCCCTCTGCTCATGGAAAATGCCAGGGGATATTTAATGGCCACAAGGGATCCATTTTAGCTCTCATTGGAGAGATGGGATGGGTGATGGTCCTCTCCATGCTCCAGGGTCTCAGCTGCCTTTCTGAACCACCAGCTTCATTTTGAGATGTGTCTAACAACAGCCAGGGGCAGTGGATAGGTAAAGACTCACAGTTAAGCCTGAGTGTACAGAGCCTTTAGGAGGAGCCACTCTCCACGGCTCTTCTTGCACGCCAAGCCCTCGCTTGGACACAGCAGCCAAAAACCAAGCGGGAAGAGCTATGAGTTGCCTCCCAGCCAAGTCCCCTTCCCAGGAATTTCTGATGATGCTCCCTCAGCTCTGCAGGATAATATTACATCTGGTTTTGTAGTCGCTTAACCAGTACTCAGCCTAATGCCCATCGTCCATTATTATTATTACTATTACTGCTTTTATTACATTACTGCCTGCAGGCCCTCACCGAGGACAGGGCTCTATTATGCTGGTTGATGTACAGCCAGACAGCCCCTGCCTCGCCATGTGCAGGCTAAATGAAGGCAGACAAAGGCTGGGGAAGGAGGAACGCTTGTCCCCATGTGTGGAGCAGGGACCCTGGAGGCTGTGGAGGATAAAGGACTCCTTCAAAGTCACGTAGAAATCCAGGAGCTGGACATAGCCTGTCTCCCCTTGCTCCTCCACTGACCCCTGTGGGACTGGCTCTGATATTTCTCATTATAAGCACAGTGAGGTCTGTCCTAAGAGATGTAGGTCTGTCCTCACCGGACCAGTCACTGGAGTTGCAGTTCCCTCTCCTGGCTCTTGCATCTCCATTGCCTTGGAGGGACATGACAGGAACAGCTTTGGCTTCATGCTTTTGGTGAGGCTGGCACTGCTGCGCTTTCTAGCCTGGGCAGGAGTCCCACAGATCGGGGGACACAGCGGGAGGTAGCAGGGAGTGCTGGTTTTCCCATTAACCTGCAGTGCCGTTTGAAGGCTCATCACAGCCGGGAGCGCAGCTCATTCAATGGCTGGGCTTTGCTATGCTTAGTCGGAGCCAGGGCCAGTCTCCAACCTGCAGGAGTGTGCCTGGGGTCACATCCCTGCAAAACAGGCAGGTGATTTCCACCTCAGCATCAGGGAATCTCTGATTTTGCTTTCCTCCAACCCATCACAGTGGCATCTCTAATTACTACTGCCCAGGCACACGTACCCTATCTGGCCCAGTTGCATTTAAGCATCCCTCTGCCATGGCTTCAGGCTCCCTGTGTTACCCCAGGGAGAATCCCATCATGTCCATCTCCAGCCCAGCTCTTTGCTTCCTACTTCCTCACTGCAGAGCAGTTCATAGTCATCTGCATTCATTCAGTCAAACAGATTTGTTTTGCAAACTGAGCCCGCCAAGCCAGTACTGGATTTATACTTTTCCATATGCATTTGGACTCCAAGTCCTTGTTGATGGAAGCTGATGTCCAGCCTGAGCCTGGGGACTTGAAGTAAGCGGAGGAATTGCACAGCCATCTGGAGTAGCTCTGCACAGCACAGCCCCAGCAAGTCATCCCTCCTGCTGAGGATAAAGCTGTAAATGGAAAATTGTGTCCCATCTTGCTGCAGAGAGGGGTCAGTGGGAGCCGGGAAGTAGTACTGGCCGCCTGTGATCAGGGCCGTGGGTACCTGCTCACCAGCTGTTCCAGGGGCATCCTCTGAGCACCAGGTGCAGTAAGGATGGAGGAAGCTGTCCAGCCCTCCTTGCACCTACTGTAGCTGAGGGAAGGTGATAGGAGGCAGGAGAGGCTGTTGGTAGTGAAGATGATGGTGAAGGAGAACTGCAGCAGAGTGTGTACCAGGGTGCTGAGTGGGAGGGCTAAGGAGAGAGAAGTGGTGGTGGGCTACATCTTGGGGGAAACAGGGCCAATTTTGGATCTCACCAAGGTGATTGGGCTGAGACTTCATTTCAATAGCTCCCAACTGCCTCAGCTGCAGCCAAGAAAGTGAGTTTGAAGGCATCACAGACTGATTTCTCCCAAGAGGAGCAGGTACTAGTGATGCAGGGAGGGTGTCTTCCTGGGGACAGTTGCCATGATGCCACCATCATCCTGGATCAGAGATCTCAGTAAATGGCACAAACACAACTTGCAGCAGACTGGCCCCACATCAGCACCTGGTCCCACTCAGCCTCAAGCCCTTCATGCATAGGGCAGAGCTGCAGGCTGCGGACAAGCAGGCCAGGAGGGAGCAGCTCACTCGTCACTCCCCCCTTCTTCCTCTCTCGGGAATTGAAGCCCCAGTGAGGACATCACCTCCCACCTGCAGCAGGTGAATCCCTGGGTTCAGTATGGAGGAGTGCAGGGTAGGAGTTCTGCCAGGTAGAGAGGGGCTCCCCATGGCCTCAGCATCCCTTTCCCATGCTTAAGAGTGGTGTTTGACACTGGCACTTTTACAAGCTGCTGCTTGAGGTGGTTAGAATCAAGGGACCATTACTCAATCCAGAGAGTCTCAGACCAGGAGAGATCTGTTTGCCTTCGTGTGGTCTTTGGAGGGGGTTAAGAACCTCCCAGGACATGAGGACTTGTATACATTGCTATTCTTAGAGTGCATAGAGAGTCCTCTTCCATACCAGGCACAGCAGTGCACCCAGCTCCCTGTGCCCAGCTCCTTCCTGGCCATGAGAAAAGAAGCACGGATACAGCCAAATCTCAGACTTTTTGTAACTATCTTATTGTAAATTGGGAATTGGAGCTGTCGGGATGTGAGCAAACCCTCAGTGAGGAGCAAGACTTGCTCTGCAACAGGCAATGTCGTTCATCGCAGCGTGTCTGTGACTTGCTCACAGCACTCTCAAAGTAGCTGCAACTTCAAAGCGCATTGCATAGCTTGCAGCCAATTAATATTCACTCGAAATACTAGTCAGGCAGCAGGAAAAATCCCCATATTCCAAAAGCAGAGCCATGCTGAAAGAGAGATATGTGGGGTGGAAGATGGCCATGGCCATCCTTCACCCCTGGCAAATATGATCTGCCAATGGTTTAAATCCCTCAAACCCCAGCCCTAAACTCCAGGGACGAACTCTACCACATTACTGCAAGGTAAGCAGGTTTGACTGTAGGTCAGACTCCCAGAAATCAGGCGGTGTGAGGAGGTGCAGGATTTGGGCTTGGTGGGCCCCTCACCCTGACCCAAGTAGCCCTGGGCAGGAGGGATCCTTTCTGCCCTGGCCAGATTTTTGCCATGTGTCTCCAGCACTGGCACCTTCTTGACAGTGGTTATTTTGAACCAGGGCAGCTGTACCACTGACCTGGACAATAAAGGCTGATTTGCATCTAATTAGTTTGGGAAAAGGATGTTGTGCATGTTGGCTGCTCCCCTTGGAAAGCACAGAGCACAAAGCCCAGCCAGCTATGCCAGGGGGTGTAAGGAAGAATGCCAAGTGCAAAGCTTTACCAGCCACCCTCTTCTTTTCCAGTAAAGCCAGACCCCCCGGAGAGTGTGGTGGCCAAACCTGTGCCCAATAACCCTCGGAGGCTGGAGGTGTCATGGCAAAATCCCTCATCTTGGCCTGACCCTGAATCTTTTCCGCTCAAGTTCTTCCTGCGGTATCGACCCCTCATCCTGGACCAGTGGCAACACGTAAGTGATGCTGAGCTGGCTGGGACGGGAGGGAGTGGGCGGAGCTGGTGGCTGGGAACAAGTTGCACTGGGAACAAGTGGTCAGGCACCAAAAATGTATGTCTTTTTAATGCCCAGGCAACTCAGACCCTCTTCCTCTCCTCCTCTGTCTGATCCCTTCTCTCTTTCTCTCTGTCTTTCTTTTAAGTCATGTTCTGCCTGCAAATGGCTATGCAGGCTCTCTCCACTGCATTTTCGTCCATGGCCCCTATCCGCTTTCCATACGTATGTTATATATAAAACCTGCCAACGAGATGTAAAAGGCATTTAAAGTATAAATGTCACCACATTTAAATGCGCCTCTGCCACATTTAGATTTTGAACTGAAGATAAAATACCGCTCACCGTAACTCAGAGCACAGTCACAGAGCGATTGCCACGATGTTATCGTATTTCTTACTTTTATTTCTTGTTTCTTTAAAAATTAAAAAAAAGTCAGTGAAATCCTTGGCAGCCCAGAGGACAGATTTCATTTGTTAGCTGCAAGAAGATAACGAACAGGCTTTATTTTTTTCCTCTGTGTGCTGCTTGTAAGCTTGGCTCGTGAGGGAAAGCAATCTGCTGCTCGAGGAGAGGTGCTGCTGCACTGGCATGGCTCATACAGCATCTCCTCTGCATCAAGCTGGGCCAGTCGAAATCCGATTGGGTGCTTTGCTTGACAAAGCATTTACCCCCACAAAAAAGACAAATGGGAGGCAGCAGCCGATCCCAGGAGAGCTCACCTGCATCGTGGAGCCAAGTGACGCTTTCTGTCAGCCAGCAATTCTTGTGGAAAGAAACATCTGAGAAAGGGGATGGGAGGCTGTGTTCGTGTCTCTGCAACATGCCAGTGTCTCAGCGACTTTTCCTTTTTTTGTTGGTTCGATGTTTTGACAAGGCAGTGCTGCAGGTCATGTTTCAGACTGATGGCTTTGAAAATCACAGAAGGGTTGGGAGAGGGTTTTTCTGCTTGTCCCTTTCCCTTTACTTCCTTCCTGGGAGCAAGAGAGCATCCATAGCGTATCACAAGCGGTGAGAAGGAGGAGATGGAATTTGGGTATTAGTTTGCTGTGGTTATTTTTTTTTTTTCGCTTGGAGGAGGAATGCTCAAATCATAGAAGCTGTGAAAAAAAGTGAAAGAATTAATGAGAAATATGGAACATAAGATCGGTTCTTTCAGGGTGTGAAACTTGTGGAAAAAACTGATGTTTTTACCCTGCCACAGCCTGATCCAGCCAAGCACCCTGCAAATGCAGCAAATCCAAAGATGGTGAAAGAGCCAGTGAGCGTCCTCCCATCTCGACACCCTAAGAGTGTCCAGTCCCCCCATCACAGGGTATTACATACCATATTTGTGGGGTCAAGCCATGCCAGCCCCCTTACCAGAAGGCCTCCAAGGGGACAGTGTGTCCTCTTCAGCAGTGCTCTTGGGCAGGTAGTGATGGTGGGAAACACATGGAGGTGTTGGTGACACTGGTGCAGGGCCACCCTGGGTGGAGAGAGCAGTTCTAGGGCAGTAAAAACTTTATTTCTCCTATTTAAAGATACCCTGAGCTGTAGAGAGAGCTCGAGATACTGGCCCTCATAGTGAATGCAAGGAGGGCCAGAAAAGGTTCATCTCCCTGTGTCCCAGGAGGCCACAGCAATCCTGGGTACAACTATTAATCAGTATCCCCTTGCAAAAGACATATCCTCCGTCACTGGTTGATGGAAAAGTGTGTTTGGGGAATAATTTGCTCAGTGAGCAAGTGCAAGCATTCAGTGAGTAAGGTACCAGCCTTGTTTTCTGAATCTCTGCCCCGCCAGCTAGGTAATGAAAAATCTGATTTGTGGATGATTTGAGGAAAACTGCCACTATTCATCAGTTGAATTATTTGCGAAGCCTAATTCAATCAACTCCCAAACACCAGGGAATGGCAGTGCTGCAGCAGCCAGAGCTGCTCTGACCCCAGACCCGCTTGGCACGCTCAGCCTGCTTAGCCACACCAGGCATCCTGCAAATGTAGGGGTTTGCACCCAAAAATGAACCCTGCTGATGGCAGCGTGCTGGGAGCATGTCCAAGCCACGCTGAGCTCTGATTTGCTTAATCTATTGCTCATTGGCATCTTGAGGGTATCCCCGTTCCCCTAAAGCCAGCCATGGTTTGATAGGGCCAAGTCTAGCTCAGCTATCCAGCTCATCCTATGGTTGTGGTGTTGGGTCTGTCCTTGAAGGGACAAGTGTCCTGAGAAAGGATGCAACAGTCATGCATGCCACACTTGCACGAGGGTGTCTTAATTCTTGCCAAGGTGAAGGTCTCCTGCCTCCAGCTGTCTCTCATCTTGGATCTTGCAGTCCCCACTGGCTGCAAGCATGTGTTGCACACAACCTGCTTGCTGACAACAGGGCAGCTTGGAAGCCAGGCAGTGAGAGAAGTCTCTACCACCAGCCAGGAGGAGCTGGCAACCTCATGCTCTGACACTTTGCTGTGTACCCAGGGACCCCATGCTGAGTCCTGTCCCTGCCTCCTCATGGCAACCCACCCATGCACCAGCTGTGGGCTTGAAGCATCTCCGGCCACCCACTTTCCAGCCCCACGGGAAGCCCAGCATCCCTGTTGAAACAAACCGCCATGGGAGCACTGGAGTCTGCCCAGAGCCAGGAATCTCTATGCAGGCCCCGCTCGCACGTCGTGCTTCTTGGCAGAAGAAACAGGTTCCCTTTCTCCCCTCTGCTTCCCATTATCTTTGCAGGGTCTGATTTATGCACAGCACCTCGGCAGGCAGGACCGAATGAGCACTAATAGGATCAGATGGATGTCGAGCTGTCGAATACTGTAGGGCCTGATTCAATCAGCATCTGCTTTCTCCCAGGCTCTTCCTTTCAGGATTTTAATAATGCCAGGGCTTGGCACCAGAAGATGAAACCGTCCATGGCGGGAGCAGTGGGTTTTATCGAGACCGCTACTGCGCAAGCTACTCATAAATGCAGTTTCCCTGCCCCAGAGAGAACCAGGCAATGCTTGGCCCAAGCATCCTCCATCAAGCAATACCTGGGTCTGACCCCAGAGCCAGGGAGACACCCTTATCCTCTTCCCAGCACTTTCCAGAGGTGGTTTTGGGCCCCAGCATGATGTTTGCACTCCCTTTGCCCTGCTCAGCAGTACCTTTCCACTCAGGCCACTTAGCAGCTCTCGTGTTGCAGTTTGCTCTGGGAATTATAATGATGTGCTCTGGGAATTGTTATCATGGAGAGATGATGATGATGAGCTTCCGCATGAACGGCAAGGCGTGTGCCGGATACTCCTTGAACCATCGTGCCCCCTCGCAGCAACTCCCTCACACCTGGGCACAGACATTTCCCGGCTGTTTAGGACACAGCTGTGTCACATCGTGTCACGTCAGATGGCCACCGACTCCTTTCTGTTCCACCAGCTCTGAGCTCGCTCTGAAACTCAAGCAACTTTTAAAGTCACACTCCTCCCTTTCTGGAAGAGGGGCTGGCGGCTTCTCTGCTGCCAGAAGGGAGATGGGATATTTGTAGCCTAAACAGGTTTTTTATTCTCTCCTTTTGGCAGAATCTCCCCTTCTGTCTCCTAAATATAAAACATTAAATGTTTAGGGTATCCTTTATTTTTCTGCTGCTTTCAAGTTTGTAATTCAAGCCAGATTAGCGTGGTTTCCTCTTCTGTTTTATAGCCCCATCCTGGCCCCAAGCGAGCTCTCCTAATGCTCTCAGATGTTCCTCTAATGGCTTACCTAGGCTGGAACTGGATACCCTTTCCTAATGGATTGCTAATAGCCTGTTTCTGGTTTTACAGGCTCCTTCAGTTAACTCACAACAGCAGCGATCGCCACACTCACACATGCGATCTCCCCGACAGCACATCTGCACACTCACCCCTGGATGCAGGCGGGTGGCCAAGCACCGTCCTGAGCATCTCTGGGGAGCCCAAGGCAGGTCTTGCACCCAATTTGCTCCCACCCTGTAGTGTTTGCTGGAGCAACAGCTCCCCTTTTTGCAGTTTTTGGGGGAAGATATGCGCAGAGCACTGACCATCCCAGTGCACATCCCAGGAGCATGGCAAGGCTCAGAAGGTATTTCTTAAGCAGTGTTAGAGCTGGCGGACAGGCCGAGGGAGGATTTCCTCTAGTGGGTTGCCAGCAATTTGCAGATGCTGTCGCAAAGTCTAATTGAACCCATTGGCTACACTGACAACATGAAATGTTAACGAACCGTGAGGCAGGCTGCGCCTCAGATCTTGAGATTTGCAGTAAAAGGTCATGAGATATTTAAAGCTAATAACGTGGTTGGGTTCTCTCCTTCCTCTTCTGTTTTGGAAGCATTAGAGCCACATTCGTGAGCATCTGCAAAGGCTGGAAACATCCTTCTTTGGAAAAGTAAGAAGTGCTCCCTCCATCCTGGGATTTTAGGAGCTGGGGCCACAGAGTCCCCAGTGCACGCATCTGTGCCGGCTCTTGCTGCTGAGCAGCTCTGATCCAGGCAAATGATGGGGATTTGGGGACAGGAATGGGCAATTTGTGTGTATTGACAAATATTTAGTGGTTGGGTTTGTTGGTCTGAGGAGGGCATGGTCCTTTGGACTGGCCACCATCAGTCGAGGCTGGCTGGCAGGGTGAGTTCATCTCTCAAGGCAAAGCAACAATTTTCAGTCAAATAGGTGAATCTCACAGGCTGTCTTCTAGAAGTTTCTGCCTTGGGGCAACCTGAAATAACCTGAAAGTGTGTGCTAATGCGTATCCAGCCTGCGACAGGCAAGGGAGAGGGATGGAGCTAGAGATGGCAATTAGTGCCACAGCCTGCCGCAGCTGCATCCCCGCCAGCGTGGTGGCAATGTCACTTTGCAGCGGGCACGCTTCTTCGCGCCCATTTCCATCCCCGTGTGCCTCTGCAGCTTTGCCTGCGCTCCCTCTCTTTGCAAGGCAGCCTTGGCAGGGAGGTCACCCTGAGCGAGCTGGGTTACAGCTTCACGCCTGGTAGCTTTTATTGCAGTCAGTGATTAAAAAAGGAGGGAAAAAAATTAATAGGTGGGAGCAAAATGTTGAGACTGTAATAGTGTCACTCACAGCTCCACATGAGACTGGCAGGGCTGGAGAAAAGGGTGCCTTGGAGGAGGAGGGAGGTGGGAAATGCTCAGAAATCACCTTTTCCTTCCCTGCCACAGCTCCAAGGATGGAGCTGAGCCTGAGACTCTTGGCTGGCACTGTCTGGGTGCTCTCATCCCCCTTGGGAACTGCTAGTCACCTAGAAGTAATGAGCACCTGGCAAGATCAGACCTCCAAAGGCAGCGGTAGAGGTGCCACTGTGCAGCAGAGCACTCACACACCCCCGTGTGCCTGTGCTTGCCTGCACACTCGCACAGCTACACACAGGTAGGGTGGTGCTGGCAGGCTTATCTTTCCCTGCCCACGTGCAGGCCATGCCAGTCAGGTGCCCCTGCCCTGCGATGCCCACGCGCAGGCTGCACCCATCTGCTTTCACCCCCAGCCCACTGCTTCAGCGCGGTAAGTGCATCTGCAGGCAGCAGATGCCGGCTCTGGGTTAGAGCTGGTGCTGCGCATCCCAAGTATCCCCAATCCCATGCAACCCGCAGCCATGAGTGAAAGCGAGCTCTGCCAGTTGTCACTTGGCAGGAGGGGACAGTGCATCTGGAGAAAGAGCCCCATTATTAACGAGCTTACAGCTTCGCTTTCAAAGACGCTCTTTATTTTAAGCCAGAAGGGAGCCGTTCAGCCACATCTGGTGTGACACAACCCAGGCTGCAGAGGAGCCCTGCGATAACTTGTCTTCCCAGACTGGCGGCGGGATTGACTTATGTGCAGCGGCACAGCAGCTATCTTTGGCAGGGGGTGACAGCAGGGACCACAGCTCAGACTCTGCTGGGTTCCTCTGCTACCTGGCTGGCAAAGAGTAAGCAAGGGTCATTCACTTTTCCCAGCATTAGAGTTATTTCAGAGTCCAGGCAGAGAGTTTTCTCTGGGGTTAGCCTAACTGATTCCCGCAGTGCTGTGGAAGGAGGAGGTATTTGGGGGCTCGTTTATTAGTAATGAATGTCAGACCTATTTGCTCTCCAGACGTGGCTTTGAAAGGGAAAAAGCAAAACATTTCTTTTCCGCTTGACAACATCTTTTCACGGGCTGCAGTGGTTGTTTGCAGTGACCGTCCTGCACTTCCCAGTGTCGGGGCGGCTTGCCTGGGGATTACCCCTGCTTTTGGTTTATCTGTTCCCTAGGGCAAGTGGGAGACTGCAGGGATTCCTCTGCAATCACTGGGAATTGAAGGCACCTGAAACAGCAGCTATTTGTGTAGCAAAATCTCCTGCAAAACTCATTGCATCCAGGTGTCGGGATCTGGCCACTTGTTGTGGGGAAAACAGATTGTGAAATCAAGCCCACTGGGTCACCCTGGCCCCCTCCCAGTTCCCATTTTCCTCATTTCCCTCATTATCTAGGATAACCCAGGGAGCATCCAGAGGTGGCGGAGGCTATAAGGATGCAAGATGAATGGCAGATCCAGGCTGTACTCTTATGAGGGTTTCCTTCCATGTCCCCCTGCTCACCATGGGTGGCACAGGTTGTGTGAACAGACCAGCTTCACCCTATAATATCCAGGGTGCTTCTTTTATTTTGGGGAAGACAGGCTCATCCAGGCATGGTACAACGCCTGGGACATGCATGTGGTCTCAGTCCTGGCATGTGCAAGAGCCAGTGGATCCCTGCCATGGGACTGAGTAGTGTCAGCCCCCATCCCCCAATTGCCAGCTTCCCAGCAGCGGAGCACCCCCTTCCCACAGTGGAAGCTATGCTGTGGAACAGGAGGTGTCAAGGAATGAAAAGCAGAGCCACTGACGCCGCGGGGGAGCCAGCAAACACATTTTCATGTGGGATGCAGAGAAGGAGGCATCTGATCCTCCCTTCTCCCCTCTCTGCCTTCTTCCAACAAGCACCAGCCCCCAGCCCAGCTGCCAGGGCAGGGAGTACTGGAGTTTTCTTCCCCCTCGTCCCCTTCCAAAGGCCATCTGGGCTTCAGACTTGCCTGTGCATCACCCTGCTTGCAAGTAATTGCTACCTGGTCTCACTGAATCGGGAGCAGAGCCGGGGTAGGAGCAGAGCACAGTGACCTTTTTTACTGCCGGGGCACCCTGGCAGGGTGGGCTGAGGGCAGTGGGAGTAGAGAGCGGGTGGGGGATGGGGAAGAGGAGAGCCTGGGGCAAGGGAAGTGGCTTCCTTAACTCCTGCTGTGCTGAGCACTGCAAGATAGTACCACCAGTCTGTGGGCAGAGACTTGGATGAGGGCACACAGGGATGTCCCTTGTTGGGCTTCATGGTGTGGACGGCTTGTGTGGATGTCCTCAGGCCTCCAGTATGTGTGCTGAGATAGGGCAGTGTTTACAGGGGGAAAGCAAGCACTGGGAAATCCTCCCCTCCATCTGCCCTGGGGGTATGTCTCCATCCCATGATTGTGGCACTGGCCCCTGGGCTCATCCTTGTACTCAGGGCTGTGGGTGGACACTGGTCATCCCTTGGCAGCCCTGTTGTCTTTCCAAGCAGGCTGAAGAGAGTATATGGCTGCATCAGGGAAAGGGATCCCAGCCCACGCTGTCCTCAGCAAGCTGTCAGCTGAATTACTGGGTTCAAGGGCTTTTTTTCATGCCTCTCTTTTTTTCTTTTTTTTTCTTCTTTCTTTTTTTTTTTTTTCCCAATGCTAATAGCTCTGCATTGCACTGGCTACTGATCCCTCATTAATCTGGGCAGCGCTTCACAGCCAGCCAGAGTGACTTTTGGCAGGTGCACAAAGGCAGGCAGCGACACGCAGGCCCCCCGGCCAAAAAAATTACCATGCGCAGGCTTCTTCCAACTTTTGTCTCTGTGTGGCGGGGACGCGGATTAAGGAATTTCTCCCTCTGCCTTTGATGCTGTGTGTC
>VWZK01001796.1:93902-125941 GCA_013396935.1 Baryphthengus martii | reverse complement strand
TCCATCCGTCCCACCACAACCTCCACAGTGTGCCCTCCCCCAGCTCTCCTTGTCTGTGTCCAGTTGGACCCAGTTCCCTTATGCTTTCTCATCTGCTGCTGCACTGCTGTGCTGAGCCTTGGACACCCACCCAGGGACTTTCTCACCCACCATGGCAAATGTTAGATGTGTCTCCCGGCTGCCCAGCTGAGAAGTGCTGCGTGCAGGCATCATATGTGTGGGAAGAGATGGATACGGTTGTCTAAGCCTTCTCTTTTTTGTCTGCTGTCTAGAGGCAATCTTAGGGCAGCATCCTCCCAGGTCCTCCAGGTCCTACAGAATGAGCCCTGGGGGAAAGTCGTCCCCCCGTGTGTCCTCCGGCAAGGCAAGGCACAGCTTGACCCTGTCGTGCCTGCAATGTCCCATCTGCGGACACTCATTGCAGGCTGGCTGCAGCTGGGGAGAGGAAGGAATTGCTTCCCAGGGGAAGCGCTCGACCAGGAGGTCCCATTGGGCTGGAGAAAATGCATCAGCCTGGCCAGGCCAACAGGACCTCATCAGGGCTCAAGGAGCAACCACGGGGGCTCTGAGGATGCTGAAAGACCTAGAGAGACCCACACACCAGGCAGATAACCTCAGCATCTTTCTGAGCCCTGGACTCATTCCCTGTTTCCAAGCCACCCACAGCCCAGCACAGAGCAAGCCTAGAGAAACAGGCTTGCAAGGGTCCAGCAGCTCACCCAATAAGGTTTAGTCTAATTGTCATTAGGAATTAATTGAGCTTGATCATTTTGGCACTGACGTCCAAATTGGTAGGTGCCACCAAACAGTTCAGGGCTAATGCCATCACAACCTGATGGGTCTTCTGTCCTGCCTACCTGTTGCTGGGTGCTTGGGCTATGTGAAGTTGTGTTCCTATGAGAAGGGGGTGCAGAATTTTTCTCCTCATCTCTACTAGGTGCAGCAGTGGATGCCAAGAGCCCATCACTTCTGAAGACCCTGATCCAGTTTTGGATTTTGTCCAGGGCTGAGGAGGACTAGAGGTTAATGGGGTTGGTGAGATGAGTCTCAGGCAAGACCCCTCAAAGGCTGGAGGATGCACAGCTGTATCCTGCAGGAGTGACCAGCATCCTCCTCATCTTCTTTTCCCCATTCTCCCTTCTGCACTGACCTCACAGGATTTCGGTTTTCTCCTATCCCATAGGTGAAATGGTCCAAAACACTTCTCCTACAGGATGGGCTGTGCCCAGCCCCAGGATGGGAACAGACACCCACCTGCTAAACAAGACTGCTCTAAGCCTGACCCCATTGTTTGGAGAAAAGGCAGCACCTAGGACTGGCTCTCAGCCTCTTCAGTGTGCTGGAAACTTGGGGAGGCCCTGAACAGAACACCACTGGGGTCACTGGGTTCATCTGCCCCCCGTGCCAAGCTCCCTCCAACCAGGATCTGACCTTGGACCCCCTTGGCAGGCACCCCAAGTACCTGCCTCCCTGCCAGTAGATCAGACCTAATGGTGAGACATATGATGTGGTAGGAAGGTGTCCTCTGGATGATAGGGATGGCCTTGGGCATCAGTTGTCCCAGTTCTTTGGCTAATGGTGGTTTAGGGCTTAGACACATCTCAACTTGACAGTGGAACCACTGGCATCCCCTGTTTGCATCCCACCAGTGCTATGGGTTGGGTGGCAGCCTCAAGTCGGTAATGTTGACGAGAGGCAGGACTAAGCATTCTCCCACTCAGCCCCAAAATCTGCAGCAGTGAGACAGACCAACACCTTTGTCTGCACTTCTTCCCTGCCGAGGTTTGGTAACACATTCATGCCTTGCAGGTGTCAGGGGGTGTTTTGCTCCCTGATCACTAGGGGTGGACTGGCCGAACCTGCCTCCAGATGTGCTCCAGATATGGGGCTGCTGGGGGTTCAGGCCAGGCGGCAGGAGCAGCTGGCAGCACAGAGCCCAAAGACCCTGCTGTGCTGGGCTGAATGTTGCATGTGGCCCTGGGAGAGGGAATAGGGAAGGAAAGGCTCTCACCTGGAGCAAGAAAGCAAAAGTACCCCCCTCCCTGGTAGAAATCCCCCAGAACATCTGTAAAAGCCAGGCTGGGGCTACAATTCACATGCCAAAGGGATTAGGTCTGTGCTGGGGTGTTGCATGTGCTGTACTGGGGGGACTGGAAAAGGTCTGGGTCTTTTTCAGGGTGGATTTCTGCTTTTCAGATATCCCTACAAGCAGTGGAGTGAGGAGATAAACCACACCAGCCGCCGGCCAGGCTGCCACATACATCCCTAATGTACACACTATCCCTGCATGTGTAAAGCAGCAGTGCCAGGGCAGCTTCCTCCCACAGATGGTTCAAGTACCCTTAGGCACAACAACAGCACAGCTTTTCTCTCTTTGGGTTCCCAGATGTGATAAGGACCAGGCAGAAGTTTTCGGCTCCATCTTGCTCTTGTCATTGTACAGAGTTCTTAACAAAACTCAGCTGTTGGAGCTTCCCAGGGCAGTGGGATCCTCTGCCTGACCTTCTCCTGGGTGGCTGGGGAGATGTGGGGGACCCCACGTGGCTTGCACCATAAAGTTTCCCCCGCCCATGAAGTGCTACTTGTTCTGCTCGAGCATGAGCCCCTGGCTGGGTGCTGGTGCCTGCAGATGGGCTGTGTCAGACCTACACCATCCCTTATGCCCCCAGCATCTTTATTATCAACATGTGCCTGGAGGGAAGGTGGTTTGTGTCAGCCAGGGCACAAGAGAAGGACAACAGGTGCCCCATGCTCTGGAGGGAAATGAAGCTGACAGCATGTTGGTCCTCAGCCTTAGAGACTGGGTGGAGCATGATCTCCTGCGCAGCCTTTGTGAGATGCTCCTACCCTGGTCCCCTCCATGCCCTCAGGACTCTGAGGCCAAGCCTGGCTCCTTCTCTGGCAGGTCAACTGGGTGCTGAGCCCTCCTGCTCTGTCAGCTAGGTGTGTTTGCTCACCGGTAGCCGTGTGATGGGAGTGCACTTCTGCTGAGCACCTGCAGTCCCCTGTCCCTGAACCAAGTTCCAACTGGATCAGAGATCCCTGAAAGGTGTGGACAATGTTTAGGGTTAAATGATTTCACCAGCAGCTACACATCCTCAGGAAGCCAGCAGGACCTCCTGTGCCCAGGCAGCAGTGACAACAGGACAGAGGGAATTTTTCTAGGAAAGATGGCTAAACACCACTTGATCCTTATCCAAGGGTCCAGCCAGAGGGATGTCAGCCAGACTGGTTGGGACTTCAGCAGGCAGAGGAGCAGGGTGGCCAGAGGTGCAGGTGGGCCCCTCCCAGCACTGTCAGTGATGCTCAGAAAACGTGCGTTCACACACCAGTCTCTGCCCTGAGTGTCCAGCTCCCAGCCGCCCTAAAGTGTCCAAATGGAGCCTGCCTGCACATCTGCTAGTTTCTGGTGACCTCTAGAGGAAGCTGCACCACTCCAGCACCACGAATTTGGGAGTGGGATGGGATCTTGCCAGGACTTTGACTTAGCTGCAGCTGGAACTCTCTCCTGCTACATCCCTGTCCTGGGCTCATGCCTCTGCCCAGAACCCTATAGTACCTCCCAAAGTGCCATGGAAGGCTTTCTATCCCCCTCTAGCCAAGCTAAATATCTTAGACCTCCCTGTACTGGGGGTTCGTCTGACCGCTCTCCTGTCCCTGCCGCTGCCCTCAGGTCGAGCTGTCAGATGGGACATCACACACCATTACGGACGCCTATGCTGGCAAGGAGTACATCATCCAGGTGGCAGCCAAAGACAATGACATTGGCACGTGGAGTGACTGGAGCGTGGCTGTCCATGCCACCCCCTGGACGGAGGAACCCAAGCATCTCACCACGGAGGCCCAGATCACAGGTGAGAGTCCCCTTCCCAGTACAAACAGGCTGTGCCCACAGCTGGGGAGCCCAGGAGTTCCGGCTGAGGCTCCTCTCCCCATCCAGCTCCGTGCAAGTTTTGTCCTCAGCTGAGGAGATTCCCCCAGCACTCAGGGTGGCTGCAGCCCTTCACCCTACACTGTGCCCCCATCCATGGCTCTGGCAGCAGGTGCAACCATTGCCCAAAGAGGTGCTGATTCAACTCACATGGCTCCAGCGTCCTCCTTGCCAGGATGCTTGAGGTGTGACAACAAAGCTGGGGAAGGGATTGTTATTGTTATTAATGCTATTATTATTGTTGTTATTATTACTCTTCCCTGGAGCACTACGCCCCTCCATCTCGCCATCTCCTATCCTACCCCCTCCACACCTCTGACCCCACACAATCGCTCAGAGCAACGCCAATTCAAAATAAAAGCTGCAGAGTTAACAAGCCTCTGTTTCTAGGAAAGGGCTGGGACTGTGTCCAAATGGGCGTTATCAGCCCGCCATTTCCCAGAAGGGCTGGAGGGGACCCTGTGCTGGTTCCCTGGGCTGTCCCCTCAGTAGGGAGAAGCCCTGGTGTGCAGACCGGCACGCAGTGACCGGGCTTCTAGCAGGGGCCACGTGTGTAATGTGGCCAGATGTGCATGTGGAGATGGGGGCTGCTCAGTGCCCCCACCCTCCAAGATGTGGCCCAACTCAGAGTGCAAGCCAGAGCTGTGCGCCAACCTCCGTAGGTCCTGGTGATGCTCCTTGCATGGGGATGCAGTCAGAGCCAGCCCTGTTATCAGCAGGTGGAGGTGCCTCCTGCACTGAAACACATCCTTCTTGCAGAAGCAGCACCCAGTAGAGCAGCTGGGGATTCAGGCAGCAGCAGGAATTTGCAGCCCTTCATCCACAAGGGGATTAAGCCCCACAAGGAGCATAGGCCCACTTTACAGTAGCATTGGTGTCAAGGTTTGGGTTTGCTTCTATACCTGTCTGCATCGTGCTAAAAGCAAATGCCACTTCCAATGGCACCTGCTTGCTCCCTGTGCAGGCACAGGTCTGTCCCTCACATATCTGTCCCTCTCATGTATGTTCCTGTATATGCAGCTGGCTGCAGCCACGCGAGGCTGATGTCAGACACCCCAGCTCCAGGGCTGGACGTTGTGATGATACCTCTGTGGAGTCTGAAAAACACCACTACCAGCCTTCTGTGGCCCCCACATCCCCTCCCAGACTGTCTGGCCGTAGGCAGTCTGGCAGCCTCTGAATGTGACCAAAGCTGCTCCAGCCTGGCTGCACATCTGAGCCCTCCCTGCAATCCGGCAGCCCTCCACAGGGACAGACAGCCCATCTGGTCCTGTACAGAGGAGGACAAGCCCTGCAAGCCAGCTCAGCAGGCATGGCCACGTCTGGGATGCTCCTGTGGAGGGGGATGCTCTCTACCGAGCACTCGTGATCTTCTCAGCCCACATTTCCACAGAGCTGATGCACAGAGAGCCTGGCTGGGCAGGATGGGGTGGCAGGGATGCTCAGCTCTGCCTGGTGATGCAGGCATCTCCAAGCAGTAGGTGCAATGTCAGAGCAGGGGAAGTCTCATGGACCACACCACCCCGTCTCATCATCCCAGCCCCCTAGCTCAGCCCTAGTGTGGCATGACAATAAGAGGGATGATCTGGGGACAATTTTGGGAAAGTGCTGTGCTCCCACCAACAAGGGAGCAGGGCTGACTCTATGGGGTGATCCTGATGCATCCTGGGGCACCCTGGCTCTTCTCACCATCTACTCTCTCTCCCTGCAGAGACAACAAGTGCTAGCACCTCCTCCTTCATGCCGCCCCCCACCACCAAAATCTGCGACAAAGGGGCTGTGGTGGGCAGTGGGGCCGTGGCAGTGTGTTGGACAGCCGGACTGGTCGTGGCTGCCTATGGTATCCTCTTTATTTAGTGAGTATGTCCCAAACCAGAGGCATAAGAGATGGGATGTGGGTGCTGGGAGGGGGCAGGGATATGGGGACCATAGGGGTTCCAGTGTGTTTGGGAAGGAGATCCTTCAACCAGGCTATAGGTGTAGGGCATTGAGAATGAGCCAATTGTGGGTTTATTGCAGCTTTTTGTAAATGCACCAAATCTAGCTGCTTTCCCAGATTGAGTGTTCTGGTGGAGTTTTCAAAACTGGCTTCTCAAATATTTTCCACAAAGCCTGCAAAGGGGCTCGTCTTTTATGCCTTGTTATCAGCAACTCTCCCCACTCCCAACTGCTGATTTTTTAAGAGGCAAAGAAACCATGTGAAAACCTAAGGCGTTGCATAATGATAGACGGGAAATGGTCCGAGATAAGAAAATTCAAAGATGCATCTCAAAAAAGTCCTTGGTTTGGCTTAGAATTGAGCTGACAGCCTGGAGAGCCCCTAAATGTCCCATTTCTCCCCAGGTCAGGACTGCTGCCTCATGGGTCCCCCATTCCACACCCTTTCACTGTACATACACTGCCCAAAGACTGGAGGATCAATCCTGGCAGCAGCCACATGTGTCACTTTGGGGGATAAACGACATGCCACCTGTCCCTCATTGCCCAAGGAGGAGCCATCACAAGGCAGCTCCCATGGGTGCAGGGTCTTTTGCTCCTCTCCAATTGTCATCTCCATGTGTGACATTAGTGGTGGCAATTGGAGAGGTGGTGGCACACAGACAGCGGTGGATGGGCAGGGTCCAGCTTGGGGTGGGGTTGATGCATTTGGGCATCTGGGTTCTGGGAAAAGGTGAATTTCCCCACGGAAAAAGGCCAAATTCTGCTCGGTGTGTTCCCTCAGTGGCTAGGCGTGGCCGAGCCCAGAGTGGGACCAGCGACATCTCTCTGCCCGCAGATCCCTGTCTTGTCCATCCGTCGCAGCCCAGCGCAGACACTTTCCCACCGCCCACCACCACCACTGCCCCCCACCTCGCCGCCCGCCTCCCGAGTTGAGTCTCTTATCTCTTCGATTTTGCACACGTTGAGGACGAATCACGCTTCTTGCCATCGCTTCGGAGGAGGACAGAGCTGCCGCCGTCCCCTGGGGAGCCGTGAAATCCTATCCCAGCCCGGAGCGAGGAGACGCACTTGTCCCCCCCCAGTCCCTGTCCCCCTTTCCCCAGCAAGGTGAAGCGAGCCCGGGCACCGTGCCGCAGCTGAGGACCCCGCTCATACAGCTAACCCCCCCACGCCAAAGACGTGCCCGCCATCCTGCCTCCCACCACCTGGGTGACAGGGAGTGTGTCGGCGCACTGAGAAAAGGGGATATGAAACTGGGGGGGTGGTGAGGGGAATGACGCTCCCAGCTGTGTACCCCCAACAGCAGAAGGGGGTCTCCCAAGAACTGGACTCGCTCCCCCAAGCTCTCGACTGCGTGGCGAAGCTGGAGGGCTGCATGGGTTGCGGGTCTCGGTCTCCTCTGAGGGGATGATGGAGGGAAGAACCGGTGGCCTTTGCAAGTGTGGCAGGCAGCAGGGAGCTGTCAGGCTTTTAATGGGGAAAAAAAAAGGAAATGAAACACCGATAAAAACCTGCCCCTGCCCCTTGCCAAGCACCTGGGAGAGCTGCCACTCCAGGTCCCCCTCCCTGCCCTGCAGCACCCTGCAGGAGCCTTCGCCATCCCCAACCCCATCCCCACATCCCTCCCAAACTTTTAACCACATTGGATACAGGGAATTGCCCTTGTTGACGTCTTTGTCTCACTCTCCAACAAAAGCAGAATTAGCTCTGCTGTTGCCTTTAGAGCTGGAGCCCTGCAGACCTGTCCCCTGCTGTCCCCTGCTGTCCCCGGCTATCCCTGTGCCTGCTCTGCTCTCCTCCCCATCCTGCCCCAAGCCCTGTTTTGTAAAGACACCTCCTTTTGCCCCTGCCTGGATCCAAGCGCAGTATTTAATACCGTACGTCCTAGTATTCCCACTGTTGACATGCTGTATTTGAATTTTTTATAGATGTATATATATAAAAAAAAAAAGAATCAAAAAAAAAAGTAATAATAGAGGGGATAAAAAAAAGCTCACACAGAGACAATGCACACACGCGCGCACACACACACACACACACACACACATGCACCAGGAGAGACGGTCTTCATTAAATGATCATTTCATGATGACGAGCAGCTCCGGGTGTTATTTCCCCTCAGGTTGGAGTAAGTGGGTTCAGCTGCCCCCTCCTGTGTGTTGGTGCTGGCTATGATGGGGAATGGCAGTGGGGTGGACACAAACACCCTGGAGCCTGCCCTGGTCCTTGAACTCATAGCATCATCTCCCCAGGGGGGTGGGGGACCCAAAAACTGACCTCTGGAACATCCTAAGAAGGTGCAAAGGAGATGCCCACCCCTGGTGATGGTTTTCACCCCGTGTGGCACCCACGCTGTGATGGGGAGGTGCCACATGTGCTTATTCATGGGCCCTCGGGTATCCCCTGTGTTCCTGAGCTCTGGCTGCACCCTGACACCTCTTGGGCAGGTGGGAGAATGGAAACGTGCCTGTGCCCGGCTGCAGCCCGGAGGCGGGAGGTGGCACTTAGTCCCAATTAATGCACTTTCCTTGTCTGATTAATAATTTCACATTAGGAAAATGTCACTGGCCCAGATACTCTGAATTAAACTTCCATGAGGGCAGGGCTTACAGGGACCTGTCACGAGGGCATTAGGTGCAACAGAGCACACTGTGTTGTCAGGGTCTGGCCTCTCCCCTTTTGCTTTGCTTGTGAGCATGAGCTGAAGCAGAGATGTCTTCAAGCTGCTGTTCATATCAGGGGAAAAAAAACACCTCTTTTTTTTTTTTTTAAAGTAAATTGCCTGCCCAGTGACCCAACAGCATCTCTTCGGCTGGGAGGTGGATGGATGGATGGATGGATGGATGGATGGATGGATGGATGGATGGATGGATGGATGGATGGACAGATGGATGGGTGGATGGACGACGGATGGACAGATGGGTGGGTGGGAAGGAAGGAAGGATGGAAGGAAGGATGGAGATGGAGTAGCCACAGCTCTGGCTCTGTGAAGCCTGAAGGTAGCACCAAGCCAGCTGCTAGCTTGTACCAGGCACTTGCTGTGATTTTAACCATGCTGGGGCTTTATTAGAGGAGATCTCAGTCCCACACAGCCCTGCCTCTGGCTCGGCCGTGCCAGCAGCAGTACTGCCCCACATGCTGGCTTCACTCTCTGGTTAATGTTCCATTACCAGACAACATGCCTCTGTCATTTATTAATGTTTCATTAGTGTTAAAAACATCTGGTAATTAATTATGCACTAATTATGGATTCACAGTGCTAAAAGCCAGGATAATCTACCATAGCAGATGGCTCTTTGGGGCAGGGGGAAGGAATAGCTCTTAGCAGAGATGAAAATGTCAGGCCCAGCCCTTGCCTGGGGGAAGCATCCCAGACAGATAGATTGCCTTCATCTCCACCCAGGATCTCCATGCCTGATCCAGAGGCATGCTGTTTCAGGTCATTAAACAGAGGAAATTTGTCCCTCTCAAGCTGTTTCAGGGACCAAGGGAGCAGTGCTCCCACTGCCCAGGGAAGCTGTATGAGAAACCATCTGAGAGTGGTGGCTTTCACACACAGCCCTGGTCACCCTCCAGAATCTAGAGTTGGCATGCAGCCTGATGCTGCCTCCAGGATGCCGTTCGTCAGCCCCTCCACAGTACCTGGCTGGAGTAAGCGGCAGTCCATAAAGCACAGGGTGTCATAAAAGCCCACTCGTGAAGTGCCCCAGCAATATTACGTACAGATGTGCAGAGATGTTTCGAACTGGGGAAGGTCCCAGGGGAGCATCCCTGCCAAGCAGAAAATCCATCCACTTAGCAGTATAAATCCATACAGGAAGAAAGAGGGAATTACAGTGCTCAGAGAGGCCTGTGCATTGCATAACCTGAAATCCAATACATCAGCCGGGCGCAACGGGTCCCTGCATCTTCCCAGCACATATGTGGCAGTAAATCCCACCTTAGGTGTTGTTTTCAGCTGTTGCTGATGTGAGAGCAGCCTTGCACTGAGCTCTCCAGGCTCTACAAGAGGGATCAGAAGGGCAGGAGCTATTTCCTGACCGCAAGGCCTCCTAGGAATCAGAAAGCCCCCTTAACTGAGCGGCGAGCTGAACAGTGAAGCAGTTGGAATCACTGCACCTCTTGCATCCTTCCCTGAGGCAGGTGCCAGCAGAGATCTCACCCTCTCCAAGCCAACAGTCGAAGCCCCCCACTCCCACACCAGCCTCTCAGGAGCCTGCACTCCCCGAGTGATAACAAGCAGTTTATTTGTCACAAATCAGTCTGATGGGAACGAGTCGTTGGGTGCAGATGGGACACCACGCTTTGGTGGATAAAGGAGGAGCAGTGGACACAGTGCTGTGTGTTTTGGCTCTGGCAGGGCCAGGAGAGAGGAAGGGACAGAAGGGTGTGAAGGCAGGCTCAGCTGATGAGAAAGAATACCAATAGCTACACAGCCAGGCACAAGCATGAGAGCATCCTGCCAAGCTAGGTGGAAATACCAGGTAGGATCCACTGAGCAAGCTGGCAGAGGAGAGCCACTGCTTATTTGCACAGGAGTAGACATGGTCCCCAAAAAGCAAACATCCGTCCTTCTTCACAACAGGGAGAGGTTGGAGGTGGAGGTGAAACCAGCAGGTGCTAGTAGAAAGGTTGTTCTCAGGGTGAGTGCGTGAAGAACAGCATATACAGGGGATGAGGATGTAAACAGAGTCAACCTGACACGGAGGAGCCCAGTCCCCCAATCCTCAACCTGTAATGGTGTCAAGTCCAGCAAAGTAAAAGAGCCCACCCCAGTCTTCTGTACCGAGATGTAGTACTGGATGCTCTTGGCAGGTTATAGACCCTTCCTCCCAGGACTTTCTTCCCCAGTGGCAGGCGGGGTGTCTCAGACACCAGGGTCCCACCACAAGGAAAGGCTCCTGCCTACCACTAGTGGTGCAGGAGTGATCCCAGGAGCTGTGAGCTATTCAGCTACCACCATCACACAGAGAATCAGACAGAGCTGCAGGTGAAGTGTCTGGGGGTAACAACAGCCCTGGGCATCCCCACAGTACTGTAGGGCAGAGGCCTGTAGCAGCAAGAGGTGACAGATGGTCACAGAAGACTGCAAAGGACAGACTTGGATCATCTTATTCCTTGGCAGCTCCAGATCACACCTTGATGACTTTCCAGAAGAAGCTGTCTGTTATATCAAGAGCCTCAAAGCAGCGACTCTCCTCTCCCCCATGTTCATCCTGAATGGCTCAGCCTCTGCCCTAGCACTGTGTCCCTGATCTCCAGATACCTCCACTTGCAACCTCATACCCTCCCCCCGCACCAGACCAGTTCTGATACCTCCTCACCTCCCAATTACACCTATGGCCGGATGGATAGCACCCACCATCACCTTCTCAGCTCCCCAACACTTCCCCAGTGCTGTGACCTCCTCACCCACTTCCAGTCTTCCCCAGTCTCTTGCCTGATCTGGCCTGGGTGACCCACATGAACATCTGCTCACAGCATCCCAAGCCTCTCCACATGCAGACAAAGCAGTCGAGCGCAGCCCACCCGGCTCAGCTGCAGCATGGAGATCAGACCACACCAGGGTCCCCTAATAAGCAATTGACTCTTTTTTCCCTCCCTTTCAAGAAAAAGCGAAGCATTAATTTGGCTTCTGCCACTCTGTTTATCTAATAGCATCGCTGATTGATTGTCTTATTTATAAGCCAGATCCGGTGTCTGGGCTGCTTGCAGAGACAGGGTGATTGATGGAAAAAAGACAGCCAGAAGGGGACTTAATGGAGCCATGCGGCTGAGCAGAAGAGTAGTGGCTTAGGCATGAAATGAAAGTGTCTCCCAGAAGTCTGGGCTCCTCTACTTTCCTGCACAGTTCCAGGGAAGCTGCTAAGTGCTGGGAGAGAGCAGCATGCTCCCTATACCCTGCCAGGAGTGATCAGGGACCATACTCCTGTCTCCTCCATCAGCCTGGAGGAGAACAGGGCAAGGGGACACAGCCAAAAGGGACTTGAACTGCTTCCCAAGAATGCATCATATAGTCTCTGGGAAGATTTTCCCCCTTCTAGGATAGAAGGAATGGTGTGAGACAGCCTGTCCCTGTCCAGCCACCAGCTTGCTGCCAGGGTGCCTGTCCAGCAGGCTGGAAATCAAGTCCTTGCACAACCAGATGGTGCTGAGAGGAGCCTTTCCCATGGGTAGGTGACAAAGGGCCCTCCTGCAGACTTGTAGCATCTTCCAGAGGTCTCAGTTTTGTCCAAGGCTTGACTGGGACATTCCCATATCCCTAGGTAAGTTTCCCTATTCCTCGCACTTGGTGGGCATGAACCTCAGCAGAAGGAATCATCCCATAGTAGACAATTGCTGCCATAAAGCACCAGCAAACAGAGAAGGAGCCTCAGTCTCAGGAGATTATGTGCCATTATTCAGGGTCACACTGAGGACATGTGACAGCCTGGACATGTCTAAAAACTCCAGCCTGGAGACTCACCCCAGAGCAGCCTGTCCCCTAGCCACAGGGATGGGTCATGGTCAGGAGGTGGTTGACAACTCCAAGTCTCCAAGAAGGCATTCAGTTTTGATCTGAGCCAGAACTAAATCCTCATCTTGTCCGTAAGGATTAGTTTGGGAACAAAAGAAACAACATATTGGTTCAGTCAAAATATTTCATTGCTGTTTAATGGCCTTTATTTCATGTCTGATTGTAACAGATAATCTAATATAAGCCTAGAGCACAGCTAAAGACAGTTGCTTCATTATGAAGGACCCCATCAGCCAGCTTCGATGTGGCCAGACCCCACTCCCTTCCTTGTTCTTTGCTTCTCTTCCTTTTTTTTTCACATCTGAAATTTGAACAAAACCAAAGTGGCTTCATGAACATTGCTGTTAGAGTAGACTGAATGAAACCATCTTGGGGACAGGTCTCCAGGGCTGGGCATGTTGGCATACCCACCATCAGTGCCTGGTAAACTCTATCCAGTGCCTTATGGTAGAGTTTTACTGCTTCCAGGAGAAACTCCCTCTTAGAAAGTCCTTCTGGACCATCAGACAGGAACAGACTGGCACTGTCTTCGGCTGGGGTGTCCCCAGTCGTGGTGGTCCCACTGTGGGTGATGCCACTACCTCCACACCATGTGTCTGGGGCTGCAGGGGGAGGAAGGGACCAAGATGGGGCGATCCTTGCAAGATGTTAGGAGATGGAGGGGCCTCCGAGCAGCAGGAGCGGAAACGGCCTTTGATGTGGAAGCTCTCCTTTCGCAAACACAATGAGTTGCAGAGGAGTTTTATAAACATGGCTATTGTTGCTCCATCCCTTTGGTGGGAACAGATGGTCTGAGTGCTCTGTTCGGCCCCCTTCCCTCACCCCCCACCCCCATTAATAAAGCCCCGGCAAGTCCAACACTGCTAAGGTTTTCCCAAGGGGGATCAATAAATAAATGTAATAACAACAAAGGGGCCCATGCAGACGAGATTGGGTTACAAAGAGGCCTCGTTCCCCCTCCTTCTTTCCGGGTGAGAGTCATTGCACGCAGGCTCTCTGGCCAGTTTGGGGAGAAGTTGTCCCATCCCCACTGTCTGCGGGAAACGAGGATGGGATCTTCCCGCTAAAAGAACAAGGAAATACCTGGAAGTGTCCATCCCGCAGTCAAGAATGGTAGTGTGTCACCTTGTTGGTCACCTCACAGCCTTGGCCATTGGACACTGATGGCACGTGACTCCCAGATCCCTGTGGGCATCTCCTACCTTCGGAAGTTACCCGGTGCCAAGGTGGCCTTGGAGACAGGTTCAGCCGCTAGTGCCTGGGTGTGCAGCGGCAGGTGTCTTCTTCTTTCAAGATATCCTGACCAAGTGGTTGCTCCAGGTCCTTTCCCAGTAGGATTCCACCCAGCACAGGGCACCTGGGAGCAGGGCTTCATCTTGACTCACTTTCTACCTTGCTCTTGCCTGACATAAGACCACGCAATTTTCGGGCCAGCTGAAAAGCATTGATGACTCTGATACAGTGAGGTTTTATGCAGGCCTAGGAACTAAAGTTTACAGGGATTAAACGAGGGCAGAGCAGTTTGTAGACAGGGTATCCCTGTGGAAACTGCCAGAATGCACCAAATGCTGCCCACAAGGCTGCAGGATGGGAGAGCAGCTTCTCGAGGAGGACTGGTGGGTTTTGAAAGTGGCCATGACATCTCACCACGCTCTAGATGTTGAAGAAGTCATGCTCAGGTGGTCTATTGAGTGGGCTCGTTTTTGGAGGAAGAAGATCAGCTTAACAGATCTTTTAAGGGACACCTCTACGGAGAGGTTCAGGGGCTGAACCTGGAGCAACCCTGTGGGCAGGCACCAGAGGGTACTTTAGTGATGTGCAGGAGGCACTAAGCAGAGGGTCTGGTCCAGAGAACCAACTCTGAGCCCAGCCACAGCATCCTTGCTCCAGGCAGGCT
Source organism: Baryphthengus martii (assembly GCA_013396935.1). Taxonomy (NCBI): domain Eukaryota; kingdom Metazoa; phylum Chordata; class Aves; order Coraciiformes; family Momotidae; genus Baryphthengus; species Baryphthengus martii. The sequence goes on along the minus strand of VWZK01001796.1, from coordinate 111,655 downwards.
GCTAACAACCATTATCTGACCTCCTCCCCAGCTGCTCCCCACTGTTCAGAGGTGATGGGATGCTGGTTTTATCTATGAAGGACTCCTGCAGCTGGGGGTCAGTGAGACGAAACGTGTCTCACACACGCACATGCACGCACCACTGCCTCCCCTCCAAGCCTCCCTGGGAATCCACTCCTCCCCCCAACCCCTAGCTCATAAAAAAATTAAAACTCTCGATATCATCTCACACAAACGTGGATTTGAGGCCCCGTCAGTCACCAGACACGTCCCACAATCTGCGCTGGCTCCAGACAGCTGGAGGGGTTTGCTGGAGGACCAGAATGACTTCACACAGCCTCCCACGGACCAGGGGTTACCCAAAGTGCTTGGTGTAGGGAGGGGAGCTGAGGGCCACGAGTACTCAGCCCCATCCCTGCTGTGCTGTCACCATGCCGTGTCCTGGAACCACCAGGATGGGTGCTTGTCTGGAGAACAGCCCGAGGCACCGATAGCAAAACACGTCCGGGATGTGGAGGCCATCCCCACGGGCGCAAGCGAGGCAGCTGGCCCGGGCTCCGGTGCCGGTGAGGTTTATGAGGGCTGACCCCTTGCACCGAGCGCCTGGGGCAGGATAAATCCCACTCTGCCTTGGAGTGCAGGTGCACAGGGCTGCCGGAGAGGGGAAGGGACTACAGATGCATGGGGGATTCGGCGAGGGGGAGCTGGGGCTGGCCTCAAGCTGTGTGCTGCTTCAGGTCCATCCCTGTGGTGGGAACAGTCTTTGTCGCCTGTTCCAGAGCCCACTGTGTTGCCTTGCGGGTGCTCTTGTCAGGGCTGCCTGCATGCAGCCTACCATGGCGATGCCCAGGAGTGCAGAAAGACCATGACAGTAGGTGTGCTGCAAGATGCCCAGAAGAGACTCGTGGCATTTTAAGGGACAGGGAGGGACTACTAGCATTGCCTGGCTACCACAAGTGTTTGAGTATCTGGAGCCTGAGCTGTGTGATTTGCATTCACCTCTGCTTTAAGTCCTACCAAGGATCTCCCAGCGCTATAATGAAGGAAACAGGCAGGATCTGAAGAGGTCATCTAGTCCCTCTTCCTCCTGCCTTTGCAGCCAAGTGGTATGAAAGAAACTGTGCAAATGCCTCCAGACAAGGTGCTGGTCATGTCCCCAGCCATGGGGGCTCCAACACTGGAAGATGGTTGAGACCCGCAAGGGGAAAGACACTCAGTGTCTGACACAGCCCAAGATACTGCAAGCTCCACCCCGGGCAATGGGTCCTGCTGGGGCCGGGACATGGGGCGCATTATCTGCAGGGCTGGCAGGGGGCTTTGCAAGAGCAACAGGGATTTCAGCCCACAGCCCACATCCCCCATTTCACGTAGCGCTGATCTGAATCATTGCCTCAGGAGATGAACAGGGGGTTGGGAGCCTTTCTCTGAGTGAATTATAATAATCTTTTTTAAAATAAAATAATACAAAGCAGGCGGCTGAGCTTGAAGGTGGATAAATGCCTAGCACAGAGCACCTGGCTGAAGCCAAGTGCAAGCCTGGCTTTGGACTCTTTGAAGTCAGTGCATCTTCGTGCTCTCTGTGGGTCTGTGGCTTAAACCCTCTGTGCGTGCCTTCTACCAACACTTGGGTGATTTATGGACATGCAAGGCTAGCCAGAAAGCTCCTCTGTGAACCTCCAGTATCAACCCAGTCCAGCTGGTGGGATTGTGCTTGCCTCCCATGAACAGCTCAGTAGAAGCACTGTACAGCACAAATCACCCCCAAACGCAAATGCTAACACTTGGTGTCCAAATCACATTCACAGACCAGCTGCATCTCTCAGGCACACGGTCCCCTTGCTGCACACTACCTTCCACACCTGATGGGCAACCCCAGTTGACTAACAAATGTGCACACCCTTTAATTACAGCTGAGTGAATCCACTTAGCATTCTTTCGTTAGATAGCTCGTCTATTCAAGGAGTTGGAGTAGTACTTACTCAGCTCAGCAGCCCCAGCCTCTGGTTTTTCAGGCCTTTAATATTCACTCTGATCTGTTCATAAGTTATTCATAGGGAGTGGGAAATGCCTCACAAGAGAACTTGCTCCAAATTGCAAGTGCTTCTGAGGCATCTTGCAATCTGCTTGCACAGGGAAAGGAGGGGAAAGTAATAAATAAATGATTGTTTACAAATTATTTACTTGTCTCCACTAATTTCCACACTGTTTATCTGGCAACAGTCTGAAGTCAGGAATAGTTAGAGAAGACTTTCTTCTGGCCTATCAATGGCTGGAAGTTGTGCATCACCAGGGGCAGAAAGCCAATGCAGCGGAAGAGCAAGGAGCTAGTTTTGGCTCTCAGGACTGGCCATTGAGTGCAGTCTCACTTGGTCTTTACAATCTAGAAGGGATCGTTATGGATAAGGTCTCAATGTAGCTTCTCCAGATGCCTCTGCTCAGCTGGCTGAGTCCCATCCTAGCAGATGATCACCTGTTTCCAAAGTGTCCCCCTTTGCATGACATCTGGACAGGCAGCCAGAAATCTGCAGACACACCACACTGCAGTGCATGTCCCCAAAATCCGGCAGTAGGTGGCAGCAACAGCAGTGCAGGGCTGTCCCAGCTCACCAAGACGCATGGAGTCAAGTACAGGATCATCAAGGCTTGCTGAGGGTCGTAAAGTCCTCCAGAATGCTGTGGTCTGCAGAAGATGACCAAGTCTTGCTAGGCATCTCCTCTCTGCTTCCAAGAAGCCAGAGCGTTGTGAGGAAGATAGGAGAAGGTCTCTGCTATTAACCATGCAGCACAATGAGATGCGACAGGAAGGCTGACCTGTTTTGACATCAACAGTGCTGAGTCTGTGAAGATAGAAAAGTTGATGCTCACAGCCCATGGTGTGTCACCCCAAAAAGCAAATGGAAACTCTGCCTTGGGGAAAAATCACCCTAGTAGATAATGGCTACCCAAGGCAGGCAGCAGAATGAGCCTGTCCTCCTGCACAGGACCATTCCAGACCTCTCAGTCCAATCTGGGGTTTATTTCCTACAATAAACCACAGACAACAAATTACAGTGAAGTGGGATGGGGAGCAGTGAAGTTATGCATAGATGTCCTTTGGGGAAGGAAAATACAAACTGTCAGGAGACCAGGACAGCCTGGGAACTGGTCAGTTCCAGCTGGGCTGATGTGTCTTGTGGACCACCCCATGCTTCGTTCCCCTCCTGTTGCTCAAGGGTTTGCAAACACCATCTGGCTGAGTAGTTAGATTCTGTATTCCCCCAGGCTGGTCCTGAAGCATCATCATGGGCAAACATAGCTGTGGAGTGAGACACAAGATGTGTATAGGTTGCACAGGGATGTGCAGACTGGGAAATGCCTGCTGAAGATTGAACTCAGACTGCCACCAACTGCTAGCAAAGCTCATGTCAGGGTTCAGGGCTCTGATAATATAGTTAACTAGTGTGTGATGAACCCACCATGCAGGATGGTGACCCATGGGAGGCAGAATAACGTAGCATGTAAGGGACTGACTAGAGGCACAGACAGGACAGGTGGAAGGCAGATTATCCAACTGCAGTGTGCTAGAGTGATAAACTTCATTAGCCAGCATGAGAAATATGTACAAGATGGACAGACTCATGCCAGCCAGAAATACCAGCAGCCTGTCCCCTATGCTCACACCTTCCAGTGCCCTGACACTACCATGGGGACAGGCAACACTGCCCAAGCTCTCAGGCTGCAGGAGGCTGAGCAGAGCTGCAGGCACATTAGTGACATTCAGTCCAGATCCATGCACTCTCCTGTAACAGGGAGAGAGAAAGCCACCTGCAGGCTGCAGGACTCCTTTGAGGCCCGGTCTCCTCCATTCCACTCCCTGGACTCAGCCATACCTCACTCCTCTGTGTCCCAAGTTGCTTGGCACTGGTGTTGCTCCCTGCAGCCTTCCAGCTCAGCATTCCCTGAAAGAGGCCTGTAAATTATCCATGTACATGCATCTCCCTTGGCCTTGGGGAAAGGGAATTTATCCCCCTGGCTCAGCTGTCAGAGAGACCTCCAGCTGACAGGAGTGATCAGCGTGCTCTTAATTCATGGCAAGGTGTGCAGGGCCTCCAGTGGAGGCTTCCATGCCTGCTCCCCTGCCAGAACTTGCAAGGACAATCTTTGTCTGCACCCAGGCCACTGAAACTGCTTACAAAAAACTATCCAGTGTGAGCTAATTGCTGTGGTCCTTAATGAGGGTTCATGCAGCTGGGCACTCTGATCAGAAAACAGAGAGGCAGGAGGGGACTGCAGGAAGAGGTTGAAGGCTTGGAGCCCCAGGCATGCTCTGAGTGACGAGCATCTGCATGGTGGGGACTTGCCCAGCTCCTTAGAGAGTCCTGCAGCATCCAGACCAACAGACAGCAAGCAAATGATTCAGGATTGCCCTAACCCTCATCAATCATCGGCAAGTCCATCACGGATGCTGGTAGAAACATAGACAACACGTCCAGATGTAAACATCTGGATGTGCAGCCCTTCTTGTCATTGGTCTGAGGAAATAGTGCAACCAAGTAGGTAAGAGGGGAGAAATATATGGAAATGCCGGTAGGCCCTTTGGCCAGCACATGGATCCAGCAGGGAAGGATTCTCAGATGGCTGAGCTGGCTGGGAGCTGGCAATAGTTCACTCGCTTACACCTGTCTGCTGATCTCCCTCCAAAGTTACCCCAGAGCCTAACTTTCTGGTGTGAGAGGAACACTGAGCAAATACCCCTTTCTTTTCCTGCCACAATAACCCTCTTTAACTTTTCAACTTATCACCTGCACAGAGGTTTATAAAATTTTAAAGCTAATGGCGTCTCCAGTAATGATACCGCAGATGTACAAGCTGCATCCTGGGATGAATAAATTATAGGAGGCAGAGTAAATTGCAATGGGAAGGACAGCAGCTGCAGGATGGAAACAGATGGCTTCGCTGCGCACCACAGTTTGGTCTCAGCACGGGGCATGTTCCCAGGGCAGGCCCTTTCGCAGTGGCCCTGAAGACCACCTGGGCACACCTGAGGCTGCAGATCCCTGGAGCTGGTGTGGGGCTCCAGGTAGATGGTTGGGTGCCGCTGTGGGGTTGGGAGCCACGGTGGAAGTCCATGGATCAGTGAAGGAGACCTGTCTTCCTTTGAGTACTCATGGCGTTTTCATGCGGGATGATCACAGCCTCCCAGAGTTTACTGGACCCTTGGTAGCTTTCTTAAGGGGCTGCAGCTATCATTTCATTTGCTGCCACATTTCTCCCAGCAAACCTTTTCCTGTCTTTCTCCACCCCTGCACATACGCAGAGACAGTTTTCAGAGTGTGATGGCACATCCTCCTCCTCTGCCTTGTGCATGAGGCACTCAGACATGGGATGAGGATGCACTTGGGATTGTACAGCAGGTGCACACTCATGCCTTGGTGATGTGACCAAGGGGGCCACCACAGGTCAGTACTTTGGCTTCTTCATACCCAGGGGGTGCTGAAGTCTGGCAGTGCCACAATTCTCCATCTCTGGTTCCAGCAAAACTAGCAGCACACTTGTCACACTCAGCAGGGTGACAGGACACAGCTGTCTCTGTCCCAGAGAGTGTAACATCCTGAGACAGGTAACTCCTGCCAGGGCATGTTCAGGGCTCATCCTGAGACAGGTAACTCCTGCCAGGGCATGTTCAGGGCTCATCCTGACAGGTAACTCCTGCCAGGGCATGTTCAGGGCTCCTCAAACACTGCTGTGCTTGTAGCCTCAAGGCTGACCCTCACTGCAGGACAGGAATCTCAGCCACGTGCCTGGATCGTGCTGCCACGTCTGAGGTTGTTGCTGGAGCAGCTCAGCCTTGGCAACAGTGAAGGGACAGAGGGTGAGCCACAGGTGGCAAAGGAGCTAAAGACACGCAGACAGGCAGCTCCTAAATCGCTCCATTCCCTGTATCTCCTCATGAGTAACATGGTCCTCTGGCCCAAGGCACACACTGTGGAGCCCACCCCTGCCACGGGGACTCCATCAGTATAGCTGACGAGTGATAGGTGCATTGCTCCCAGAGTTCTCAATGTCACCAGAGGCTCTTTGACAAAAATACAGCTCTTTAATACATAGCCAGTCAGCATGGCTCTGTTTCTGAGGGATGCATGGCTTGTGCCGACCTTCACTCTACACGTGCTGCCAATGCTCATGGGGTCCAACCAGCCTCAACCACGCTATATGGTGGCTACACCACACTACTCCATCTCTTTCCTCACAGGGTACCCCTGGCCCAGTTCAGGAGTGTGCAGAATGAATTCACCCTCCTCTGCTCCTGCTGCAGGAGTGGCTGATGCACCAGAGTCATGCTGCCATCCTGAGGAATCTCAACAGGCTAGAGAAATGGGCCAACAGGTTCAACAAGGAAAAATGCAAAGTCCTGCCCTTGGGGAGGAACAGCCTCATGCACCAATACGTTCAGAGGGCCACCCTGCTGGAAAGCAGGTCAGTAGTAAAGGACCTGGAGGTCTTGGTGGACACTAAGCTGAACATGAGCCAGCAACGTGCTCAAGCTGCAAATTAGGTATCCTGGATTGCATTACAGAAAGTCATGGAAGGTGATCCTTTCCCTCTATTCACCAGTAGTGAGGTCACACCTGGAGTGCTGTGTCCAGTTCTGGGCTTCCCAGTGCGCAAGTGACAAGGATGTACTGGAGACAGTCCAACAAAAGGTCACAAAGATGTTGAAGGGACTGAAGCATCTCTCCTATGAAGAAAGGCTAAGAGATCAGGGACTGTTCAGCCTGCAGAAAAGGAGGTTCAAGGAGGACCTTACTTGTGTTCATAAATACCTGAAGGGAAAGTGTAAAGAGGACAGAGCCAGGCTCTTTCCAGTTGTGCCCATTGACAGGACCAGAGGCAATGGGAACAAGCTAGAACACAGAAAGTTCTCTCTGAACATCAGGAAAAGCTCTTCTACTGTGAGGGTGACCAGCTATGGGAATAGGTTACCCAAGGAGATTATAGAGTCACCAGCTTTGGACACACTTAAAAGCCATCAGGATGTGGCCCTAGTCAACCAGCTCTAGGTGGTCCTGGTTAAGCAGAGGTCCCTGCAAAATCTCAGCCATTCTGTTATTCCGTGAACAATTTTGCATGTATTCCAATTTTTGCATTACTTCTTTTTTTGTATGCCTCCATGTTGGAGACTGGCAGGGCTATGCTCAGTCACCCAGCAGGCAGGTAGAAGGGCACCCCTGGAGATATATCCAGGCCTTAGCAGAAGGGAAACACTTTCTCAAAGCCTGTTCACATCCATGGGATGAAAGAGACCAACTTAAGCATGGTGGACACGTGTCTGTGGACAGAGGAGAGCAATCCCACTCCAGACCTGCAGCTCATGCACCCATACCCAGTCAGAGAAGGGACCTCCTGTTCATGTGCCCCTGGCTGGGCTCAGACACCAAACTTGGGCTAGGATTTGCACACAAAGTTCCCCTGGTATGGCAGGAAACCAGCAAGAGTGACACTCAGCACCAGTGCTCGTGGGGCTCACTCCTTTGAAAGCAGCCCCAAACGCTGCCCAGGCTCAGGGTCCTCAGAGCATTGGTAATGCAGGGTCCTCAGGGCTGTGGTAAGAGCACCGCTGGGAGGGGATGGGGTCACTGTTCTTTTTGTCTGGAGAAAGTTTTACCGTGCTGGGTAACACTGCTGTAACTCCACTTTCTTTCACGGTTTCATTACCTCGTTCCAAAGAGATTGCGCAGGCGAACATGTCCAAAAGCAGATGGATCCGCTAAGCGTTTCTTCACTGCACATTATCTCATACAGTTTGGGTGCAATAAAACTTCCAGGCAGAACAAATCTTCAAGCTTGTGCCGTGCCTTATTTTTAGCTGTGAAGTACGTCTGTTTTAGTGCTCCTAATCCCTAGCTTGGTAGTAATTTATGGAGCAAGCTCTTGGCTCACTTGGGCCAGAAGATTTGTAGTAAAACTTTTACAAGTTGCAGAGATAAATCCCGTGGACTCTTACGGTCTCCGGGGACTCTCCTCCAGAAGCGTGTTTTGCTGAGCATTCCCTCGGTGTGGGAGCACGTTCGGGTGAGAAAGCATCAGATGGCTGAGAATCAACCGTACTGGGTGTCGTCACAACCAGCAAATTGCCTGGGAGGAGAAATCAGGGGAGGCCATGGATTTCCCGGTCTCAGACATGCCTGAGTTATGAGAGTCCCTGTGCAGCGGGAGCTGTTTGCCATAGATTGAGGTCCTCTGTATGATGTCTGGAAAGCCCCAGGAATGAACCGCATTATTGGGCTGTGTCAAACAGCAAGGCGTTTGAATGGGGGCTCGGTGGCTCTGGCACTGATGGGATTATTGGGATGACCAACTGCTTTCTCAAGCAGGGAAACCTGCACAGGTATCACCTTGGAGCTTTTCACATGAAGAAGGCTGTGGTTTAAGAACAGGTGCAGCAGAAAACGTCTTTTCCTCTGTTGCCTTGGGCTCCCTCAGGGAAGAGGTCAGCAGGATGGAGCACTGTTTTATGTTTCAGTGGAGCAGGGGCTTGAGAAAAGTCAAGGAGCAGAGGAGGGAAATAAGAGAGAGATGGGACCCAGCAGCAATCCCTACGAGATCCCAATGGAAACTGGGGTCCATAGCTGTGTTCCCATCCAAGGATGGTCTGCAGCATCAGACCTGGCTTTCCTGGAGCCCCAATGCTTTCTGAAGTTGGCAGCTCTCAGAGATGCCCTGTGCCCTATCCCCAAGCCTCGTGTCTCCAGCGAGCAGGAGCCCCTTGTGTTCAGTCCAACAGCTGGGTCAGAGCTGCTGTGGAATTACCGCAGCACATCCCAGCGGGGAGGCCAGTGATTCACCATCTGCACACCACACTGCGATGGGGTGATATTGGCTTTGCCACCATTTTTGGATTCACACAGACCTGCATCCCTGAGTACTTCAAATTCCCAAGAGCACTTTTTCTGAAGAGAAGCAATGTTTCCAGGAGTCGTAAAAGAAGGAAGGTCAAATTCAGAGAGGAGATGATGCAGTTCTACCTAACTTTATAAACCAAGCAGGTATCAAGGTTAGCTGCAGCTAGACGGGTAGATGGTCTCCCTATGTGCTGGCTCCTCCAAAGATGGAGAAATCTTCTCTATTCTTGGTGTAGGGGTACATCTTGGATAGGACAACCTGCTGGTGCCATTGTCTGCTCTTACAGTGGGGAGGATGGATATTTCTCAAAAGTTTCCAGGTAATTTACCTGAGGAGAAAGTCAACCAATGCCCAGATTTAGTGCCTTTGCATCTTTGCAGTGCCCTTTGGCAAACGAAGAGAGCAGAGAGAGCATAGTCACAACCTGTCGAGAGCTGGTTGGGCTGGTCTGGGCGGGGGGACAGCCCTGAGAGGTATTCTCCTCACACAGTCCTGGCTCACCTCCCAGAAATGCAGAGTTATCCCAGTCCCAGTGTCCACTAGGATCTTTTCCTAGGAGGAAAGTCCTCCAGACACTGTCTGGAGCTGGGAAACACTGGAAACTCCCCTGCTCATTCCCGTCTAATGAACAGTGTCCGCAATGAGGAGTGCCTGCCAGATTAGCTGCAGAATCCTGCACAAACCATCCCCTACCTGCTTACCCTTCTGATTGCCAGCTGGTCCCAAAAACCTGCTGTTTCCTCTGGCAGCTCACAGCCCACACACCTTCTTCCCTGCCACCTTCCCTAGCTCTGGCCTCTATTCCCATCCCTTGTAGGAGCAATGTTGTTCTCATGTCACACTGGAGAGGCTGCTGTCACCCTGGACATCCACCCCTTTGTCCTCCATGGGGCTCTGCAGCAGCAAGGGGATGGGCAGACTCCTCTCTCAGCCCCCACAAAGTTCTGTCAGGATGGATACCTTTCTGGCACAGACACATTTCCAGTCCCTGCTTCCCACCATGGTGCAGGGAGGTGACCTGTTGGCACACAGGGCAAATTTAGGATGGCCAGGGCTTCCCATGCAGCTCCCTAGAAGTTTAATTTCTTTCAACTTTTCTCATGGTTTTTTTTCCCATTTTCAGCCCAGTTTTTCCAGTGAATGATCAGTTTCCCCAAGACTGAGGCAGATAAGATACAGCTGGAGCCATGTGCACCCAACCAGGATGGTCACTACATCTCATCCACCTTGGGGAAAGCAGCTAAAAAGTTTCCTTGACCCAGCAAGCAGGCATTTCAGCAGCTCCACTCGACCCAAGCAAGCAGTGGCCTGCTGGAGGGCGAGAGCCGGGCAAGGGTCCCCATCTGGTCTGCTGCTGGCTCTGCTGGTACTGGTGCTGCTGGTACTGCTGCTCAGACAGCGGTCTGTGCTGCCCTCGCACGGCTGTGCTGCAGGCTGAGAGTGCTGCATGGATCTTGCCAGGCTGCACAGCCTTCCAGTCTGGTTCGTTCTGCTGCTTCCTGGCTCATCTCACTGCTTCCCAGCTCATCCAGCAGCTCCCCAGCTCGTCCCACTGCTCCCCAGCTCAGGCCACTGCTGGTTCCCCACACCAGGCTTGGGGTGTGTGCATGGGGTGCAGGCTGCAGCCAGCATCCTCGCTCCTAGCACACCTGACAGCACCTATGTAGACCGATGAAGGTCCTGGTTTGAAATATTATCTCCATCTTCCTCAGCAGAAACTAACCAAAAGCACCCTCAGATGCAGGCTGTGCCTCAGGACCATCGCAAACTCTGTAGGACACCCCCAAGCAGCCATGGATTTACTAACACATTCTGCACTGGTGGTGATATGTCACATGAGGACTTCCGCCTTGGTGACACTGCCTGGGAGCTGCAGCAGGTGCTCTGCACTGGGGTGGCTCACACAGCCCCTCAGTGAGGGGCAAAGACGTCCCCTAAGGGGGGATATTTCTTCCTCTCCCACACCATCCTTTCATCCTGGACCCATGAAAAAGGCCCAGACCAGCTAACAACGAGTAGCTATCCAGACAGCTAGTCCCATGGACTACCTAGACATATTGATTTTATGGCACAATGTCTAAATCTCTCTTCTGCTCACAGACCTCTCCTCCTGCTTACCTCCTCCCCATGCACACACTCACCACACTGCTCATGCCTTGTGAATGGCACCTGCTGCTCCACAGGTATTGTTTCTCACAGAGGAGATAATTTCCCACAGCCATGCTCTGGGAAACAAGGTTTTCCTGATGGCTCTCCAGCCCACGGCATCTCTTCCAGTCACAGGAGTGATTGTTGTTCCCTCCCTTTCTATATGGGTTGGCTATTATCCACAGAGATCTGCCACTACTGAAAGGATGTTTGCTGCTAATTGCCATGTCCTCATTTTCCCTGGTACTTCCTTAGCTCACAGTCTATCTTCTCGTGACCCTGTGCCATAGAGACAGACAACCTGGATCGTACTGCTCCTTCTTTCCCAGGTACACTGCTCTGCTTAGAGCACCATGGAGCAGCACCAGCTAGAAACCCTGGAGGAATGGGATGCTTGGAAATGCTGTTGCCTGAAACATCATCCTCGGAGGATATGCCTGCAAAATTCAAAACCCTGGTGGAGTTTTGAATGGGGATGGGATATGGCTTGGCCTCTCTCAGGAAATCTCTGTCACACAGAAGCATTGTCTGTGATGCCTGCCAGTCCCGGACCCAGACATATCCCTGTCCTGTCCAGGACAAAGGCTGTCACCTGACAGCCCACACAGCACCACTGCCCTTCCCACCATAGTTTTTCTGACATTTTTCTTTCCAAAACTTGGCTTTACAGAGGAGGAAAAAAACTCCAAATAGATACCACCAAAGCTCTGACTGGCTCAAGAGTCTCACTGCAACGGGCAAAGTCCCAGAGCACCAGGGATCCAGGAGGTCGGAAGCATGGAGGAGAGATGTTCCTGGAACCTGTTGTGGAACAAGCCACCGCAACATCCCTGGCATTAGGTATCACAGTGCTCTCTGTCACCATGGAGGAAAGCAGTAGCTTTTGGGTATTTGAAGCCTGATGCCATCTTCACACCTGCCGTGATTTTCTCAGAAGTGAAAGAGGGTTCACGTATTGCCCAGGAAAGCTCAAGTTTGATGGGTCGGAGTTACTGGGAACTGCAGATCCTGTGGAGCGGACAGAGGAAGCGAAGCTCAGCCCTGGTCCGCAGCCGGGAGAGGGCAGCCGCAGCCCGAGCAGCGGAGCTGGGGAGGCTGGCTCCAGCTTAGGCCTCGGCGAGGACGGCTCCTGTGCACCCCTGCAGCTCCCCTGCACCTTCCCAGACCTTACTGACCACCTCCTGGTCCAGCCTGGGGGTTGCTGCTCTCCCAGGGCTGTGCACACACCGGTCCCATGCCTGTCTACCGGGTAAACACCCCTCCTCCAGCGGCACTACTCCATAACGGGGCAGAAAAACCATCAGGGCAGAAGAGTTTAAGCACAAGGCTCTGTGTCTCCCCTTCTAGCCCCTATTTCCCAGCTCTGCTCCATGCCACAGGGGCTTTTAGCAAGGACAAGGCTGTGGCTTAAAAACAGAGGCAATTTTTTTTCCCTCCACTGCTTTGGGATGCTTCAATGAAGCATTTTGCAGAATAGAGCACTGCCTTATGCTTCGGTGGAGCAGGGACTTTTCATGTCAGCATAAAGACCTTTCCCATCCCCATCCTGCCCTGATCTGCAGCCAGTAGTAGCTCCCAGGGATGGCTCCCCTCTGATTTTACACCAGCCTGGGGAGATCAAGAAGACCTCTTTGGAGAACACCTGACAACAACCAGAAGTACGGCTGGGTCATAAGTGGAGCAGATCTGGGAGGCACAGCAGAAGCATCTGCAGCTGGAGAAGGTGGCTGTCCCAGGAAAAAAAAACATCACTTTGATTCTGCTGAGATTTTCTGGGCAGATGGAGATCATTCTGACAAGGGATCAAGGAGCAGGTACACGAGTGCTGTATCCCTGAGTCACAACAACTAAAAGCCAGCCTGTAGTCACTGGTGGCTTTGGGGAGCAGCTGAGCCTTGTCCATGGCCAGGGTCTCCGTGTCCACCACCCAGAGAATGGCTCTGCAGGCAGCATTTGGCTGCTGAGGGCCAGCACAAAGGAGATGCAGCACAGAGCCAGGAGTGAAATCCACCCTTCACAACAGAGTGCAGGAGAGGTGGAGTCCAGAAGTGTCTGGAAGGCAACATTCCAGTTTTTCCTTTGTAAATAACTTCTCATGTTCCACTTCTCTGTGATATTTTTGCTAACTATTTCATGCTATAAATTTTGTGTCTTAAGAAAACTGGGCTCAAACACTGTCATGATCCTTCAGTGGATCCCTACTTGGACTTTGCTGTTGTTGTTGTAGTAAAACACAGAGGTTTAAGATACCTGAACACAACAAAACTAGTATCAAGCTCTAAAAATCCTCCATGAGACAGCTCTCTGTGCCCTCCACAGATTTAACTCTGTGGCTGGAACCACCTTGTTGGTGATTTAGTGCTTAGTCCCACATGGTGGCCTCTGTTTTTCAAGAGCTGGCTTGCCTGCCCCTGTTTATCGGCTCTATAGAATTTTGTCCCTTTAATACCAAGGCAGCCTGGCAAGTCTTGTGACACTGCTGGGACCGGGAGCCCTCCGAGTGCCAGGAGGTTTTGTCTCATGTCCCCAGGTTGCTGGCTGGTGGTTTTGAATTGAACTCACTAAATGCCAGCCCAACCCTTGCTGCTGCCAGTCAAGTCCTGGCAGAAGAGCAGCCCCTATAAATAGCTGTGTGTAAAATGTCGCCTCTCTCTGCTTCACTTCAGCTGTGAGTCTGCCCGAGTCTTGCAGCATTCAGTGGTCTGCATGCTGCCCAGGTGGTTGCAGTGCACAGTGCTGGGGAGCAGCTGAGGTGGCTCAAGTCTACATCCAGGCACCTGTCCCCACCCCCTTAGAGAGGGATTCCCAGTCCTCAGCAGCCTCCAATCCTTAAACCCCATCCTTAAAGCAACCACAGTCACCACTGTGGTGTCGTCTCCAGGATAAGGACCTGCTACGGCAGCAGGGCTGGAGCAGGCTCCATGGAGCTGCTGGCCACAAGCAATGAACAGCTGGCATCCCACAAGCCCGAAGAGCTATTGAGCCCCAAGCTCTTCACATCAGGGTGGCAGCTGGGCTGCGTCCATTGCATCTTCTTTCCAGGGCTGGTGAAGATGGATGAAGATAAAGTACTGGAGCAGGAATGCAGCTACATAGACCTAGGGCAGTGTTCATTGCTGTTTTGCAGAGCACAGGTGAAAGGCTGTGGAGGTAATGACTATGGTGTAGCACAGGGCTGGGCGTCCATGAGCAATTTCTGCTGGCATGGTGTGGCTGGACACAGCTGGAACAAGCCGAACCTGCACTCTGACAAGACAATCATTGCATGGCACTGAGCATCCCACCATCTCACTCCAGGACAGAACTGCACTCAGTTGCAGGATAGCATTTTGAATCAGAGCGGAACAGAGCAGGAGAGGAGCTGCAGCGCTTAAGGTTTTTGCTACCTTCTTTTCACAGCGCAGGCAGTTCGAGCTGTGAACATAATAAATAAAGCAACAGCCAGGGAGCAGAGCTCTCTGGTTTCCTGTACACCTCAGGCTGGCCAGGGTAAATACACAACAAGCCTGCACTTCAAACAAGGCCGTGCCCACGGCACGGCAGCCAGAGCCCAGCCACGTGCCAAACCAGTGTGAGTGAAGCTGCTGAGAAGGAGGCTTCCTATGCAAAGCAAAAAGCCTGGTGTTGACTGGCACATCCCCATTGCCCCACGATGCCCCGCACCCAGCAGGCACCTGCATCTCTGGAACCTTCTGGATGCCTCTGGATATCAGAGACAATCACCAGGGCTGGCCTCTGGGGCGTGTGTGCACGTTGTAATTACCCCAACCCCATCCATACCCAAGCTGCATGGTCAGGGACAATACTCAGACAAACAGCACTAAGATGGGCATGGGACTAGAAGAGTCCCTGTGCCACTGGACAGCCTGCACCAGAGAAGCGGCACCCCTATGGCAGTGCCCTCTGCTCAGAAACCATCAGAGGACACCACAGCCATCAGATGCACTCATCTACAGTCACTACAATCCTCTTCCATCCATCCACCTGCTCTACTTGCACCATCCAGGCAGCAATACAGCAAGTGCTAAATCACCCAGCATGGGTGAGGATTGAGGACTGGTGTCCTGATCCCTCAGCTCATCATTGTGATACAGCACCTGTACATTAGCAAGACACATCTCGCTTCAAGTTTGGTCCCACCCCAGCTCTCAAGTTACTGATCCCAAACCTCCCAATCTCTTCAACTAGCTCCTGCTAGAGCTCAGTTCATGGATGTGGCTGCTTCTCCTTAGCAAAAAGCTCAGGGCATCTTTGAGCAGCAGCAGCAAGTTCAGCAAAGGTGTGGACTGGGAAGGAGAGCAATGCACATCTCATATGGCACCAGTTCAGCAGGTCCTGCATGGGTTTTTGGTAGTGTAATATATACCTCAGCCACCTGCTCATGTGTCCAAGTCTTGACCTGCCTGGACAACAGCTGGCAACTCCCTCTCTGGTCTGATCACTGCTCAGAGAAGAGGGAGAGGAGAGACCCTGTGTTCCCCAAATTCACACTCTATGGGGTGCCGAAAGATTAGCACCGGTTGGGATGCTGCAGCAGCCTGGGAGATGTCCTTTCGTAAACTCTCACGTCATGTCAGAATGGAGGAGCTGGGAGGTGTGCGGAGGGTGTGATCCTCATCTGAGCCCAAGGATGGAGCAGGGAAAGAACTGCAACATCAGAGCTATAGAATGTGCCAGTTTCACCTGCCCCATGCCAGGGATGTGCAAAGGAGTCCTGCCCTGAGGACTCCAGGGTGCATGCAGCCTCACCAAGCATCCTGCTCACCTGCAGACCCCATACCACCCCCACTGAACATGCTCCTTCTACCTCAACATTGCAGCTCGCTAGCTCTGCTCAGAGCTAGCATAGCCCAGCATACCCAGCATACCCCACAGCCCCACCACGTTCCTTGTCCCAGTGCCCCGGTGGGGTGTCTGTCAGCTCCAACCCCCTGCACAGAGACTCCTCCAGAACAATCTCTGCTTTTGTCTTTCCAACATCAAGGGTGGCCCCAGCCCTGTGGAGCTGGGGGATTCCCCAGATCCACAGCTTGGCTCAGCTCTCCAGTGCTGCAGCGGCAGAGAAAGCAGCCCGTGGCTCCCTGCCAGTGCCGGCGCCAAGCAGCCCGGCTCCTGGCGCCCAGCAAG
This sequence comes from Baryphthengus martii, assembly GCA_013396935.1. Classification (NCBI taxonomy): domain Eukaryota; kingdom Metazoa; phylum Chordata; class Aves; order Coraciiformes; family Momotidae; genus Baryphthengus; species Baryphthengus martii. Next base: position 95,497 of record VWZK01001796.1, on the reverse strand, counting down.
CATCACGAAGTGCTAGGGAAAGCTCAGGGTCTGCTCCCAGAGGAGGACCCAGGGCCAAACGCTTGCTGCAGCCCACCTAGCTCCACTCTTTTCAGTCGGGATGAACCTGCAAGATGCTTGGCATCACACAGGCCATAGAGTGCAGAGCAGTATGAGGAGGCAGGAAGGGGAAAGTGAGAAGCTGGATGGAGAAAACCCTCTCTGCTCAGGACCAGCCCCTTCTACACCCTAGGCTCCCAAAATCCACATGAGCCCCTAGCTAAGGATAGGCCGTGGGCAGGCTGGTGGGACTGGACCTCTTCTGCAAAGCACCTGAGAGGCCACATGAGCTGACTCAGAGAGGGACATCCCCAGCTCCGGCTCAGCCCCAGCTCTGGTAGTGCAGACAAGACAGACTCGGCCACATGTGGCTGGTAAGGCCATTCCTTGGGTAATGTGGACACTGAGCCTCAACCACAGCTGAGTGTAACACTCACAGCACATCCAGGACCCGGTGAGGGCACTGTGCCAGGCATATTGACTCCCAAAGTCAGTTAAAGTAGAGTTGCATGGGTGGACTAGGATGAAAGAAAACATCTGTTTATTCCTGCAGGGTTACATGGGAGGTGAGGTGACTCACGGGCAAGTTATTGTAAGGTTGCAGAGATAGGCCAGGATGGCAGCAGGTAGCTGGTTGTTATTGTGGAGTTGTAGAGCTGTGCCAGGACACGGGCAAGGATCGGTTTGTTATTGCAGGGTTGCAGAGGAGGGCTGCAACCCTCTTTATTCCTGTCAGGCTGCAGAGCAGTCTATTTGTTGCAGGATTGCTGGAGCAGTGCTGTGTGTGTGCTGAGAACACCTGGGGCACGTGGCCCTTATCTCTGCACAGGCATCACGCCCCGCAGAGAGGGCAATGCTGGGTCTGCTCCAGGGCTCCAGCCCTGATGGCATTACCCAGGGTCTCCAGCATGTTCCATGGGGACCCCAGAACACACTTGGCCCCAGGTGCCAGAGGAGGGCAAAGTGCCCAACGAGTTTTCACTATCCGTTTTCCTGTTACAAGCTTTCGACATGTTTTTTTTCCTCCTGATAATTTTCACTGTGACAAAATTGCAGAACAAACCCATTTTCAAGGGAAAACAGGAGTGCTGCAAAAGGGGCATACCAACATGCACCAAAAGCTGTGAGGAGAAGCAAGGCTTTTCTTCATTTCAGGGACACAAGCCTCAGGGCTAGATTTCACCCTACACACTCCCCATGAAATAAACCACTATAAAAACAAACCCCAAGGTAATGCCCCTCCCAGAGGCAAGGGAAATTGAGTCTTGGGCAGGACCTGCTTGCCCCAACTCCTCCCGGATGCTGGAAGAGTGGCAGACAGTGTTGGCAAAAGCTCTTACTGGACTCTGAGGGCACTGGGGAGAGCTCCACACTCTGTGTTGGGGTGGGGGTCCCTGCGGAACTCCTGGGGCACCGGGAACTCCGGGGAGATCCCGAGCCTAACTTCCCGGGTGGAGCGGGATGGCGAGCCCCGAAGGGATGGACACCGTGCATGTCGGAGGGGATCGCGCATTCCTGGGGGTACTGCGCACCGCGCGGCGGGCCATGCATCCCTG
>VWZK01001796.1:74795-93877 GCA_013396935.1 Baryphthengus martii | reverse complement strand
GAGGCTGCCCCGGGTGTTTGCTGTTCGTACGGGGAAAGTTATGTATGTCTGTGTCTGTCTGTGTCCCCTCGCGAAGTGGCTGGCAGGAATTTGCCCTCCCGCTTCCCTCTACCCCTGCCTGGGGGTACCGGTGTTGCTCCCCTTTCTCAGCCTTGCCGGGAAGATGCTCGGGGCATGGACGGATGAAGTTCCCAGGGTGGGATATTTAAACCCCTTCCCCAGCTTCCAACAGACACTACCTCCCCCGAATTTACACTCCCCACCCGTCTCCGGAGGGAGTTTTCTGGAGAAAGGCTGGAACACCACCAGGCAAAGCGCCTCCCTGGCAGGGACCCCTCTTCTCCTGGGGGGTCCAGGGAGAGAAAAGCTGCTCCCAATTAGGTGAGGTGAGGAAAGAGACGCTTTCCCATGCGCGGGCGCTGGCAAGGCTCTCTGACTGCCTTGTCCCTCCATGCCCTGGGATGCTGTCTCAGTTCATGACTTCTCCATCCTCTGCCAGCCCCTATGGGTGCCCAGCCCCAGACATTACCCACTGCCATCTGACTGTGTCACCCCTCAGGTTCCCTCTGAGCTCTGGCTCTGGGCTGATGAATGGTGCCAGAGGGGGCTGCAGAACTGAGCTTGGCCTGGACATCGCTGTCAGCAAACCAAGACCCCACTGTGACAGGGCCTGCGGGTGCCTTGGAAATTAATTTTCCTTATGCCAGGTCTCCATGGGGAGAAACCCAGAGCTGCAGCAACTCATGAACTTGTTGCCGTGTCAAAACTGGTGTTGGACTGACTGGTATTGGTGGCGTAGCCAGTGCTGAGCCACCTAGGTCTGACCAAACGCCTTGTGTGCCAGGAGGTGCCTGCTCCTGGCAGGCTGCAGCCACGTCTGGCCGCCACATTTGCAGGAGGAGGTAGGGTGTTTGCACTCTGCCTGTTTGTAGAAGGGCAGGTCGCAGCGTGATTATGCACGGGGCTGCACGGAGCCCTCAGCATCTCAGCCTGGCACGGGGCAGAGGAGCTTCACGGATTGCTGCCAGCTGGCAGAGGTCCTTTCTGGAGCTGGGACGGAGGTGGGACGTGATCACAATGTCCACCCAGCACACATGCACCCTCTGCTTCGTCAATCTGGCCCTTTTTTGATGGAGTGAAAGGGGCCACATCTCCTCTCAGGAGAGCTGTGAACTGACCTTGGCAGCCAATGTGAGACTGGAGTCAGGGGACAGGGGCTGAGCAGTGACAATAGGGTTGTGCGCAGAGGTGGATGTCACCAGCGGTGTGTGAACAGGGGATGTATGGTGCAGTAGGTTGGTGGGGAGGTGTTCCTGGGGAGTGCAGCTGAAGGCAGAGGTTGTCTGCAGGAAGCTGGGAGAAAAGCAGATCTGTTTTGCCTTGCCTCCTGCTCCATGAACAGGAACCACGCAAAGAGGGGAAAAGTTGATTATATTTGATAAGCCACTTTTTCCCCATCCTAGAGAGCTGTCCCAGCAGTGGGAGGGGCGAAGGAGGATGCTTGGCTGAGTGCGGGCCCTGTTTGTGAAGGGTGAATGAATGACTCACGGTGCGTCCAGTCTCCCCGTCGTCTTCATAGTGGCAGCAGCAGCGGTTCCCTTTTGCAGCTGCTGGGTTTATCAGAAGCTCTCATTCCTTATCAAACCCTACATCCCCTAGATTGCAGGTATCCTGCCTCCCTGTCTATTCTCCCCTAGCTCACCTGGGCCATCTGGAGTGGGGAAACCGCCATGTATGATCGCAGTGCGTGGCACCTTCACTTGCCAGGAACGAGCTGAGCACTCAGCTCAGGCCTCTCTTTGGGCTCCGCTGTTGTTCAAAGGCGACTCTGGACTCTTCCTGCTCACGCAGGGCTCAACCTCCCTCCGGTTTCCTGCCAAACGCGTTCCTGGAGAGCTTATTCCCATGTGGGTTTGTGCCAACATTGTGCTTTTAGTTCAAGACCTCTTCTCCCTCTCCGGTGTTTACCCTGCTGTATTTATAGCTTCCTCGTTAGGTTAAACAAGCCGAAGGATTCTTGCCTTCTCTTCCCCCCGCGATTTTGGCTCTGGAGGAAAACCCCTCACAAGATTCTTCCCACAGGAGGAGGCAGGTGCCAGCTCACGGCTCTGCTTTTCTTCCTTCAGAAAATTTCAGTACCTCTCTCAGCTTGTTCCCCTTGTACTTGTCCAGGCATGGGAGAGGGTGACTCTGCCCCTGCCAAAGATGTAGCCAAGGATGGAGCTTGGATAGGATGGGAGCTCTTCCCTGCGGGCCATGTGCTGGGGCCTCGCTGGCATATGGGATGCTGATGCAAAGCCAGCATCAGGAATTAGCCCTGGGATGTCTGGGGTGACTCGCTGGGATGTTTAGAGAGCTTTTGGTTTTTCTAAGTGTTTCTGTGGTTACAACAGCATCGCGTGTGTGAATATCACCAAATCTCTCCAGCTGGGGATGTCGTGACCTTACGACCCAAGTTCTTATCAGCAAATCTCTCTGCCCTCCCAGTGATTGTTTTCTCCTCCCATCCAGGCTGGAAGGTGGGAAAGGATGCAGATGCCTTGCAGTTGTGGTTGAGTAGTCTCCTCCAACAGCCAGATTCCCATGGACCATTTCCATGGAAAAAGGAAAATTCCTCTGGAAATTAGAAGCAGGTTTGTGGTGTCGGGGATCAGTGTGTTAATAGGAATTATCTCTCACGTCTGGCTGCTTCCCAGGTCTCTGAGTCACCCTGACACGGGAGTGGAATAGGGTGAACTTCAGGCTCTTTTGTACAGTCACAGCACCCACAGCCCCTGGAGCATGTGCCAGGCTTTCCAGTACAGGCAGAGGGCTGGGCTGAAAGGTGCAATTCCTCCTTCTCTCTAGTAGTAGGAATCTGGAACATGGGAGAAAAACCTGGAAACATCTCCTCTTCCTCTGGTGTTTGGAGTGGTGGAAGTCCAGGAGAAGAGGGATAAGAAGTTTGTCAAGACTTGGTTCACCTCCATCCTACCGGGACAATATACTCTGGTCGCATCTGATCAGCAGAGCTTGCTGCAGCAGGGATTAGTGCTTGCTGGAAAAGCTTATGAGGGATTTCAGAAGAGTGTGGCCAGGGCCAGGTCACATCTGCCGGTGTTCTGCTTGTACACACAGAGGGGAAGAGGGGGTGGGAGAAGTTGCCAGCTTCAGAGGAGCATCATCTCTGTGACAGCCTGGGGAGGATCTTCTAACTTTGGCATAAAGGAGTTGCCCTCAAGTCCCATCGCACCTTGCGAAGCCCTGAGCAGGGCTCTGGGCTGCTGCTTACCATCCTTCTGGCAGCCATAAGGGGCGTGGATGTCCCCATGGGAGGCAACGGGGCTGGTATGGCGTCCCTGAAGCTCGTCCCCATGGGCCGGTGTGGCAATGCGTGCCCAGCTGTTTCCTTCATCTTCCTGTGCTTTCACCAGCCCCTTCCTTTGGGACCGAAAACCTCACACACTTCATCCTGGCCAATCTGATAACTGCAGTTAAAGCCAGGGACCTTGACAGCTCCTCTTTGATGGAGGTCGGCATGGACATCAGTGCCTCTTGAATTCAATAGCACCGTGAAAGGCACAATTCAGCTCTTGCCTTCCTGCAAGAGTAGCTAGGAAAAAAACAAAAAGTGTCATAATGGGGGATCTCTATCGTGAGCTGGCACGGCCCCGTGCCAGTGTTGCGACAGAGCTCCTGACAGCTCTGCTGCAACAGCCTGCAAAGGTCCCCAGGGATGGCTGGGCCGTGGTGGCCCAGCTTGGCTTTGTGAAAGCTGCTGTCACGCAGGGTGCCCAGGCCAGCTGGCATCTCCCCAGACTTTCTTGCAAGTCCAGGACCAGCCCTCTGGGGAGGGGTGCAGGAGCCTTTCCTTTGCTTTCCATGAGTTTTGCCCGAGGCCTCAAGGCTTAGGAGGGGCTGGTGGACGTGACCAGTTATTGCTCCATCCTTGTCTAGCAAAGGCCAACGTGCCACCCGGAGGAGTTCCTCAGTGCATCGGCTGCTTTTGATTTTTTTAGCTCCTTCAGGGCTCCTGGGGAGCTGTTTTGTAGCTCCTCCAAGGCTAATCCACCCCATCCTGGCTTTGTGTTTTGCAGCTCTATGTTTGGAACATGGATGCACCCGGGGAAGTGTCCCTTTTCCCTGGCCTCCAGGTTCTGTTTCTCTCTCTGCAAGCTGGGACTGTGCCCACAGTCCTTGCACCCCAACACACAAGGGCAGGCAGTACGTGCAGGAATCAGGATGTGCCCCCCTGTGCATGAGACCGCAGAGGGAGCAGCCAGCGTGAACTTGAGGGGCCAGTGTCTCGGAGCATCCTGTTGACATAGCTCTTGGTCTGCTGCACACCCCCATCTCTCTTTCCCAGCCAGAGGCTGCTGGGCTCTTTGGCAGCTCTGAGAGCTGGGTGGTTCACCCCAGAGATGCCTTACAGGGCTCTGCTCAGTCAGCGAGGTGCTGAGGTTTGGACTCGGAGTGGTCCGGGAGGAGGAGGATGCTGAGGTAACTGGGCTCAGATGTAGCAGCAGTGATAGTTGTGCTGTGCCTGGGGTGGGTGAAGGACGAAAGTGAGGTAAGCTCTGTGGGGAAGGTCATCTTGGTTTTCAGCCCTAGGGTGCAGATGGAAGAGCATTTGGGTGTTGGGGCAATGTGTCCTGCTGAGTCCACAGATGATGTCCCCTGGGACATATCCTCATCAGGGTGATTAATGGCAAGGAGGTGAAGCCATGCATGGAGGATTTTCTTCCTCCAGTTCCTGGAAGCTTTTTTTCTCTAATTTTCCCCATCTCTCAAGAGTAAAGGGACCCATGAGCAGCATTTAACCCACCTGGGGCACACAGGGGACCTCAGCAGTGGTGCTGGAGCCGTGGCTGCTGCATCTCCATCAGCAGCGACGTTTTAGGGATGGCAGCAGATGTCTCTCCACCATCCCTTGCCGCGACCAAAAGAGGGTGGAGCAAAGCCAGAGGCAGCGTTTGTGGCCAGCTCTGTGAATTTCCAATTACCAGCTCGCCTTGCCACCGTGCGAGAGGTTCCTGCGCCTAATTTTTGGTGAAACGATCCATTTTTCTCAGTAATTTAATAGCGTGGGCAGGCTGCTTGCTGAAGGAGAGCCAGCAGCCGGCACCAAGGAGCCTGTGTGCCGGGCTGCCGGCGGTAACCACCTTCCCCGGGCGACGCAGGAATGCTGACCTAATAGAACAGACATTTAAAGAGGAGTTTTGGAGAGCAGCTTGGCTCAGATTCAGCTCACACGCACGGCTGCCGGCTGCAGCGGGGTCTTTCCATGACCCGGCAGGTCCCAGGGACCACATGGGCAGCGGGGACATCCCCAGTGGGAGCCGGGTGAGAAGGCACCAGGCCTCCTGGATGCCAGTTGGCACAGCAGCTGCTTTATTTTCTGGGAAAAGAAGCTGCTTTGGGGAGGCTGTCGTGAGCTGTGAGCTAAGGTTGGGTTCAGCACCCGGCTGCAGCTCTCCAAGGGCTGGAAAAGCCATAGCGTTTCACTCTGACATTTTCCAAATGAGCTGTTTTGATTTTAATTTTTTTTAAAAAAATTATTTTATTCCCCACCCCAAGGTAATGTTTTGAAGCCAAATGTAGCTCGATTTAACTCAAACTGTTTTAAAAAAGTAAAACCACTGAAAACTAAACAAGGCCTATCATTTAGTACAAAATGTTTTGGTTTTCATTTTCCTTTTGGCACGAAAAGCACAAACTCTTTTTTTTTTTTTTTTTCCATTTTCCTCTTGACCCACAAACAACTTTATTATATTTTTTCTGTTCCCGCTGGTTGCTTCCCAAGATCGCGCTGTGTGCTGTGGCCAGGGGCTGGCAAGCCCCAGTGCTGTTCCTGTTGGGACAGGGGTCCTGGGGTGGGTGCTTCCCCGTGAAGGCTGGAGGGAGTTTGCACAGGCGAGTGGGAGCTGCTCTCCCTGCTGCCAGCACTGACTCAGCCGGGAGCTCCTTGCGGAAAAGGGAGGCCCCCGGGTGTGGGATTTGGGTCTGTCCCGGCTCTCCTAGGGCGATGTGAGGCCTGGGGCCGAGTTTTACTGGTACCCAGGTTAGGCACAGCCATGCCATGGGTGCTGTGCCACACCGCTGAGCATCCCCACAGCGAATGGTGCACTGGCATTGCCTTCTCTCTATGTTTATTCAGGTTTAAAATTAAACTGACCTCTTCCCACTCAGGCTTGTGCAAACATAGTGTGTCCCTGAGTGAGGAGATCCCATTAGCCCAAGGGGAGCCCTGTCTGTCCCTAGCTTATGCTGTCACAGTCTCCTCTGGGTGAGGTCCCTGCTGGGCTCTGACTGCCAGGGGTGCTGGGCAGTGGTGGGGTGCTCGCTCTCTCGCTTGGTGTGCCAGCCCCGTCCTGTCAAAGGCACCTCTGGCTGTAAATCAGGGCAAGCTCTGGTGCAAGCAGCTGGGAGGATGGTGTCTCTGGTATGGATGAGGGGTGGCTGCGATGTCTCCATCCTGGGCAGGAGCCCACGTGCCGGAACCAGCGATTGTTCCCTCAGCCCTGACCCCCTCCATCGCCTGCCGACCCACCCCTACATCCTCCATCCTTTGCCAAATCTCAGCTCTCTACTCTGTCTCAACCTCACCGAGCTGTCAGCTGGGCAGGGAGGTGGGAAAGGATGATAGGGAGCAGCACGAGGCCAGCACTAGTGCAGAAGCAAGCACCCGACTCATCCACCACCTGATTTTATTTTATTCCCCTCTTGCAGTGCCTCGCTGCATACCACAGCCGTGCTTTTTATAGCCCCCAGCTGCAGCCTCGGCGTGCTCCCGGCCAGCTCCCTGCCGCGGCCCCGCTCACTCAGTGCCAGCAGCCCCGGTCGGGGCAGGGATGGACGACATCCCTGGGGTCCCCGCAGCGGTTCAGCAAGAGGAGAGCTTGGGCTGCAGAGGAAGGCAAATAATTAAACCCTAACCCGGAGCCACACTCCCGTGCCGACGGAGGCGTTTAAAGAGCTGCATTAGTCAGCCCTGTCAAAGCAGACGCGTGCCGTGTGCCAGGTCGAAGGCGAGCAGTGGTGGCCCGTCCCTCAGCATCCCTTCTGGTGCTGCCCAAGGGTGTTTCCAGCCTGCCATAGCTACCAGCTCCTTCCACGAGACAGTTTGCTCCACGGCAGGGGGTGTCAGTGGTCCCCCTGCTACCCCTAATCATCCCCCCAGGCTCTGGCATGGTGCTATGAGAGAGGTTAGAGGGAGGTTAGAGGTTTCTGCCTGCTCCCCGGGAGTGCTTTTATGAGTTCCTGGGGCTTGTTGCCGCAGTTGTCTGACCCGCAGCCATTTCTGCAGCTGGGATGCTGCTATGGGGTCTGTAGCGAGAAGGAGGAGGAGATGAGATGTGCCTGGAGCATCGCTCTGTTGGGATGCGGGGTTCGCAGAGCGAGGGCAGCTGGCCAGAGGGCAGGGAGCGAGCATCCTCACTGGGAAGCCAACGGAGCGGGGGTGACCCGGCGTCTCCCTCTCCATGCTTTCTCCAGACGTGATTTCACCGCTGCGGGGAGGGAGCGCAGCCAAGGGACGGGCCCTGCTCGCCCCGACGGCACCGGGCTCGCTAGCTGGGGCGTTAGTCATTTGGATCATGGCTAGGGATGGGGTATGCTCAGGGTCCCCTTGAGCTGGAGGAATGGGGAGCTTGGTGAGCAGACAGATGTTGCGAGGGACAAGAGGAGCAAATGTGGTCAGGAATGGATGGGGTGCCTGAGCATGTTGTCCCCTCCTTGCTGTCCTGTTGAGGGGCAAGAGGGCAGTGGTAAATCCAAATGTACACTGTGCTTCTCTGGCTGAGTAGGTGGGGCCAGGACAGGGCCACCTTTGCTAGGCTGACACCTGTGGCTGTTTCCCGTCTTCCTGATGTGACTCTTTAGAGCTGGGAACAGCAGCATGGAGACAGAGGAAATGCTTCAGGAGGCAGCATTCTGCTTCAGGGCTGGATCTGGGAAGATGTCCTGGAGAGAGGGCTTCCGCAGAGGTTTGCAGGTCCCTGGAGATGGAGGAGACCCCGAGGTTCCAGGGAGCCACATGGGACCCTGCCATGGTCTCTTGATCTGCTTGGGCACCGGAATGTTGGATGCCCGCGACTAATTTTAAACCTTGGCCAAAACACCATCCGGCTTGTTCTTGCTCGGCTGGGAAGGCAGGGAGAGGCCAGGCAGTGAAATACGGGCAGTGCTGCCATGTGGCTGCTGCCAAGCAGCTGGTGCCTGGCAGCCTTGCCTGAGCGCGGGCAGGGCAGTGGGCAGGGGAAGGCAGGGAGCTGCAGGGGTGTGGAGGAAAGGATGTGCAGGGGTGGGTTCTCCAGAAGCGCCAGCTGTTATTTTAACCCGGTGCGGGTGGTTGCAGAGGAGGGGACCTCCCAAATCTGCTTACACCCTAAGGTGCAGGGCTTCACCCTGTCAGGGTTGGGGTCTCGACAGCAGCACCCCAGTCCTTGGGTGAGCCAGAGGTGGCCAGGGGGGCTGCGGGACGGGAGAGCTGCTCTCGTGCTGCTGCCGGCCAGGTGCTGAGCATGCCGGGAGAGGGGAAAGCCTCAGAGACTCGTTCCGAAACAAGGCTGCCCTTTTATTCTCCTTTACGACTGCGTTTTAATATCCACAAACACCCCTCCCTCCCCAGGCAGCTGCCAGCAGAGCCTGTATCGCCTGCGCTTGGCCTGCTGAGAAAGCCCGGCCAAATACTGGGCCCAGCATGGGGGAGAGGATTATTTTTCCCCCCTCCTTCTTTTTTTTTTTTAATATATGTTTTCTATAGCTCTAATTAGATGGGCTTGAGCCTCGGCCAAAGCAAACACACCTGGGGGAGCCTCGCCTTACAGACCCCATCTGCTGTGTCGGGGGCTCTGCTCCCCGCACAGCCACTGCCTGGCCCCTTTATAGGGGAGGGGGCTGCTGGAGGGGGGTAGGACTGCTCCCACGCCAAGCCACTGAGCAGCCTCCTTGAAGGAGGAGAGCCCAGCGAGGCGGTGCAGGGAGATGGTGCAGAGGCAGCAGGGGCACCTTGTGGAGCCCCGTCCCACGGCAAGACCCCTGTCCAGCGTGGAGCTGAGGTATCTCCTCCCTACTGGTGCTGCAGCGGTGGCACAGGAATGCTGTGGGAGGGGGGGTGTAGTGGGTGCCAGAGAGGTTTTCCTCTCCTGGGGTGATGGCATGAGTGCATCAAGGGGTCACAGCCCCCAAAATCTGCTTCTGCCTGGGGAGGGGGGATGCGTGGACTTGCTAGTGTGTCCAGGTATGTGTCGGGCTATGGGACCACCTACCCAGTGACACCCATCCAGGGACCTTTCGGGAAAGCGACATCAGTGTGCCAGGACACCACAATGACTTGTACTGACAGCCAGATGCACACTGGGCTGAGTTTTGGGTGCTTCCTCCCATGACTGCTGGCTTTCTTGTGGGGCTTTTTGGCTGGGCTTTTCTTCCTCTGATTGTTTCAGGGGCCACCCCTGGTGCTGTCATTGCCAGTGGGCTGAGGGTTGCTGGCACCCCCATGCCATGGTCCCATGGGTTTCACACCACATCTGTGCCTAGCCAGAGACAAGACAGCTCTTGGGGGTCTCTGCCTGCCTACGTTGGGGTCCCACATCTTCTGGGACTGGGATGAACACCTCAGCAGTGTGATGTAGGCTAGGGAAGAGCAGCACCCTTGGGTGGCACCCAGCACCATGGCTCATCCTGGAGGACATTTTCTCCTCCCTTCCATGCGCCATCTTCCGGGAATGTGCAGGGGATAGTGTGCCCCAACTCCATCCTCAGGGATGGATGCAGCACACCATCCTCTCCTTCTCCATCTGCCTAAGTAGTGAGCAGGTGGCACCAAGCAGGCATCACTGCTGCAAACTGCCCTCCTGGTGCCCAGGGTGCCACTGATCACTTCGTGGAGCAGCTCCAGCAGCCACTTCACCATCTCCCCTCTGACTGGTTCTGCGGAGATGCTATCTGTGAAGGGAAATGCTGTGTCCTTTGGGATGCGCACCCCTCCCGGTGCACCCAAGCACTTGGCACCAACATCGCCATCTCAGGGCAATAATAACCATAGCAGATAAAAAGTAGGATCTGGCCTCACCAAGACCTGCTGGCTCCCTTCAGGTGATGGGCTGGATTGAGGGGATTGCTCACTCTGGGATGTGCCTCTGTTTGGAGGGTTTCCTTGTGCAGGGGGAGGCTTTGGGGCACAGTGGCTGCTGGTCCTTGGTGCCTTCGGCTGGAGCCAGGGCTGTGGAAAGGGCAACTTGAGCGTTTCACAAAGGGTTTCGGAGCTGCCTTGGCCTCCAGTCAGAGCAGACTGCAATGGGAACATTTCGAAATTCTTTTGGACGAGGAAAATTCCATGGGCAGCCCCCCTCCGGAGAAAGTTTGAGATGGCTGAAATGTTTGGAGCGAGAGGCTGCTTGCTTTTGTTTACTCTAAACTATAACATTGGAAGGGGGGAACAAACCAAAAGAAAAAAAAAAGAGACAATAGAAGCCTGTAAACAGAGCTGGCCCAGAGCGGGGCCGAGGCATCTCTCCAGCATCGTGGAAGGAGATGTGTCAGCACGCTCACCACGTTGCCCTGCTTTCCCCCTGCTCGGATACATACGATCGCACTTAATCTTTCAGGAGAACTTGGCTGGACTTTTTTTTTCCCCAGCAGAAAATGAGCCAGACAATGTTTTTCCAACCTTCTCAACTTAGGCAGGGCTGAGCCCCTATTCCCAAACTCTGCAGCAGGCTTCTGCCCCAGTTTTTCCCCATTTCTCCACCCCTTCCTTTGTCTTAGAGGCTGCCAACTGATTGACCTAGCAGGAGGTGGTAGGCATGAATGCTACCGCAGCAAGGTGTTTCACCAGCTTTCATCCCTGCCATGTACCTCTCACCCTGCCTCATTCCCTGGGCTGCCTTCTCTCAGCAAAGCAGGCAACGTTGCCTCCAAGCTTGGAGAAGACAGGCCATAAGTATGCCACCAGGTGCCAGAGCCTGGCACCAGTATCCCCACATTGCACATTGATGAGGGTCTGCAACTGCCATCCTTCCACCTCCCATGCAGGGACAGTGTCAGTGGGCCACACTTTGGTGGTGGCTTTATTTGGCTGCCCGGGTGGCCCTTAATGACACCTGAAATCCCTCCCTGGCCCCAAAGGCGTTTTGTTTTGCAAAAGAAGTGGCAGCAAATGCTAGTTTGGGGAGTATATGGCAAGATGTTTATTTTGGCCCTGCCACCCCAGTGTTTTGGCTGACCCGGGCAGCTTCGTGCCTCAGGAATGGAGCTGAGCCCGATGGCTCCAGCACTGGCCAGCTTTGGAGCACGGGGAGAGATGGGGAGAGCATTGGGCAGGGGTGTGCTGGGGGGCCCCTCTTCTGCTCGAGGTTCTGAGTGGCAGGTTAGAGTTCATCAGGAGAATCAGAAAGAGCTGGGCTTGCATGGGGCATTCGAATGTATGTATATACATATATTTGTCCCCTACATATATGGGTGCACAAGTTCTTGCATCAGTTTCGGTTCCAGCTTATGAGGGGCGCTTGTTCTGGGGGAAGCAGATGCTGCTGGGGTGGTGAAATGCTGAGTGCAGGCTGGTACCTGTCTGCCCCATCGTGCTAGGAGCTGCAACTTCACCAAAACCTCTGCAAGCTAGTCTGAGCCCAGGAGCAGAAAAACATCCCAAATCCTAAAGTGTTCCTGGGACAGGAAAAGCCTTTCCCACCCTGCTCTAATCACAGGGTGGCCTAGCTCCCTGCTGGTGGGTGCCACCCGTGTTCCCAGAGCCAGCACTGTGCCCATCCCACAACCCTGTGCCAACAGCAGTGTGGATGCAGACCCCCACAGCTCCATCCCTCTATCCTAAAAATAATCTCTCATCTCTAAAGAAACCCATCGGCGCTGTAGCTGTAGCGCCGGTGGGTTTCTTTACAGCCGGGAGATTATTTTTAGGAATTTCTCTGGCACGTGGCTTCAGGAGGGGAGCGTGGGGATGGGGATAGAGGCGGGGGGGCCCTGCTCTCCCCCTTCCGAAAGCAACGCTGCCAGCTGGCGTAGCACTGAGGCTGCTGGCTGCTAACAGAGCCCTCGCTGTTTGGGCCCTTGCCGATGCCTCCGGTTACAACCGGGAGCCAGAGACTTCTTCCCGCGGGATGGAGCAGGGGAGGGCGGAAATCAGGGCGTTGGGGTGGGAGTTTCCCGGCCAGGGTAAGAGGAGAGCCTGACCTCCATGAAGCCGCCGGCATGCCGAGGTGTGTGGTGGTCCCCTGGCCCCCCAGCACCGGGTCCCGCTAGCAGCTGCCGGCCCTACGGAGGAGCGAGGTGACCTTTGGGAAATTGGGGGGGTTGAGCTTGCATTTGGACACCAGTGGGGCTGTGGTCTTCTGGGTATCACCAGGAGATGTCAGTGGTGGGGTTGATCTGGGTTGGAAGGAGTTGGGTATTTACCTGACTGTAGAGATGAATTCGTTCCCTGGGTGGTGCTGGGGTTCACCCTGTGTTTGGACTGAGTTGGGGTTAATGCCGCTTCTGGGCTGCGTGGAATTTAGCCCCACACTTGGACAGTGCTGTAGTTAACCCTGTGTTTGGGCCGATCTGAAGTTTAACCCCACCTTTGGGCTGAACTGGGGTTAACCCAATTCCCAAGCTGTGCTGAATTTAACCCACCTTTGGACTGCATGACCCCATTTCTGGGCTGTGATGGGTCTAACCCCACATTTTAGCTGAGCTGGGTTTAACCCCACTCCTGGGCTGAGCTGGATTTAACCTTGTATTTGGATTGCACTGGATTTAACCCTAATTTTGGACTGCGCTGGATTTAGTCCCAGTCCTAGGCTAAATTTGGTTTAATCCCTCTCCTGGGCTGGGTGGGATTTGATCCTGCTCCTGCTCTGCGTGGAGTATAATCCCATGTTTGGGCTGCCCTGAGTTAAGCTCCACACTGGGACTGTACTGGCTTTAGCCCCCCATTCAGGCTGCACACAGGGCTTATTGGACTGCACTGGCCTCACAGGGAAAGGCTGCAACTGATTTTAGTGGTTTAACTGGGGTAATTCCAGTGTGCTGGAGTTGTACCAGCTGCAGTTGTGCATGTGTGTGTGTGCTGACTCAGCACAGCCTGGCATGATGCCCATCTCAGCGGGCATGGGGGACTGTGGGTGCTCAGCACCCCATCAAAGCGGTGCGGAGGAAAACAGTCCTTGTTGAGGTCCCTTAGGCACTGGAGGGGCTGGGAACAGTGAGCGAGGCTCTCCCCTTGGCCTTGAGGAGCATCACCCTAACAGTGCCCACGATGAGTGAGGAGTTGCCCCGAGGTGCTGCTGGTGGTCCATGGAACTGCACCTGGCCCTGGTGACCCTGGAGGTGGTGGACGACACATGTCCCTCCCTGCCAGCACCCATTACTGGGCTTTCTCTGGGCACCCAGTAGCTGGGAGGGTGCCAGCAACATCTAGGAGAAAGGGGTGGCTGGTTGCAGGAGACCATCCTAGTAGCAGGGTTGATGCTCCCCCCAGCCCCAAACGTGAACATTGATGCCGTGAGTATGGAGATCACAGATGCTGCAGGGATGGGATGCAGCGAGGTTTCTGGGCAGATCAGGACCACAGGAATTGGCTCAGGCCATGCCATAGCTTGTTGGAAAGGAGCACAGCACTTCTGCAGGACTGCCAGGAGGAGAGGGGGTTGGTGGAGCTCTGTGCTCCCACCCTCATAGGATAGCAAGAAGAGGGGAAATTACTGCTGTTTCAAACTGCCGCCGCCCTTGGCCCTAGGATGTTCCCCACAGCAGGCACCGGTGAAAAGAAGGGTCTGGGCAGCGTGGCCAGGGATGGTCCCCCACCTCAGGGGCAGAAGTATGGTGTGATGATGTCTCTAGGGTGTTAAAACCAGCATCAGGTGTCACCTGTTGCAGAGCAGGTTTTCGCAGGTGGATGACTCCATGAGGTCCTGGGGTGCAGTGGGCAGAGCTACCGAGTCAAGTGCTCTTTGGTTGTCTTATTTGCCACATCTCTATTGCAGTGATGCTGCCTCAGACCACCCTGGGGAGAGGTTAGGAGGTATCCCAGCTTACTGTGCTCGGTAGGGAGCATCTAGTATCTCCCCACTACCATCTTCAACCCTGTGACACAACATCATCTGCTTGTGTCCCACCCCTCTCAGCTCTGCCTGTGGCTAATTCTCTTTGANGCAGTCTAAAATGAGATTCTCCAAGTACTATATGTGTACCCAAAAAGAAAAAAAAAAAAAAAAAGGAAAAAGAGGACACGACCAGAACCCACTGTCTTTCAAACCACTGAGTGCAATGGAAAGTTGGCCTCCCCTAGAATTTGTGCCGGGCTTTGCCAGGCCACGACAGATAGTGGCACAGAGTGGCTGTGCTGGGGGGACTGTCACACCCCACATCAGTGGGCATCAGTGCTGGTGTACATGGCTATGATTTTGTGGGATGTTTTTGTTCGTACATTTCAGTTTAGATGCAGTAAGAGGCTCACAGCAAGATTTTTCCCTGCAAGTCCCCAAAAATCTTCTGAATGAGCTCAAATGATGCTCAGTGGGACAGCAGGTTTGGTGCAGGATGGATGGTGGCCCCTCGTGTTTCTGACTTGCTTCCATGGGTGCCGTGGATAGCCTGATCACCCTGGCTGTGCTGGTGACAAGAGCATCCCGTGCCAAGCGAGCAGAGTCTGACACTGCTGCCCTTCCTGCTGGGTCCAACCCTCAGACTGGCTCCCTCTGCCCTGCTGTGTCTGCGGGCGGTCACCCAGCCCCAGGCGGGCGGCAGACGCCTCTCGGGCCAGGATTAGCATGCAGGGAGGAAGAAAAGCTCCAGTTGTTCCCTCTGTCCTGACTTGGCTCCAGAACCACTGTGCTAGGACTCCCTGTCCCTGGGATGTGTCACCGCCAGTGCAAGCGTAGTGAGATGCTTTCTACCCGTGTGCCCATCCGTTGGGGTGCAGAGCTGCTAAGGAAGGTGGCCTGGGAATGCACATGTATGTGCGTTCATAGGCACGTCTGTTTTCCCCTTGGCGAGGTAGTTTGGTTGCAGAAAGCATGGGCTTCCTTTTTGGGCAGGCTGTTTTGCAGCTCATCCTGGCCTGGAGCGCCTGGCTCCCTGCCATGGCTCTGGGTCTTCCCCTGCTCTGCGGCTCCTTCCCCTTTTGTTTGTGGCCTTTGGGCAGGCGAGGAAGGGCTTACCCTGTTTCTTGTCTCTGCGGCGGTGCTCACTTGTGGCTAGGTTTTGGCTGAGCTTAGGCGGGTCATTGACGGAGCCAGTGTGTGTTTTGCGGGGGGCTTGGTGCTGCTTTCCCCCATGCTGCACTGGCAGGGGTGAGCAGCTGCCCAAAAGAGCCCATCTGTAGCAGGGGAGCTCATGGGGTGCTGTTGTGAGGATGGGGAGATCTGGGGGGACCCTGGGACAGAGGGTACAGAAAGATGAGAGGATGCAGGGTGGCCCTCAGGATGAGCGGTGGAGAACAACTGAGTGGGGTGCCATGGAGAGCAGGGTCTGGAATGCAGCTGGGGACAGGTCTGCAGAGATGCCCTCTGCTACCACACAGGGGTCTGTGGTGCCTCTGGGTCCACAGCCAGGCTGGGATGTTAACATCCCTGAGGATGTTACTCGTGGCTGGCTGCAGCCTGTGGCGTGTTCACAGTTCTTCCCTTGTCCATGCAAGGAAAGATTCCTTTCAGTATCACAGCTGCAGGGTCATTTTTCCAGACTGGCCCTGAACCGGTCAGTGGCTCCGAGACCTAGCAAACTTGTGTCAGCAGTGAGCCAGCACCCAGAGCTTATCCCTCTGCCACAGTGCAGCAGAGTGTAGAATGAGTGCAGCAGCTCTGCCTTCACTGTCCACAGAGTTTGTACAAAAACCCATGGCGGTCAGGAGAAGAAATGATTTTATTTTAAAACTATTTCTCTGTCTCCTCACTAACACACTCTCGCTTCCCAGCACCATCCCCTTAACTCTGGCCCACGTGGTGTTTGGAGTTATTTTTGGTTGCTGCTTTTAAGTGTATTTTAAGTCTTTCTTTCTTCTGGTTTTTTTTTTTTTGTTTCCATCACCAAAATATTTTGCTTTCATGCCAAATGTTCCCAGATAGTTACCAGCATACTTTTGGCAGAGACCTTTTAACTGATGTTTCTTGGGAGCATTTCTATGGGTGGCTTGGTAGGAAAAGCTTATGACAGTATTATGAAATTATTTACGTTTAGGACTTGCATTTGAGGCCACCTGGTGTGTTCAGGACAGGGTTGATGCAGGGTGCCTCCCCCTGGCACTCACTGGGTTGCAGCACATTGCCTTGTAGGTCTTGTTTCCTTCACCACACCGTTTAGTCTGCGGCCGTGGGCACCTGCCCACAGGAGAAGAACTGGCAGCTGTTCTGAGGTGCCTTTTCAGGGCTGGAGCATCCCTCCCTGGAGCCCCTCGACTGCTCTGCCCGGGTTGGCAGGGAGCTCACTGCCTCCCGTGCCTTCAGCCCCTGCCTGCCCGCAGCTGGCAGCGGAGCCCAACAATATGGATATAAACAGACATGCCCATTCATGAGGAGTGGGCAGGGGGGTCTTCCAGGGATAAATGATTCAGCTGCCTGTGCTTGCTCAGGGCAGGCAGGGCTGGCTGAAAGGGACAGTGACACTGCTGATACGGATGGCATGATGCTGGCCAGGATGGATGCCCTGAGGTGATGCTGGCTGGCACAGACCGGGTGATGCTGGCTGGGGTGGACAGGGCGATGCTACTTGCAATAGACAGAGTGATGCTGGCTGGTATGTGCAGGACATGCAGCCTGGGATTGACACCTCAGGGTAATGCTGGCTGCTGTGGACAGAGTGATGCTGGCTGGGTAGGACAGGGTGACACTGGCTAGGTTGGCCAGGGTGATGCTAGTTGATATGTGCTGGGATAGATACCTTGGGGCGATGCTGACTGGGATGGACAGCATGATACTGGCTGTGTTGTGGTGGGGAGACCTCTGTCTGTGGCTGAGGTTGTCCTATGGAGAGTTGGGTGCACATCCCTGGCTCATCCCTTTATTTCTCACACCAGAGGCATTGGTGATCTCAGAGTGGAAGGAAGGGATTTCAGGGGCATTCTCCCTGGATCTAGAGACCCTAGATGGCCTGGAAGGGCCGAGATCTGCACAGACCAGACCTACAGTGAGTGCAGGGATGAGCAGTGACATGGGAACCCCAGCCAGATCCCTCTTGGTAGGTGCTGAGCTCTCATAGACCTGTTTTTCCTGGCTGTGTGAGCCTGCTCATATCTAAGTGTTGTCTTCTGCCATGTAACTACAGGCCAGAATTTCTCCTCTGTCCCTTCTCACTCCAGCTGCAGGTCTCTGGACCACCCCGAGGCTGGGAGCCAGCCAGGGCTCCCAGCAGAGGCCTGCAATGGCAAAGAGCCCTTAATCCCTCCAGCTCATGCAGCCCCAAGCTCCTGGTCAGTGTTTGCCCTTTGCATCCCACCTCCGGGCTTGGGGACCTCTCAGCAGCCAGGGACCAGCTGTGACAGTGGCACAGACCCTGCCAGCTGTCCCAGCTGGGGTCCCCGTGGTACAGTCCCAGTGCTGTCCCCATCAAGATGGGATGAGACGAGAGGGAGATGCCAGATCTGTGGTCCTACACGGATACTCTGAGTTGTGGATTCTGCTCGCCACCTCACTGCAGGGGGATAACACCCTCTCCCTCCCTTCTCTGCCTCCTCCAGATGCGCAGTTCCATCCCAGGCCTGGGCAGGGTGATGGTGTTCCTCGCGGCAGCCCTGGCGTCAGCCTCCCTCGCCATCCCCGAGGTCTGGGGAGAGGAAGGTGAGCACCACCCAAACCCCCGCACAGCCCCCCATGTCCCAAGCATGGGGACCCTGGGAGCACACCCACTTCCCCCAGGCAGGCACAGACCTACCACAGTCAGGGTGTACATGAAATGCAGCCCCATGGTGAGGGATGTCCTCTCACCACTACCCTCTGAAGCTGCTCATTGCTCAGCCCCAAGTGGCACCAGTCCTTCCCAGTCCCCTGTGGTAGTACCTGCATGAAACAAGACCCCACAGCCACCAGCCAACTCCCCAGGAGGATGTAGCCCCAGGCTGCCCACCTCAACCCCCAGCACTGGCATGAGGTGGTATCACGGGATGATAACACCCATCTGGGAATGTGTGTGTCCCTCCAGGTGTGCAGTACGGACAGGTGGGGACAGACGTGATCCTGTTGTGTGCTGGTGTCCACAACGGGTAGGTCTTTTCTGTGCACGCTGAGGGATTTATCCAATGAGATGGTGTACAGGGTGGGCCTGGGTTGATCTTGCCATCCCCATCCTCTAACGCCACCTGCCCGGTCTCTCTCCTCCCCAGTTCGGCGGTGCAATGGAGACGGGCGGGTGCCGCAGCGCTGCCGGAGGGCTCAGCCATCCGGGACGGAGCCCTGATGCTGCCACGTGCCAGCTTGTCCACCACGGGCACCTACAGCTGCCACGGCGAGGATGGTGGCCTCCTGCACACGGTGTCCCTGCGACTAGGGCGTGAGTAGCATGGTCACAAGCTGGGGTATGGCGGGTGCGCAGCCCTACCAGGACGGAGCTTGCCAATAAGGGTGACACAGGGGTCCTTGAGTGCTGATTGTGCAGGGGTCCTGCACGTCAGGGGACCCCTCGCTGACTATTGCTTCTCCCTGGACCCCAGACCTGCCAGGAGTCCCTTTGGTATCCTGCAGAGCGTCCGACTACGAGAATTTCTCCTGCTCTTGGACCTCCAGTGTGGAGACCTTCCTCCCCACCAGATACATCACCACCTACAGGTGATGTATCTGCATAGGGCATGTACTGAGCGTTTTACAGGTTGAGCCNGAAAGCAGCTACCGGGGAGCATCTTTTGCCAGTGTCTCTGTACCTGTGCTGTGCAATGAAACCCTGGGCAGAGGAGGGGCATCCTCTTGGGAAGACCCTTGTGGGAAGACCCTCCTGGGAACTCTGCTGTCTCATTTCCCTAGGACTCCCCAGGTCCTACAGTCAGGCTGCTTGCCAGCAAGGCTGGGCACAGTTTTAGCCCTGTCCCCCATGCCATGTTGCTTGTGTGTGTCAGTGTGGGAGTGGGGGGCTGCTCTGGGTGCAGAGGCCCCCGTCCCTCCCCTGGGTCACGGTGG
>VWZK01001796.1:0-73840 GCA_013396935.1 Baryphthengus martii | reverse complement strand
GGGGGGGGGGGACATGTCACCGCCCTGCTTCCCTGTCTGCAGGAACAAGAATGGGCACGTGGGGCCATGCCTGCAGGATCCAACCCGCCCTGGCACCTGCACCGTCCATGGGTCAGAGTTCTGGAGCTCCTACCGCCTGAACATTACTGAGGTGAACCCCCTGGGCTCCAGCTTCCGCCTCCTCGACATTACCATGCAGGCCATCAGTGAGTCCCCATCCATCCATCTGTCCATCCCAGTGTCTGTCCGTCCATCCCCTGGGCATCTAGTCCTGGGCAGCAGCAGGGAGTCCAAAACCCCTCTGCATGGCATTTTGGTCTGACAAGGACTCCCTGGTCTCCCCTGCACAGTTAAGCCGGACCCTCCAGAAGGCTTGATGGTGGAGCCCATCCCCCTGGCCCCACGGCGGCTCCATGTGAGCTGGAAGTACCCCTCCTCCTGGCCCAGGGAACCCCACTTCCAGCTCAGATTTCGGCTACAGTACCGGCCCGTCATCCACCGCTCCTGGTCTGTGGTAAGTGGTGGGCGAGGAAGAGCAAAGCCAGCACGGAAGTAGGGTGGGCATGGGGCCAGGGAGGGCAGGGAGGGGTGTCTCTGCCTGCCCCACGGCTCCCCTCTGCCCAGCACAGGTGGAGACAGTGAACCTATCTGAGGTGATCACGGATGCCTTCGCTGGGCTGGAACACGTGGTCCAAGTCAGTGCCAAGGATTTTCTGGATGCGGGGAACTGGAGTGAGTGGAGCGTCGAGGCACGGGCGACACCAGTCAGAGGTGCGCGGAGGACAGGCTGCAGCCCCCAGCAGCCCTACCGGGTTACGCCATCCCTCACCAAAGCCCTTCAAGCATCCTGGGGAGCCCCTCTCCAACCCCTTCTGCACAACAGCCATTCCCCAAATATCACCCAGACCAAGTCTCAGCTCCTGGGATTTCTTAAAGTTGACTCAAAAAACTAGTCCCATGCACTGTCCAAAAACTGGCCCCATGATGGGAGGCAGAGCTGCAAGGGAGCAAAGCATCTCCCAGCCCCACGGCAGGCTGCAGCCATACCAATGCCGTTTGGGGATGCTGCCCCACAGCCTCGGGGCAGAGTGGGGCTCCCAGCACACCACTAGCAACCCAGGGGCACCTATGGGATTGTGGTACCCATGTAACACAAAACAAGGGCACCCTTCTTTGCTCCTCTCTGTGGGTGCCTGGGATGCTGCCCATGTTTTTGGGTAAGTGTTTCCCATCCCCTCTGTTGCTTCTAGACCTGGTCACCACAGTGAGTGAAGAAACCACTACAGACACCAGCCTGGAGAGCCTGTCTGAGGAGCCCTCCCGGGCTCCCAACCCTGAGCCCATCAGTGAGTAGAGCTGAAGGTGACAGGCATGAGTGGGGACTGACCGCAGGGCTGCCTGCCTGGGCACACATGTGGCTGTGAGTCATAGGAAGATGTTTTTGCGCTGTATCCACGTGTGGCTGGGATGCTGTCATGTTCAGGAACTTGCAGTAGGGTTCCCAATTGCTGGGGGCTGTAGCATCCCTCATCTGTGACATTTTCTCTGTCACAGACCACAGTGACCCCCTGGAGAAGATGGCAGTCCTGGTGTCGCTTGGGGTCTTCGCCTTCTTCATCCTGGCTGCTGTTCTTGTCATCACCATCCTCATCTGGTAGGCTGAATTTTGAGAGGGAGGGATCTGCGTGATTGCGGTTCCTCTCCCACTGTGGTCCCCAGACTCTCAGCATGGGGTGTCCCATGTTTCCCTAGCCCTGCTCTGGGGCCCCTGCCCAAAAAGACTTCATGTTAGCCTCATAAGGTGGTTTATGCTACCTTTGCCTCCCTGCCACATCAGTACCACCAATTCCCAGGACACACCACCAGCTGCAGTACTGCCCAGCCTGCCTAGGATCTTTCTGATGAGCTCACATCCATGGGACTTCTCTCTGTATCCCTGGAAGATGCCGCTGCTACTAGCACCCCACAAAGGCTCCTGCCCTGCTGGAAACTCTTGAGTTTCAGAGTCCACACAGAGTCCCTTCATATGCCTTTGCCCCCTGGGAGTCCTGCACCAGGCACTGCCTGATGGTCCTGTCTCAGGGTCACCTCTTGTCCTACCACAGCTGGGCAATCCCTGCCATGCTGTGCTCTGCTGTCAGTCTGTGTGCCCATCCCAGCCCTGCTCTGTCTCATGAGTGGCTCCTGCTGTAGCCCTGGAGCTGACCCACTGGAGTGGATCAGCTAGGCACATCTGGATGAGGATGCAGAGAAGGATCATTAGGGATGCAGGCAGTGCCCAGAGGGGTATCTCAGGGTCCTCAGCCACCGCTACTCTGTCCCCAGGCTCCGGGTGAAGAAACACAGCAAGGACAAGACCAAACCCCACAACTTCTTAGTTGCTGCCACCCACTTGAAGGCACTGCCGAGTGAGTCAGGGCATGGGGGAGGGTAATGGGGGCGAGTGTGTTGGAGGGAGTGTGGAGGGTAGGAGCAGGTCATTGCCCTCCCTGACCCCTTGCCCTCTCTCTTGGCAGAGGCCCAGATCCTGTAGTGAGCCCTGACCGATCCCTGCTCCCTTCACCTGCTTGCCCACGTGTGGGACTTGACACCACTGCTGGCCTCCAAGGACACCACACCTCCTGGATCGCCCCGCCGCCGTGGACGTTGCCAGACTTCCCAGCACCCTGGGGGTGCAGGATGGACCCTAAGGAGAGAGGCTCTGCTTCCAGGAGCTTTGGGGTGCCCGTGCCCACCAGGAGCTGGCTGGAGGCACCTTGGACTTGGGGCAATGGGCCAGCCCCACTGCTGACCGCTGCTGAACACATGGGGATAAGACGCTGAGCCAGTTCCACTTCACTGCCTAGTGCTGAAGGGGACGTGAGTGCAGGCTTCCAGGGGTGCTGGGCATCAGTGAGCATGGGGTGCTGAGCCCTGCCCGTCACCCCTCACCAGCCACCAGCAGGCAGAAGGGACCCCTGTCCCCTTGCCCCCTCACCTATGCTGTGGCTGGACAGAGCAGTCACGCCAATAAAGGGGATATAGCATTGGCACTGCCCAAGCAAGACCACCTTGCAGATGGTGCTGGGCCAGGGAAGAGGTGAGTGGCACTGGGTGAGATTCCAGCTTGGAGATGGTCCTTGCAGGAGATGCACAGGCAGCAGAACTGGTCCCCAAACAGGTCAGCCCTCTCCCCAGGAGCCAGAAGGGGCCGAGAGAGACCCTTGCCTGGGCCAGCCTTTGTTGAGTATGAGAAGAGGGTGCAGGCAGCTGCTGGGACATCTCCCACACCCTCGCCAGCCCAGCGGCAGTGACACGGCTCTTCACACAGACCCCCTCACTCAGCATGTGGCCCCCTCCCCTCAGCCTGGCCTCTCTAATGGCTTCCATGTGTTGGCACCTCTCAGCCTCTATGCTCAGCGCCAGCAGCCCGACGAGATCCAGATGGGGCTGGGTGGAAATTCAGGCAGCAGCAGCAGCGAGGGGAGCAGAGCCAGTGTGGGGTGGGCCCCTGTGCCTGCTCTGCCAGGGAGACGTGTTACTGCTGTCTGGGCACCGGGAATGCCCTTGAACCTGGGGTGCAGGGGGGAGACTGGAGGAGGACCTCCTGAATGGGTCCTAATGGGGACTGGGTTGGATGGGACCATGGCAGGGCTTTGCCTTTTGTAATGGCTTTTGTGCCCTCGGACCCCTCTGCCCTTGCTGGTTGCCCCTGCAGTCCTGCCCTGGGTGTGGGGACATGGGGGCTGCTCGTGCCGGTGCTTGGATTTTCTGGGTTCCAGCCTCCGACTGCCCCTGCTGAGTGCACTAACCCTGGATGGGAGAGATGGGGGTCAGCCCTCTATCTACAGTGTGCTACTGGTGTGGCACCATCCTTGGACACGAGCAGCGCACTCCACGGAGCAAGTGAGACAGGTCACCAAGCTATGGAGGTATAAGGGAACAGATCCTGCCTGGGATTCTGGGCCCAACAGCCACATCCCCTCTTCCAGGTACATCCCAAAACTTGCCTGCTCCAGCTGTGTCATGCTGACATCACCTGCTGGACTCTGTTCCCCAGCATCCAACCCAGCACTTTCTGATGTGTCATGGTCACCCTTGTCTCCCCTCGGTCTCCAGCATGGCATGGGCAGGCCTTCCCACTTGGAAACCTGGTCATATCACCACCACTCCCCTGCCACTGTGGAGGGGGTCAGGGCTGTGGTTGTCCATAGGATGCTCTTGAATATGGGTGATATGCATCCTATAGCTGTGGCTCCAGTGTTTGCAAACTGAGCTCACTGGTTTCTCGGCACCTGGTGCTGGTTAAGAGGCTGACACTTGCAGGAGACACAGGAGCACAATGGCTAGAAAATGGAAGAGAGTATGGGCCAGTGGCTCTGGCCTCCATGTGCTGCCTGCTTATAAACCCCAGGAAGTCCAGACATGCCCCAAATAGAAGGGAGTTGCTACTAACTTGGGAGAGCAGAGACCACCAGAGCCTTGCACATCCACAAAGGAACATGTGCCTGCATTGTACAGGCAGGCTTGGGTGGGTAGATGAGAAACCACAGGTAGAAAAGACCCATAGTTGTGCTGTCCCTATATGCCAAGCCCTGTGTCCTTCCTGAGCTGGGGCTTGCCTGGCCAGGTGGTGGGGATGCTCAGGTCTGATGCACCACATCCTGCTACCCCTTGGACCTGGATGGTGACCCCTTTCCTCTCTGATGGAAGCTTTAGAGACAGGACCTGCCACCCGTTTGGCAGCTGGAGATACCAAGAGCAGGAGAGGAGGCTGCACACCACAGTGAAGTCCTGCCTGCCTGGACTTCTACTGCCTGGTGGGATGCCTTGTGGCTCAGCAACCTGCCCCGGCAGCCTGTAAATGTGACACACAGGAATCGGGGACCTCAAGGAAACAGCAAGTTCAGTGCTTAGGGTGCTAAAGATGCTTGATGCTGAGTACTGCACTCCCCATTCCGCAGGCGGAGGATGCCCTGGCACTGGACGTGGGTGAACAGGGCTTTCCACAGAACCAGTGAAGATGCAAAGGGAGGGCTGGAGTGAACAGCAATCTGGGATAAAGGAGAGGGCTCCAGATGCCAAAGTCAACTTTGCCTTCAAGCCACGGAGAAGAAAAACAGGAAGGGACCATGAGAGCAGTCCCAGCGCCGGCACCTCCCTGTCCCACTTCCTCCAGTCTTAGGCTCTTTGGTGGCTTATGCAGCCAACTGAGTGAGCAGGAGGCTTCCTACTGCATGCTGGAGCCCTGCCTGGATGCACCCTGCCCTGAGCAGGCAGAGACACTTCCAAACCTGCCTTGCCACTGTATCCCACCCTCCAGGGCAGATGCTGTGCCAAGATCTCTGGGGAAGCTTTTAACAGACCAGGCCTGGGGATGCTGAAGCTGTACCAGGTCAAAGCAGCCTGCATCCACAAGGAGCAGGGATGAGTCCAGCTGCCTGTCATGGGATAGGGATCAGCCCTAGCCCAGCAGGAGAAAACTGCAGGAGAACATGGGTGAGTCCTGTTGAGGGTAGAAAATTTCGACCAGGCTACGCTACATGCCGGGGAAGGTCCCCAGCACCAAGGTGCAGAAATGTCCATGTCCATGTCTCCATCCATTGCAGGGTGGCCCCATCCAGAACATCTCTCATATAGGGGTTGGGGTGCACCAGCTGCCCCGCTATGTGCAGGGCTCGTCTGGGAAGGCAATAACCTGGTCAAAAGCTTTTGCACAGGACACTGGTTGTAGATGGTTGTGGAGCGGTGCCTGGGCTGCTTGACTACCACTAAGCCTGCCAAATATCTGGACTGGCCCTCAGGCCTAGCCTCCTCCTCCCCTTGCCACCCTGCCAGGTTCAGCTCTCATTTTTCAGGGGAGGAGACTTTTTGCACAGGACTGTGAAGTAAAACAGTTTCAACTTACCTCCCATGGCTGCTTCTGTTTCCTTCTCTGCCACATCCTGAGCCAAGGAAAGAAGTAAAAGCAGCTCCAGCAGATTGTGGAAGCTGTAGGGACATGAAGCATATATATGTCATGAGGCGATGGAGAAAGAAAAGGATATGTATACAGTCCATGGTTCAGCAGGGAGGGAAGGATGCATGGATTGAGAGAAGGAGCCATGCAGATATATAGGAGGATGAATAGGTCAGTTGGCAGAGGGAAGAAGAGAGAGATATATAGATGGATGCACAGATGTGTGGATGGATAAGCAGTTTGGTCATGCAAATACCATTCTAGGCATGCTCATTGTACAGGGCTGACTTGTGAAGATGGCTGGGAGGCCAAGTGTGTCAGGGTGTCAATGGGAGGCCTATGGGGCAGAGCAAGGATGATATCTGGGAACAAGTTCCAGATGTGACCTATGCACCCAGTCCCCATGGAAGTGGCATTACAACTGACATGAGGAGACAGAACCCAAATTGTTACCAGTGTCTCAAGAGTGTCGGGGAGAGAGTGAGTCATGTCTAGAGGGATGGCATCCCCCTCAGGAGCTGGTCCACCTCACACTGTTGGCACTGGGAGTGCAGGAGCAGCAGGGACCCTGCACGTGGACACACAGATGCTGGGAGGCTACAATCAGCAACTTACCTGTACTCAAGCACAGCTGCTTTCAGGAAATGTCTGGTCTCTCCTCAAAGCAGCAGCAGTAGCTCTTTGAACAAGCTCACTGAGCCTAGGACATTCCTGTCAGCTTCTCTTTTGCACTGAAAACATTCTTGTTCAAGCAAGAGGTTCCAGGATTTCATATGGGAACACGTGCAGTCGTATCACTTTTCCTAACAGTGCCCACTGTGTATTACCTCCCCATACACACATCTCTTTTGCCATGCAGTGTGAGGACCATATCTCCTCAACACTGCGATGTCACTTGCTCAGAGGAGGTATATCCTCCCTTCCTCATGGCAGAAATTCCACTTTCTCTTCCAGCTGCTGTCAGAAGTACAAAGACTAAAACAGGAGAACAGACATTGGGAGCTTCCCTGGGGAGGGACAGGGAGCCTCCCCATCTACTATTCTCTCAGCAGTTGCATCTTGTGATCCACTTCCTCCACTGCCACATCAGCTACTTCATCTGCAGGGGCAGGCCAAGCAAAGAGAGGTTATGGGAACCATGGCCCATCCCTACACTTCTCGAGGTTCCAGGACTGCACGGAGCAGGCACTGGGCAGATAGACAGCCCCATATAGCAGAGTCTTTCTCTGCATGCTGAAAATATTGGACTAGAGTTAAATGTCACTCTGGATGTCTCATGTGGCTCTACAGAGTTAAAATACACAGGGGCCTCCCAGCATAGAGGCAACTCCCTGCCTTTGCTCCACACTGATAGATCCACCAGATGTGGTAACAGCTGAACTCCACACACACGCTGGGCACTGGCACAGTCCCCTTAGTGCTGATGGATTTGGAGGTCATAAGGTGCTAATGTGCCAGGTCAGTGTCTAGGCCTGCAATCTCCTGGAGTTGACTGATCCCCAGGAGGTTCTGCTGACCTGGAAGGCACTGATCCCTAGGAGAATGCTGACCTGAAACGCAGCAATTCCCAGGAGGATGCCAGGCCGGAAAACACCAACACTTGGGTTTCTGTTTTTCCAGTCTCAATGGCCATCAACTGACTGCTGTGACTTTGCAAATATCACGAAGACTGTTTTGGTAAATCCATCAGCCAACTCTCTCAGGACTCTGGCAGTGTCTTCTCAGGTCCCATAGACTTACATATGTTGGACAGGTGAGTCCCTTCCAGAAAGGCAATGGCCCGGCTGGGTCCCAGGCAGGTATGGAAGGGACTTGGGAGACACCGAATGTCTGGATGCCACCAATGGTCCCAAGCAGGGAGACCGCCNGAATAAATAGATAGATATAAATATAGATATAAATAGATATACAAATAGATATAAAATCAGTAGTGAACCCAACCCCACCTGATGGTGACATCACTGTCACCACTGATGCTGTGGAGCAGGCACTGGGGAGGTCCCAGATTGGTCTCAGCTGAAGAGGGAAAGTGGATTCAGGAAGTGGATTCTGGAACTGGATCCAGCAATGCAGGCATCGGGATCAAAGGCAGAACGGACAGAGTCCTCCACTGCTGCCAGCCTTTCAAGAAGAGGCTTGCCCCCGTTATACTGAGTATGCTGTACATGGGATGGAATCCCTCATTGGTCAGCTCAGGGTCACCTGTCCATTCGCTCCTCCCTGCAGGTACCACCTTTTTACTTTCTGCACCCCCCATGAGGTTTTGATTGTGTTGAAGTCAATGACTGCGAAGGTGTGGTCGAGTGCTTATGGGTAAGGAGAAAGGGGAAGGCCAATGAGGCGGATATTGTGTTGGGACTCTGTCATAGACCATCCAATTAGACAAAGAGTTTGATGAAGTGTTTTACAAGCAGCTTAAATCACAGCAGTGAGTGTATCAGTTTGGCAATTCCGAATCTCTCTGTCGCTTTAATAAATCAAACCTCTTTGTTTAACATTCAAACTGCCTCAGCCTGAGTCCTGAACTAGGCTCGGAACCTGGTGAGTACCGGTACTCGTGCTGTGGCTTTATTGGGCACAGTGTGGCAACGCTGTGACATTCACCACGGCAGCCACTTCAACGGTAACGGAATCTGGGACTCAAACTTTCTCCTGAGGAAACTCTAGAGGTGTTGCTTCAGATCAAATACAGAAACCTCCATCTGTTGTCTCAATATAAACAGGAGATTCCACAAAGCACCTGCACCTGCTCAACAGACCTTGAAACCAACAAGACAACAAATCCTTGGACAGGCAGCAAAGAGGATGGGCATCTCTTGGCTATTTCTCCAAGCATGTTTCCTTTGCTACTCTCGTTTGAAGGGTTAAACGTAGCAGAGAGGTTTCTTTCATCCCTTTCTTCCCTTCCTTCCCTCCCTCCCTCCCAGCCATGCTGCCCCTCCAAAATGACCCGGGGACAAGGTGCCAGAGCCGTCCCGTAGCCAGCACCAGCAAGAGCTCTCCCTTCTGTGTCACAGTCAATCCCTCCGAAACGGTGTTCCTCCAGGAGAGGGGAACTCAATCCTGCCTCTTCCTGCCCTCGTGGATCGACCAGAGCTTCCTGACTCTGTCGTTCCCTGTGCTGATTCATTTTTCCCTGTGGCTGAACCGCTGCAACCGCTTGCCCCCACCTAGTTGATATCCACAATCAAATGAGCTTAGCTCACTTCTGCCTGCCTGCCATAGGCTGTGAGTTGTGGGGAGATGCTGGCTTGCCACAAACCCTCAGGCAGGTGTTTAGGATCATTCCTTGTGCCAGCATCCTTTGCAGTGGGCATCAGGGACGGGTTGAGATGCTTCAGGAGGGAAAGTGAAGCACAGTGTCACTCAAGAGGGTTGGTGGAGTTTGGAAGAGACATGTGGAGCTTCTCTGCTCCAGTCTCACCTCAAGCAGGCTCACCTAGCACAAGTTGCCCAGGACCATGTCCTGGTGAGTTTTTGCTGTCCTCTGCAGCTGCTTGTGTCCCTGGCACGCTGCCTGTTGGGCAGTTTCCCAAGAAGCCCCAAACCAATGGCAATGGTAGAGATGAAATTCCCCACCGGGCCGTATAAAAGCGCCAGCTCACCCAAAAAGCTTTTGAACCAGCTCCAACAGCAGCTGGCCAGCTGAGGCTTTCAACAGGTAAGAGGGAAACCAAGCCCAAGAAAAGCAAGTGGTACAAAAGAAGACAATTGCTCAGCACCTACCGACCGATGCTCAGCCAGTCTCCGAACAAGGGCAACCCCCACCAGCCTCCTGCCGGCACCCGGCAACAGGCACAGCTCAGCTCTTGTACCCTGCTCCCAGCATAGCCCTTCTCATCTGCTCCCGGTGCCTCGGGCACAGGCCCCAGCCCTCCTGGCCTCTCCCAGCAACTCACTCCCTCACTTCCCACTGCCACCATCGCGGTGGCATCATGTAGGCCCAGACGAAGGGGACACTTGTGCTGCTGCAGCCACAGCTCTGCTCAAGGGTGGTGGGCACCCCCCCACTGCCTGGCCACGCTGGAGGAGGCGCTGTGCAGGTGGCGCAGGGTGGGGAGCCTTCTCTGGGGAGCTCGGGGGGGCCAGGAGCTTGACTCATGCTTCCCACTCAGCTCTGCAAGGCCACGGGCTGGTAGAAGCCCTTCTGGGCTGCTCTTTCCCTCCTGAAACCAAGCATCCCCTGCTCCACTCTGTCTATAGAGAGCTTCATCCACTTGTTCCTCCTGGTAAAGGTGGCCTGTAGCAGACCCCCACTGCGATATCGCCTTTCCCTGCCTTCCATTAACCCTGACCCATAAGCTCTCTATCAGCTCCTCATCCATCCTCAGGCCGAGCTCCACGGACTCCAGCTGGTCATTGACATAGAGGGCGACACCCTCTCCTTTTTCGACTTGCCCGTCTTTCCTAAAGAGCTTGTAGCCGTCTTTTGCGACACTCCAGTTATAGGAGTCATCCCATCACGTCTCAGTGATGGGGTGATAACGCCCCGACTTTAGAGTTTGTACCAAGGGTTTATGTGTGCAGACCAAGGCCACTGCTGGATCTTGTGCACCACATTGATGGGCACAGAAAGGAAAAGGCAGCACCTGCGGGGAGGAGCGGATGGGACAGGTGACCCTAAACTGACCAGCGAGGGATTCCATCCCATATACGCCATATTTGGTATAAAGCTGAGGGCTCTCAACTCAGGGGCACTTGCGCTGGGCCCTTGCTTGGATTCTCCCTCATTTTCTTCAATGGCTGGCATCTCAGGAGGGCTCTGTCCGTTCTGCCTTCGATCCTGATCCGTACGTTCATGAATCCTGTACTGGAATCCAGCTCCCGAACTTGGCTTCCGTCTGCTGCCAGGCTCAGCCTGAGACTTTCCCAGTGCCTGCTCCACAGCATCCGTGGTGACACTGATGTAATTGCCATCAAGGGGGCTGGGTTCGATATTGGGTTTGTATATATTTGTGTATGTTCCGGTTTTGCTATCATTATTTTCATTAAAGCTGTTCCAGTTTCCTTTTCTAACTGATAAGTCTCTCTCCCTTATTCCCTTTCTTTTCCCATTTGTTAATGGGAAAAGACAAATGGAGGGGGGTTAACAGAGAGCATCTGTTATATGTCTAGCGGCCGGGCCTGACCCTAAACCGCCACAACATGGACTCCGACGAGGCAATGGTGGTGGCTGTGCAACCAGCAGCAGGACAGGCACGTGTTCCCCATGCACTGCCCGCAGTCAGGGTGGGTTGCCTGCTGCCGGCTGGGACTGGGGCTGGGACGGGTTGTCCCTCTGCAGGGACGTGATGCCCGATCCCCTCGTCCTGGTGCCACAAGCACACCAATGCACTGCCCAGAGCTCCCATCCACTTTGGGAAGGCAGCCATTTCTCAGAGCCAGGCAACCCCAGCCTAAGCCCAAGCCCAGACGAGGCTTAACACCGGCAGCAGAGTCCCACTCTCCCCAGCGTGTCCCAGGGCTGTGGCAAATCTGCTTCCCATCAGCAGCCACACAGGAGCATCCATGCCGTTTGCTGTCCTTCCAGGCTGACAAAGTTGTGGAGGGTTTGTAGTTTGTGCTGCTGTGTGGTTTTTTTGTAAACGGGTTTCTTTATGGTTTTCTGCAAATTGGTTTATTAATGTTTCTCAAAGCCAGGCTCTGCCTTAGCCAGGCACTTGCTTTGGGCACAAGCAGCCTTTGCCGAGTTGTGGTTTCCGCTTGTTCTAGGTTCCTGGGCAGGGTTGGAGAGGCCTAGGGGTGCTGTCATGGCCACCCTGGGGGCAGCGGGTCCCCAAGCCCAGGAGAGTTCCTCCATATGGAGGTGGCGGCAGCCGCCCTGTTCCCACTCCCGGAGCCTTGCAGGACCCTGGGGTCGAGGCTGGGCCTCGGGGAGAAACCTGAGAGGGAAACAGGCAGAGTGAAGGTGCGCGGGGAGAGACTCAGCCTGCAGCAAAGCAGTCTCTGCCCTGCCCAGATCCCTGCTGCACTGCACTGTGTCCCTCCGTGCGTCACCTGTGGACTTGGACTGGGGCAGGCAAGGCCCCATCCAGCCTCAGCCCAGGCCAAGGGGCACCAGGAACCAAACACAAAAGCTGTTCTGGAACAGGGACCGCATCCTGGCTTGTCTCCCTGGGGTGTGTGTGCTGCAGCCACTTTTCGGCAAACAGACAGCCAGGGCCTGGGACAGGAGCAGCCGTGTGCTTTGATTCACCTCTGGGTAGAACACGACCCCACAAAGAGAGCCAAGGCCTGCCCTGGAAACCCCGTGGGAGGCAGCGAGAGACCCCAGAGGGCTGCCCAGCAGCGCTGGGGTGTGGGGAGAGCCTGTGGGCATTTGTCCCGTGGCCTCCAAGGGAGGCATGAGGTGTTACCGAATGAACCCTCTTGCCACGCGTGCATGGAGATGTCAGCCGCAGGCAGAATGACCTGAGGGGGCCCCGGCAACACACGGGCAGAGCCTGGGTGGCTGGCGTGAAACACTGATGTGTGAAACACTGATGTGTGAAACATTGATGTGTGAAACACAAGGCAAGAGATGGCGACATGGAGTTAGACCGTGGCGTTGCAAACACGTGTGGCAGCACCGCAGGCAAGGACGGCCTGTTGTGATGTGCCCAAGCGATGGGTGGTGACATCAACGAGTGATGGGTTCCAGTGTTGCCAGGGGATGGCCTGTGATGCCTCCAAGCGATGGACTATGACATCACTGAGCAATGGATTGTGACTACGGTCGACCCTCATCTCTGGGTGCAGAGTCTCACCCGGACAGTTGGTGCTCACACTCCAGCTGAGCAACTGAGCGAGGTTGGAGGTGCAGAGAGGCTTTTGGAGCTGTTGTCATGCTTGGGGAGTTCTGGGTTCCAGCTCTCCATGCCTGACCCCAGAGCCTTTGGGAGGTTGTCCCTGGCCCTGCCTGGTCCAGGTATCCGGGGCATCCAGGAGGCGCGCTCACAGCAGCACAGGTGAGCTGGGCGGGGAAAGCCTCAGCCTGGGGAGCTGGGAGGGCTTCCTTCCTGAGGGGTCTGCGCATTTCTTGCACCCCTCCCCGGAGCGGGCAATGACGCTGGCCTCTCTTCTCTTCCTAGCGTGACAGCCGCTGCTGCAGCGCCAGAGTGAGGGAGCAGTGTGACATCTCCAGCTGCTCCCACTCCACCGCAGGACGTTGACAGCATGGCCACGGAGCTGGAGAACCGCTGTCCGATATGCCTGGACAGCTGGGAGGAGCCCAGCTACGTGCTGCCATGCCTCCACCAGTTCTGCCTCCCGTGCATCGTGCACTGGGCAGAGGGTAAGCCCGAGTGTCCCCTCTGCAAGACGAGGGTGAGTTCCATCGTGCACTCGGTGCGGGCGGAAGATGACTTCCAGGAGCTTGTCATCGCTCCAGCTGCAGGGCAGCAGCCACCTGCCAAGCTGCCGCGGCCCACGCCTCCGGGCTCCTATGTTTACGTCTGGGCCTTCATCTTCCGCTACTACCCCGCCGTCCTGCGGCTCCTGCTGCCCTGGCTGCGTAAGGAGCTGCGGCGACTCTTCGAGGACGCCGAGAAGGCAGCCACGGTGCAGAGCCTCGTCCTAGCTGCCCTGCGCTACTATGGGCTGGACAGGGAGGCTCTGATGCAGGTGCTGCAGAATGATCTCGGCGAGCGCGCGAGGAGGTTCGTCCGGCGGCTTGTTAACAGCGCCTTGCGTCGCTGCAGTGACGAGGCCCGGCGTCAGATGGGCCTCGAAGACGTCCCTGCAGCTGAGGAGCGGGAGGGCAGCCCCGCAGCCTCCCGAGGGGGGTCCTCTGCCCACACGACAGACCTTCAGGGGGATCCTGGCAGCCCCCCCCTCTGCCCCTGTTCCCATCCTTGGGGAGCAGGAAGAGCCACAGGAGGACCACATGGAGGCTGCCGCCAGACCCTCCACTCAGAGCAGCCAGCGCTCCCCTGGGCTGCCCAGGAGAGCCCCAAAGAGGAGGGCCGGCAAGACTGACTGACACCTCCCAGCCCCACAAGAAGCCACCCTGCTGACAGTGACACTGCTAGGGAGCCTCAGGGGCAACAAGAAGGCTGAGGTACTCTGTGACTTCTTTGCCTCGGTCTTCAGTGGCAAGGGCTCCAGCTGCATCACCCAAGGTGTTGAAGCCAAAGGCAGGGACTGGGAGAAGGAAGATGCATGCACTGTAAGAGACTACCAGGTTCTAGATCATCTAACGAGCCCGAAGGTGCCCAAATCCATGGGATCGGACGACATCCATCCGCAGGTCCTAAGGGAACTGGCGGATCAAGTTGCAAAGCTACTTTCCATTGTATTTGAAAAGCCATGGAGGTCTGGTGAAGTTCCCACTGTCTGGAAAAGGGCAAACACAACCCCCATTTTCAAAACGGGAGATAAAGAAGATCCGGGAAACTCTAGGCCGGTCAGTCTCACCTCGGTGCCTGGCAACACTGTGGAGCAGATCCTCCTGAAGACTCTGCTAGGGCACATGGAAAACAAGGAGGTGGTTGGTAGCAACTAGTATGGCTCCACCAAGGGCAAATCCTGACTAATAAATTTGCTGGCTTTTTATGATGGAGTCAAGGCATCAGTGGATGAGGGGAGAGCAACTGGCGTCATCATCCCGGACCTGTGCAAAGCCTCTGACACTGTCCCGCACGACATCCTGGTCTCTAAACTGCAAGGGCACGGATTGGATGGGTGGACTGCGCGGTGGATAAGGAATTGGCTAGGCAGCCACTCCCAAAGAGTTGTGATCAATGGCTCAATGTCCAAACGGAGACCTGTAATGAGTGGAGTCCCTCATAGATCGGTGCTGGGACCGGTGCTCTTTGACATCTTTGTCGGCAACACGGACAGTGAGATTGAGTATCTGCTGGGGCTCGGGCCAATTCGCAGGAGATCCCACCCTCTAAATCTACTAAATCTAATTATTCTTCAATAAAAAAACAGAAAGGCGGGAAAAGTGCAGGAGAAGTCTCAGTATTCCTCCCTGTGCAGGAGGGATTGCTACCCCCACCCACGCTGCGCTCTCCCCTCTCTGCTTGGAGTCTCCTCTAGAAAGGCGGCCATGCCTTGCTCCAGCCCTTTCCTCGGGGCTGCTCAGGCGGGAGTGCAGCTGTGCTTCTTTGGTAACACCCCCACCGTGCTGCCATCTGGGGCTGCTCCAAGGGCTGTGGGGAGTTCTGCGTGGAGCTCCAGGGTGGGTGCCCTTTACAGCGCTCAAGGAGCCAGCACTCTGGCTCAGGACAGAGCGAGGGTGTCCTAACTGTGAAGTGCATCTACACCAATGCACTCAGCATGTGTAACAAGCGGGAGGAGCTGGAAGCCACTGTGCAGCAGGACAGCTATGACATTATCACCATCACAGAAACGCGGTGGGATGACTCTCATGACTAGAGTGCTGCAGTGGATGGCTATGAGCTCTTTAGAAGGGATATGCAGGGAAGGAGAGGTGGCAGGGTGGCTCTATATGCCAGGGAGCATTTTGATTGTGTTGAACTCAATGACTGCGAAGGTGTGGTCAAGTGCTTATGGGTGAGGAGAAAGGGGAAGGACAATGAGGTGGATGTTGTGTTAGGACTCTGTTATAGACCATCCAGTTGAGGAGGTTGATGAAGTGTTTTACAAGCAGCTGGCAGAAGTCTCTAAATCGACAGCCCTTGTTCTTGTGGTGAACTTCAACCTACCAGATGTCTGCTGGGAATACAACGCAGCAGAGAGGAAACAGTCCAGGAGGTTCCTGGAGCACATGGAAGATGACTTCCTGACTCAGCCGGTAGGCGAGCCCACCGGGGAATGTGCCCTGCAGGACCTACTGTTTACTAAGAGAGAAGGACCGGTGAGCTATGTGGCTTTTGGAGGCCGTCTTGGGCTTAGCAACCGTGAAATGATGGGGTTCTCAATATTTGACAAAGCAAGGAAGGGGGTCGGCAAAACTCATATTATGGATTTCTGGAGGACGGACTTCGACCTGTTCAGGTCACTGGTTGAGAAAGTCCCTTGGGAAGCAAAGGGGTCCACGAAGGCTGGACATTCTTCAAGAATGTGCTCTTAGAGACACAGGAGCGGGCTGTCCCCACATGCCCTAAGACAAACCGGCAGGGAAAAAGAGGAGAGTTTATCACCTCTGGAAGAAGGGGTAGGCTACACAAGAAGAGTATAGGGATTTAGTGAGATCATGCAGGAAGAATGTGAAGGAGGCAAAAGCCCAGCTGGAGCTCAGTCTGCACACTGCTGTAAGAGAGAATAAAAAGAGATTTTACAAACGCATTAACAATACTTGGAGAGCCAAAGAGAATCTTCATCCCTTACTGGATGAGAGCGGGAATTATGTAACCAAGGACGAGGAGAAGTCTGAGGTACTTAATGCCTTCTTTGCCTCAGCCTTTAATAGACAGAGCTCTTATCCTGAAGGTACACGGTTCTCTGACCTGCAAGATAAGGATNAATGGAGTTAAATCTAGTTGGCGTCTGGTCACGAGTGGTGTTCCCCAAGGCTCAGTACTGAGGCCGGTCCTGTTTAACATCTTCGTCAATGATTTAGATGAGGGAATTGAGAGCACTCTCAGTAAGTTTGCAGACGACACAAAATTAGTTGGGAGTGTTGATCTGCTTGAGGGAAGGAAGACTCTTCAGAGAGATCTAGATAGGTTTGATCAGTGGGCTAAGACCAGTTGTATCAGGTTTAATAAGGCCAAGTCCCAGGTCCCACACTTTGGTCATAACAATCCCATGTAAAAACACAGGCTTGGGGATGAGTGGCTGGAGAGCTGCCTGGCAGAGAAGGACCTGGGGGTGTCAGCTGACAGCTGGCTGAACACGAGCCAGCAGGGTACCCAGGAAGCCAAGAGAGCCAACAGCATCCTGGCCTGGATCAGAAACAGGGTGACCAACGGGAGTAAGGAAGTGATTGTGCCCTTGTATTCGGCACTGGTGAGACAGCACCTCGAGTGCTGCGTCCAGTTTTGGGCACTGCAGCATAAGAAGAACATTGAGGTGCTGGAGCAGCTACAGAGAAGGGTGACAAAGCTGGTGAAGGGTTTGGAGAACATGTCTTATAAGGACAGGCTGAGGGAGCTGGGATTTTTTCTTCTGGAGAAGAGGAGGCTAAGAGGAGACCTTATTGCTCTCTACAGCCATTTGAAGGGAGATTGTAGTGAGGCAGATGTTGGCCTCTTCTCCCCAGTAACTAATGATAGGACAAGAGGTAAAGGCCACAAACAGTGCCAGGGAAGGTTTAGATTGGACATCGGGAAGAATTTCTTTAGTGAAAGAGTGGTTAGGCATTGGAACAGGCTGCCGAGGGAGGTGGTGGAGTCACCCTCCCTGGAGGTGTTCAAAGAGCGATTGGATATGGCACTTCAGAGCATGGTCTAGTGATCATGGAGCCATTGAGTAGGAGGTTGGACTTGATGATCCTCGAGGTCTTTTCCAATCTTAATTATTTTATGATTCTATGATTCACCAGCTTGGTTGCCCTGCTCTGAACCCACTCCAGCGCCTATTGAGTCTTTCATCCTGGGAAGGGAAGCCACAGCTGCTTCTTGTCTTTGCTTTTTAAAACTCGGTTCTGCATCTGTAAAGCAGGTGGTGGGGGGCTTGTTGTGACCTGGCAGTGGGAAGGTCGTACAGTGCTGAGCCAGCAAGGAGGCCAGTCCACACTCTCTGGAGTAGGCCAGGGCTAATTTTCAGACAGCATCAGACAATATAGGATGAGAGACGACAGCAACAAGTCCTTGGCTTTATCAATATGAAAGGGAGAGATGTTAATGTTGATGGTTTCTTCTTGCTCCCCTTTGCATCTCCTTGGCATCAGCAGTATGATTTACTAACATGCACTCAGTTATTTTCCTTCTGTCTTTCATTTGTGACTCTACACTACCTCTGGCTATACCACACGTGTCCCCTGAAGACATCAGGTCCTACTTCCATGTTCCCTTTGTTCCCCTTCACAGCACATTTGGCTCTGCTCCTGACCTGTGTCTCCGCTACTCTTTTGAGCTTTGGGGTTGAGGACACCTCAAAACCCACAGAATCAGAGAATGGTTTGGGTTGGAAGGGACCTGTAAAGTTCTTCTAGTTCCTGCAATCAGCAGGGGCCTCTTCAACTAGGTCAGGTTGCTCAGAACCCCATCCAACCTGACTGGGAATGTTTCCCAGGATGGGGCTTCTACCACTTTTTGTTCAACCTGGGCCAGTGTTTCACCAGCCTTCTTGTAAAAAATGTCTTCCCTTTATCTAGTCAGAATCTACCCTCGTTTAGTTTAAAACCACCACCCCTTGTCTTTTCAATACAAGTCCTGTTCAAAAGTCTCTACCCCTCTCTCTTGGAAGCCCCCTTCAGCCACATTCAAAGGCCACTTTCAGTGGCCACAATAAGGTCTCCCTGGAGTCTTCTCTTCTCCATGCCTAGCAAGCCCAGCTCTCAGTCTTTCTTCACAGGGAAGCTGTTCCATCCCTCTGATCCCTATTTGTGGCCTTTCTGTGGACCCGTCCCAACAGGTCCATGTCTTTCCTGTGCTGAGGATTCCAGAGCTGGACCCAGTACTCCAGGTGAGGTTTCACCGGAGCAGAATAGAGGGGCAGAACCACTTCCCTCCACCTGCTGGCTACGGCTACGTTCTGTCTGATGTAGTTCAGGATACAGTTGGCTTTCTGGGCTGCGAACGCACATTGCCTGCTCACATCCAGCTTTTCATCTGAGAGTATGCCCAAGTCCTTCTCCTCAGGTCTGCTCTTAGTCCTTTTATCCACCAGCTGCTATTGGTACCAGAGGTTGCCTCAAACCAAGTGGAGGACTTTGCACTTGGCCTTGCTGAACCTCACGGAGTTCACAAGGTCCCACAACTCCAGCTTGCCCAGGTCTAACCTCTGGATGGCAGCCCATCCCTCAGGTGTGTCAACTGTCCCACTCACCTAGGTGTTGTCTGCAAACATGCTGAGGGTGCGCTCGATTCCACTGTAGATGTTACTGATGAAGGTATTAAACAGCACTGGTCCCACTAGGGAACCCTGAGGGGCACCACTCACCACAGATCTCCTTGTGGATATTGAGCTATCGATCACTACCCTCTGGATGTGACCATCCAGCCAACCCCTCATCCATGAAACAGTCTATCCATCAGATCCGTACCTCTCCGATTTAGAGAGAAGGATGTTCTAGGGGACAGACTTGCCCTTTCCAAAGCCATACTGGCTGTCTCCAATCACCTCCCCATCTTCCATGTGTCTTAGCATAGCTTCCAGGAGGATTTGTTCCATGATCTTCCCAGGCACAGAGGGAAGACTGATAGGTCAATTGTATCCAGGGTCCTTCTTTCCACCCTTTGTACAAATAGGTGCAACGTTTCCCTTTTTCCAGTTTCCAAGGCAACGTCCTCGAGCTCTTTCCAGGACACCTGTCCCTGCTCCCACTGCCCAGGCATTTCCTTCTCGCCCTCTGGCTTGGGCAGCAGGTCTTGACTCAGCCGTGGCGCTCTCTTGCCTTCCTTGCCTGCATTCCTACACCCTGGCGATTGAGAGCTCTTTTGCTCTGTGCAGACCGCCCTTGAAGCTCTGCCAGCTCTCTTCTGCTCTCTGTTTCTGAATTTCTCTGGTTCCCAGAGGGTCGTCTTCACTAATTCCTTCAACAGCTGGAACTTTGGTTTCCTAGAACTCAGGGTCTGGACTTTTCTCCTGTCCCATACTCTCAGGACCACAAACTCCACCAGTGCGTGATCACTGCAGCCCAAGCTGACTCCAATCCTGGTGTCACTGATTAGCTCCTTTGTGCCAGTGACCAACAGGTCCAGTAATGCATCCCTGATGGGAGGGCTGCCTAGTACCTGGCTTAAGCAGTTATCCTCGATACACTCCGGGAGTCTCCTGGATTACCTAGAGCTCATCGTGCTCCTTTTCCAGCAGGTGTCGGATGCCAGGAAAGTTGAAGTCCTCCAGCAGAATGAGAGCCTGCGAGCATGGTGCCTCCTGTAGCTGGAGTCAGAAGGCTTTGTCAATAGGCTTCGCTTGATCAGATGGCCCATAGTAGACACCAGCTTCAAGGTTCCTGTTGTGACCTTGGTCTCTATGTCTTACCCCTAAGCTTTTCTGGGGGACTATCTGAAAGGCCATATAGCAGTTCAGAGAGATGACATCTGTAGCTCTTCTTGTGTTGACTGTTGTAGCCACTCCATCAGAGAAGGCCACTATGCTGGTCAGGCAAGTCTTGTCCTTGGCAAAGTCACACAAGCTGTCTCAAATCATCTCCCCATCCTCCATTTACCTTTGCATAGCTTCCAGGAGGTTCTGTTCCATTATCTTCCCAGGCTCGGAGGGAAGACTGACAAGGCAGTGGTATTTGGGGTCCTTTCTACCCTGTTAGGGGAATGCTGGGGATGTCAACCTGTAAGGGATTGATCCCCAAGGGGATGCTGATCTGGAAGACAATGATGTCTGGGAGGATACCAGCTGGAAGGCATCAATTCCCAGGGGGATACTGACCTGGAAGGCACCATTTATCCAGGACATGTTCCTTTTTTGCCTACTCCAGAGCACTTCTTTCAACTCCCTACTTTTTCTGGTCATCATGTCAGTCAGGGAGCACTCCAAGAGTGTGGGATCCATATTCAAGCAGGCATCCATGGCTGGCAGCAAAGATCCTGGTGAGCTGCCTGTACAAGACAGAGCCAACACCACCTCTCCCAGTTTTCCTCCTCCCTGGAGCTCCCCACTGGGCTGTGAGCTGCTTGCCAGCTATGGGCCAGGGGCAGCATGGACCCCAGCTCCTGCCAAGCCTCATCCTTTTGTAGGCAAGAGGGATGCCCTGTTTTCCCACTAGATGGCAAACGCTGCCTTCAAAACAGTCTTTGAGGAATTAAAGTGCCTCCCTTGGGAGAGGAGGATGAGAAAACCCTTCCTCAGGGCAAAGCCCTGTGGATGAAGGACTTGACTTTGCTCAGAAGCAGGGCTGGCAACAGCAGGGACCCCTGTAGTGGTCCTCATCCTATTCTTTCTGCCATTTCTTAAATTGTTTTCCTTTTCCTCTTGCCTGGTTTATCTGGTCCTGGAAGATCCATCTCTCACAATGTGCTGGTGAGGCTGAGCATTCCAGGCATGCAGGAGAGGCACCTTGTTACCTCTGGAGAGCACCTTTAACTTCCACAGACACAAAGTGAGACCCAGAAACTTTGCTGGGAATTAATTACACTGTGGTTTACAAGCCAAATGTGTGCTCACTCCTATTCGCAAGCCCTCAGGTCCATGGGCACGTCATTATGTTGGGTATAAATAAAGGAGGTAGGGATGAAGGCTGTGCAAGTGGATGTGCACACTTGTCTAAGATCTCCTGCCAGCTCAGATGTGTTTCCACGCTTTTGTATGTTTGTTTGAATTCAGCCCCAGACTGTCTCATAGTGTCTGTATTAACCTGGTGGAGAAGTTTTATGGGCATTTGCTGCTGGCTCTGGTACTGCTGCAGTTTTGCTGTGTGGTTAAACATGGTGTGTCATAGCTAATGAAGTAGCTAACTGTGGATGGGAGATATTTAATATGGACAAATCCAGGCAACTAGACAATGTCAAGAGAGAAGTGTGTATCATCTCAGCTGTGTCTGTCCTGTATGAGAGAGTCTGTAGAAGGATGCAACCACAGCCGCTACAGGATCAGCAGCTCCTACCCTAGCCAAGGGTGAACACCCTGTAGACCCTCCCGACCGCTGTGTAGGTAGCTTCATCTAGGGGAAGAGGGCAGTTTCTTAAGAGGATTTTATTTCTAGCACAAAAACTTCTGGGTGACTAGAAGGGTTGGAAACCATCTCCCGTGCAGAGCTGCAGAATGAGAAGAACTAAATCATTGCACTCAAAGCACCTTGGAGCCCCTCAATAGGACTCTTCACCATTCAACAATGTGCTGCCTGTTATTGTGGCAAAACTGGGGCTCCAGAGCTCAGTAGTGCTTGGACAGAAGCACTGGGGCACCCCAACAGATGGGTTCCCAAGAGCAAGCACACACACCTCCTCTCTCCCCGCCAGAACACAAATAAGCTGAAGGCAGTATCTGTATTTCCTCCACAAAGCACTCAGAAGCTCTGCTCCTGGCAGCATACTCTGCCCTTGCTGCCTCCAAAGCTTCCTGCTCGGGAACGCAGTTTGATATCATGTACACTTGGAAGACAAAGGTCCTTTAGGTGTTCTGGCCGCTTCCTTCAGGATGGGGTTATTGTCTCTTCCTCTATGAGGGCTGGGAAGTTCCCTTCGGGGATATTTACAGGCAAAGAGAAAAACGTGAGAAATGAAAGGAAGAGAGTGATTGAGGAACAGAAACTGAGGGAGCTGTCAAGAGCTGCTCTGCAGCATATGGTTCAGGGCAGCAAGCCACAGACCCATCATGACAACCAGTGAACCACGGGTAGAGAAGGTAGAAAGAAAGCCCTCCTGGCCCTCTCCAGTATTGCTGGGCTCTATGCTAGCCCTGCTGTTGGCATGTGCTGTGGTCTTGGAGACACAGGAAGAAGCTGTGAACACATAGGTGGCACAGGCTCTGGTGCATCCCTGTGGCTTGAGTCTTCCCCATCTCTGCCAAACTCACAGCCTCCAAGTGCAGTGGAGCAGCAGTTCAGCACAGATGTGGCTGCATTGCTCTCGAAAGTGGGATTTATAGATCTAGTTGTGTTTGACCCTCATTTCTGACCCAAGAACACCAAGGGATAGACAAGTCCCCTTGGTCGAGGATGTTACATCTTTGCCTTAACACATATCTGATTCCAGCATTCCAGTCCAGATCCTGGAAGCATTTCTAGCCCTTCCCTATAGGCCTAAGTTTATGGAGTTTTCATCCTGTGTGGTTTTCGCCAAGCAACTGTTTTCTGACTCTGCACTTCACCTCTAAATAAATGGTAACAGGCTTCTAGCGACAGCAGGCACCCTCTCACTCCACAACCTTTCTTTTCTTCCTCTTTCAAAGCCCTGCAGGCTAGAGCCTGCTTTCATGTCCGTGTCAAGTGATCCTGACCTGACCATCAAGTCAGGCAGGGCTCTGGAGCAAAATGGGAGCCTCCTGCCTGCAGCAGGATGACACCATCCACATCTCTTACTTGGTGCTGCCAGATGAGACCGTCTGCTAAGCATGAGGAAGACAATGCTTCAGAAATGTTAGTGGAGCTAGATAGGGACCTACATGTCTCTTCCCATGGCCTTTCACAGAGTCTTGGCCATGTGCATGTTGTGGAGCAGCGGTGGCAGAGTCAAAGGGGCTGGGGCTGCTGTGGGGTTGTGCGCCCCCGTCATGCTGACTCAGATCTCCCAGTAGGTGATGAGTGAGAGGCATTGGCAAGCAAGGAAGCTGAGAGGGCTGGGGAAAGGCTTTTGCTGTGTGCAGAGCTGAAGGATAAGCCTCTCCAGACCTAGCTGACCTTGTTCTCCAGCAGAGGTAAAGGTACTAAGCCACCACAGAATCATAGAATCATTTAGGTTGAAAAAGACCTTCAAGATCATCAAATCCTATCACAAACCACAACACACTGAGAGCCGCAGGAGGAGTATTATGCAAAACCAGCACCCACGACCACACAGAGAAGAGCAGGCGCCCTCCAGCTACATCTGCACTAGGGAATCAGCTCTGCTGGGGATTACTTTCTGGCCCTGGGCCAACAAGCATGTAACAGCCAGCGTGCACTCTATTAAACTCTCTTTAACCTCCCTGGCTACACCCAAATTGCCTGTTGGGAATGATGCCCATCCTTGGGGTCAACTGCCCAGGCCAAAACCTGCCAGCAGCAATGCCGAGAGTGTTCCACTGCAAGAGGACATCTATCTACTCTGTTGAATACTAGGACTTCACTGAATGGGTTGTCAAGCATTGGAACAGGCTACCCAGGGAAGTGGTTGAATCATCATCCCT
Source organism: Baryphthengus martii (assembly GCA_013396935.1). Classification (NCBI taxonomy): domain Eukaryota; kingdom Metazoa; phylum Chordata; class Aves; order Coraciiformes; family Momotidae; genus Baryphthengus; species Baryphthengus martii. Next base: position 50,064 of record VWZK01001796.1, on the reverse strand, counting down.
GAACATGTTTAAAAGATGTGTAGATGTGGTGCTGAAGGACATGATTTAGCAGTGGACTTGGTAGAGTTAGGTTAATGGTTGGACTCGATGATCTTAAAGGTCTTTTCTAACCTAAACAATTTCATGATTTTTACACTTCAGTTACTGTCACCCACAAAGCACTGATGCCCCCCAGTGGGCATTGCTACATCTTCAGGGCGCACAGGGACTGTTGAGAGGTTCAGAGTCCTGCCAGTAGCATGGCTAAAGATAACAGCTGGGTTGAGGGGCCCATTGGGAGGATAAGTGGAAGGAAACAGTACAATTTGTGTGCCACCACTGCAGGAACGGCAGTCGACTGCGGCCTGACAGGAGAGGAACCCAACAGAGACCAAAGCCTCAGAGTGGAGGAAAGACAAAAGAATTAGCATTGTTGGTGGCTCAGATCCTGCAGTGGGTTAGCAGACTCCACTTCCTGTGGGATTTTAGCTGTTAGTTTATTCCTCTTGCATAAGCACATTGGCTTTGCTTCAAGGCCAAGTTCTACAGGCGATAACCTCTTTCTCTACCCTTTTTCGTCAGAATACTTTAAAAGTAGTGGTTCCTAAACTGTGGGCTGAGGATCCATGGGGAAGATCTGACAGATGAGCTGCTTTACCTCTGTAGGGCTCACTGCTCTGCAGGGATGGAAACCTATGAGAGACTCAGGAGCTGATTGAGCTCTAGGGCCCAGAGGAAGGGTACCAGTGCCTGAAAGGTCATGCTTTCAATTCCTCCTCAAGGCAGCCACTTTGAAGAAAAAAAACAAACAAACAAACAAAACCAGAAAAGATCTATCAGTTTCTCTGGGGCACTGGCTGCAAAGGGAAGTGCAAGTTCCGTTTGCACAGGCTCTGGCACAGCCCACTGCAACCGCTACTGTGATTCCCCTAGTACAATAATCTTTATGCCCTTCCTGAAAGCACAGCTGAGATCCACAGTTGCACACAAGAAGGCTGAGTATTGGGATGATGGGCTGCAGCAGAAACCCCAAGAGATGCGAGGAAGGGGTGCTGCCCAGCCAGGCGGTGCCTATCTCTCCTGTCACACCAAGGGAAACTCAGCCTCTTGCTGTATCTATAATCTGGAATTTCAATGTCACACGTCTCTCCTGTATCCCTCAGCTTTGCCGAGAGCAGTCAGGAGACGATGCAACCCCCACTGGACCTCTGCTCACTGCTTGTGCTGGGAGGCGGGATGTAGAGGGACGAATTACATCTCCAGCCACAATCCATCAGCAAATTTGCATCAGCAATGCAAGAAGAGAGAGGGCAAGACTAAGACACGGGAGGTGCAAACATCTCTTCAAGGATAAGAACCCGTGTCATATCACCGTGAATATTTACGCAAATGCACCCAGGGCTGCATAATCTGCAAACCTGAGTAGATTGTAAAAAGGAGGATGAAGTGCTGAGTTCTCCCTTGAACATTTAGATTTACCTTCACTTTTTTTTTTCTTTGAAGACAGTTACCAGGCTAAGCTTGTGTATCTTGTACCCACTAAAGTTATTAAAAGCCCTTTAATCTGCTGCTGCATAATCAGCAGCTTATTTCACCGCAGAATTAAACTGCGCTGGTGTGAGACATTAGCTGTGCATGGCATGGAGCTCACTGGAAAACATCCTTGATTAACTGACATGCACTTGCAGCAGACTGGGCAGGCCAGCCTTGCCTCATCCCTGGATGTAAACCAGGTGGCTTTCCATGTCCTCACATGGGTATAACGGGTCATGCACCACCTAGTGACAACTGGACAGGCACTCCAGAACGGTGCACTACCAAGGTATCAGCAGGGATGAACTCAGGGAATGGCACTAGGGGATGTGGACACTGATGTGATGTCAGCTCTGAACTGGTGCAGACTTACATGTATGAGCATGTGAGGTTAAAGAAAGAGTAGCAGAGACCCATCAGGATGGAGATTTTGGCTTCCTCCCATGTTCACTGTGTTCTGTGCAACCTCTTTTACGGTATGCAGCAGGGCATAGGTGGAAGTCTGCAGTGCTTAACTCCCTCTGCCTCCCTGCAACCACTGATGGTGCTGATGGGGCCTTGGGAGATGCTTTCTGCTTGCTTTGTGTTTGTGTGAGAAGGGAGCCGTGGGGAGCAAGGCTTGTGAACCCATCCCAGTACATCAGAGTCCTTGGGATAGTGTTTTCAGAAAAGACAAGTGCTATGTGACCAAAGCAGGGCCCTCTGGTTTGGAGGAGTTTGGCAGTCTTCTTCTGGGATTTTATGACACTGGAGAGGAAAATGAAGCACAGAAACATTTGCCATGGCCATTTGCACTCAGCACCATGGCTTTGGTTTCCTGCACACTGCAAGGAGAGTCAGCACTCAGACTGCAGGGATGTGCCAGCCATGTGCCTCTGTCCTAGCCACTTAGGAATCATAACTCTTATGGGTGGTATCCCACAGGAGACTCACATCTACACTGGACCCTGAAGACCTTAGAATCTCATCTAAATAAACCAGGCCATCAATGAGTGGAAGTGTTGATCTGTCACTCCATTAGACAGGAAGGAGGAGAGGGACAATAAGAGACACAGGGGCACAGCAGAAGAATGAGCCCATTGTCATTCTCCAAAACCCAGATGCTACTGGGCCTCAGAGCTGCAGCTGCGTTTGCCTGATAAACTCTCTGACACGGGTAGGTGTCAATATCCTTCTGCTGGGGTTGTTCCTCCACTGTGAGAGGAGCTGGTGAAAAGAGATGTCTTTTCTCAAGATGACCACAAACACTCTTGAAATGGTGTTTAGTATGAAGCAACAGCAGCCATGAGAGATTTAGATGGAGGGCAGGCATCTCTCAGAGCAGCTCTTTACTCCATGGCCATCTCTGAGGCTTGTCATGTTCACCCCAAACATCCCTGTCTCTAGAAATCACTTCCTTTTTAAATTTTAAGAAAAAAACACAAACAACCTGCAAAAAAACAACTGAAACACAAAATACTTAAAATGTGTTGGAGTGACCCATCAGTAGTTTTTATCTCCATAGTGAGCACCAGATGTGGTTTGGGTTACTCTCAAATGCTGTGCCAGATCTGTCACCCACCAACTTCCCTGGGCAGCCTCGACCTAACCATTTCATAACTGTAAGGAGCTGGAGGGGTCCATTGCATTGAGCAGAGAATAGCACATAGAGCACACAAGAAGACTTCCCAGCCTCATGTATCGTGTCCTGAGACATGACACTCCCTGGATTCACTCAGGCCAAGTCCTCTCCAGCTCGTTTTCCTTTGCTGTGAGTTCCTATGGTTCTTTGGGATGTGCTGACATGCACTCACAGCTGGGAATGGCTCAGAATGACAGCTAGCCTTGGACTTTGCCTGTCAAAACAAAGACAAGAAGAGGCTCGGCTGGGTCTTTCTTCTCCTTCCCGGTGTGTGGCTGCCTTTTTCTGCTGGCTGGAATTTTTCAGGGAGGCAGGGACATTTGGTTAAGCATTGCTAGGGCAAGGCAGGGAGCCAGGAGAGCTCTTGTTTCCATAGGACAGGAGGTCAAAGGATCAGCACGCTCCCTCCCCGAGAGCTATCATGGCTCCCCCATCTGCGGCTGCTTCCTCAGGATGTGAGAAACGCTGGGTAGGTGAAAATCTCCTGGGTATGAAGGGCAGTGAAGAGCTTCTGGTGGTACACCTCATCCAGCCTTGCTTGAGGGGCGAGAGGTGGCTACAGCAAGACAGTGTTTGGATATGGCAGCATCTATAGGGCTCGGTCCATCAATGAGCCACCCCAGGACCTTGTAGGGCTGGTCACAAGATGTCGACGTGAAAGGTAGGAGCAAGTTAATGACACTGATGATTCAGAGAAGCAGCAATATACATTACAAGAATAAGAGGATGTAATAGATACCAGGTGAAATTTAGCAGTGCAAAGGGCAGAAAGGAGCCAGTCCAAGAACAGCAGTGCTAGGCAAGGACAGAGGCTGTATCACTCTGGCTTGCTCTCTGTCTGAGACTGCTACTAAATAAAAAAAAAAAAAAACCCAAAAACAAAAAAACCCCACAAGAAACAGAGTAAACCCAAATTGTCCTTTCCTACCATCCCAGCACCCAGGAGCCTCTAGCTCAGGAGTTTCCCCAGTTTTCACCCACGTGCACTCACCCTTGTTGGGTTTGGCCAGCACTTTGTGCTGCAGGTTTCCATGACTTACCTACAGAGGGTGTGAAAATGACACTCTTGTTTGCTTTAAACTTACAACCTGATCATTTGAGAGGTGGACACAGTTCATGTGAGGCCTGGAGACAACATCAGCACAAGAGCAGCTGGGCTGGACCTGGCAGCACTGCTGTGGGATGCAAGGAGGATGTTTCTGACCAAAACTGAAGGGAGCTCCTGGGTCAGGAAGTGACCCTCCCTGAAGCAGGAGGACACTTTAAAAGACCTTCAGGGTTTTGTGCAGGAGAGCAGCACACTTCCAAGAGGACCATGGTAACACTAGGAGAGGGGAAGAGAGTTCATGGGCTTAGCAGGCTTCGATATTATACTCGCAATCTGCAGCTGAGAAGTGCTGGACCTGTTGCCCAGGAGTGCACATTAGCTTCCCTGTGCAGTTTAGGTGCCCAGCTGACACTGTGACTGTGCTTGGAGCTGCCTGAAGGAAGGATCTGGCTGCCCTTTCTTTTTCCATCCTTCTGACTGCTCTCCTGATAACCCTCCTCTCCTTTTCCTGTAAAAAAAAAGGATTTACAAGCAAGTTCTTCCTTGACAGGTCATGGAGCCAGGCTGGCTTATCAGACACAGAAGAGCCAGCCAGGGACTTTCCACTCTTTTCTGCTGTACCCTGGTAGGAATATCAGCCTGGTACATTTTATTTGCTTCAGAGACTTCCACAGCTACCCTGGCTTGTGCTGCGTTTGCACTCTTGGCAGCTCTGACCCTGCAAACTCCAGCTTCACCCTCTTGCATGGCTTTTTCTTGGTCATCCTCTGCCTGGAAATCCTTGGATAGATTTATCCCACAGCAAGGCTGGGAAGGAAGACACTGCCCCTGGGCTGGTGCAGATCCCTCTGCTCTATGGGGAAACCCCCAAAGATGAACCCACCGTGGCCTCTTTCAGCTCCCTTTGCAAGCAGCTGAGAAAAACACTCACTTAGGAATTTCTACACTTGACTCTGTCCATGTTGTCCCTGATGGCCTACACAAGTGCGGTACAGAGCTACAGACTCTCTTCACACGAGCCGTACTCAGATTCAATCTCCTGGCTCTCAGAGAAAGGCCTTTGTAGCAGATCCATATTAAATCATTGCAGAACTACCTACCCTCTGTCTTCATGCCCATTATCCTGAACAGGAGAGTAGCTTCTTGAAGAGAAGAAGCAACACTGAGAAGATTGGGGCTGTTCAGACTGGGAAGTACTGACCCAGAAGGCTCATGTGACCACAACCAGAAATACTGTGTGAGGGGAGATCTGAATCAGGAAGAATTCCTTCCCAAACTGAGCTGAATGGGTTCTGGAAGCAGAGAGAGCAATGACCCTCCTGAAGCCCAGCCAGAGCCCTTGTAGTAAGGGGTCACATTTGCAGGGGTTAAATGCCCTGTTGAAAGGAGTTGTTCTCTCCCTGCATTTGCCTGCATGCAGGACAGGAAAGGCTGCAACCTCAAAACAGATGATGCAAATGAGACAGAGCCCCTTCTGGATAGCTGGAAGCTTCTGCTTGTCACGGACTTATTCCAGCTGCCAACACAGCCCATGATGAATGGCCCTGGCGTGTTCTGGCACACCACAGCTCCCCAGCATTTACTTTAGACAGTTAGAGAACAAGGAAAACTAATAAGATCCACAGAAACCCAACCTGCTGTTGGCCCCCTCCATTTATACGTCTGTTTTCTCCTCCAAGGTCATGTATCTCCTTTGTTTAGGAGTGTGTCTGGCCTTTGATCTTTTTCCAGATGTTTTCTGCCCGATCCGTTCCTCATTCTGTTAAGGACTGACCACAGACACTTCAGGGTGCACTTTGGTTAAAATTTCCTCAACACAGATGCTTCAGACCTTGCACCAACCCAAACTCACAGCCTCCACTTGGTACTCCCCAGGGGACCAGGCAGCATCCATCTCCTGCCAGCCAAACTCTCATGGTTGCCTCCCACTCAAAAGTCCTCAAGATCTCACAAAGAGCAAGGATAAACCACAAAGTGGAAAGGTCTCCAGTTCTCTGAGCTTTCCAGAGACAGAAAGGACCTCTTGAGTGCTTCCTTCTCTCCATTACACCCTGAGCCCCGCCCTCACTCCAAGCCTGGGCTGAACATCAGGATCCCATCAATACATTCAGCAACTCCACTGGAGCATGCAGTACTGTGGCTCTCTGGTGAGAAACCAGCCCTGAAAGGACAGGTGGTCTGGGAAGCATTTGGCAAAATGGGAACAGTGTGTCCTGCCAGCTAGCCCCACAGCTTCAAACCATCCTTTATTTATCTCGGGGTAAGACTCCACAACTGCTTTCAAAACGCATTTAATGGCTGCATGTTAACCCCAAAGAGCTTTTTCATTTTCTCTCTTCGGGTTGCTTTCTTTCTTTCTCAAACCCAACATGTGCTGGTGAAACGGAGCCACAGCTGCCAAGGCCATTGCCAAAACACACTAGCATGTGGGCCAGATGATGACAGCAAGGACATTGTTTTTCACTGCTGATGGTTCACACTCTTTTACTAGCATCTGTACATCCTGCTCCACTTCAAAGAGGACTCATGGATAACAAAAGAGATCTGACTCCCTCAGACCACGTTGCCAGGCTCTTCTCAGGCTCCCAAGGCACCCTCATCACATGGGCACCAGGTCAGTACCTGGACTTGCACATGGGGACAAGGGTTTTGTTTTGACAAGGGTTTGGAGCGGTATCTTCAAAGTGTGACTTCATTGTCTCACCTCCACCTTCTAGAGAAGTTCCCAAGGTCATGATCCCCATGACTTCACGCAGCCCTCAGAGGAATAGCATAAGGCAGAGGCTCACCCACTAGGATCCTGATAGGCCAGAATGACAGGGTTAAAAAAAAGATTAGGAAGGACAGCCTCAGGTCATCCAACCCATCCTGTGCTAAGCTAGTACCGGCACTACTTACAGCTTTCCGACAGGCACTGGTCTCACTGTAGAAGTTTCCAGCAGTAGCATTTCTTCAGCAGTCTTTTCCTGTGAAATGGAATTTTTCCCTAAAGTCTGACCCTAGAGAACCCTGAGGTTTCTTGACCTACCACAAGTAAACTCAGAAAGTATTTTTTCACTTTCTCTTTCCAGTACTCCTCTATGCATTTTGAGACCGTATTACCCATTCCTGGAAGTGGGGTAAACCCAAGATATTTCAGCCCATGCTTGGAGGGTGGGTCATCCAGACCTCTGATCAAATTCACTGAGCCCAGTTGTCCAATCCAGGACCACCTCTCCCATCGAGACTATCTTAACTACCTCCTCCACTACAGGATCACTCATGAGCAATCCAAAATCCCCACTGAACAAAGTTCAGAGATAAATTACAACAGTTGTCCCTGCCAGAGGGAAAGGGGCCAGCACCTGGATGCAGTGACAGTAAGCTGCAGCACGTGTACTCCCTTGTCCCCATCCCAACAACCACAACACACCCCTCATGTCTCCCATTACCATTGCACCAGCTGGTGAGTTGGGCTGTAGATCTGAGCACCTCTCGGTGTAGAGGCTGACCCACAAATGGCTCTTTGTGGTGATTTTTGCTTTCATCTACACTAACACAGTTTTAAACAGCAATTCTAAAGCACACCAGCATGTCAGAGGATGCTAATTTTTGCAACAAGCCACCTGCATTGGATTTGGTAGCAGCAGGGCTAGTGAGCAGTTTACCATAAACGCAGGCCAAGGCAGAGAGCTTCCCTCCTACCATCCTCTGCCACACTGTGAAATATCTGTTGCTTCTAGTGTGTGTGCTGAGATATGGAGCAATGTAATGCAAACAAGGCAGAGCCTCCCTACCCCAAGTGAGAAGCTAAGTGCCAACATCTCCAGGACCTGCTACCCTGCCCAAGCCAACAAAATCCCACAGACCCAGCAAAGCACTATTGTGCAGCATGGACACAGCCTTCAGAAACAGTGGGGATCAACCCTGTGGACTTCAGCTCTGCTTTCAACCCAGGCAAGCAATGAAACCTGCAGGCAGCCATGAAGGCTCCAACACCGGGAATTCCCTGGGGTAGCTGGCCTTGGCAGGGGTAGAGGAGAATACTGGAGAGTTGCGCAGTAGCTGGGAAATGAAACCAAGCGCTGTGAGAAGAGGGCAATTCTGTAGCTGTAGCGTATCCAGGACACTTCTGCTTTTGTTCTTTGCAACGCAGTGGCTGTCATCCATCACTGTAAATGCTGACTGGTGACTTTCCAAAAGCCACATCAACTGAGTAAAAGGTGGGAAACTACAAGCTGTAGGATCTTTCAAAGAAAGTATGTGTTTTTTTCCAACAAAGACCAGCTCAGCAGCTCCTGAAAACAAATGCCTAATTTCTGGATCATTATTCTGCCGAGAGACAACAGAAATTCATAGCTTGATAATTTAAACAAGATTAAGGGACATGCCTGTAAACACAGTGGTGTATTTACAGTATGAGGAGAGCCAGCTCACAGCCCAGCAGAGGAGGGTTTTTCCCAGCCAAAACATCTGCAAGAACGAAAATTTTGCTTTATGTGGGAAAGTGAAGAAGTGTGAGGTGTATTTGTGGAGGAGGCAGACTGAAGGCTGCAGAAAGTGAATGTCCCAAGCCAAGCAGCTGTACCACACCTGGTACATCGTCAGGGACACAACACAGCTGCCAGATCCCTCTGGACAGGCACAACGAGCCACCGTTTGGGTAAAGCCTGCGGCAGAAAGGTCCAAGAAATCTGGACAGCATGGAGTCAGACAGAGGGAAAGGAAGACTCCAGGTTTTGAGGTTTGCACTTGATAGACCTGAGAAATAACCACAGGAAGAGTCTCTGAGTCTGTCTTGCTTCTAGTAATCTTCCGGCTCTCCCTTTCCACCCCAGACAAGGGAAGGTTTTTCACACTTATGGATTTAATGCATTCCAGCCAGCCTCAGGCTGTACATCAATTTCCCAAATTCATTCTCTTCTTTGCTTCTGTCCTGGGCTGTTTCTCACCCCATGATTGTCTCTCCCATCTGTTCTCAAACAGAGCTAAGGCAGCTCCCAGATCTTCATTACTCCAACAAATGGTTGGAAACTGTAATCTTAAAAGTCTCTTCCAACCTAAATGCTTCTATGATTAGTCCCCCCAAGCCCCATCCCTACAGTCTGAGCCAGGTGGTGCCACCTCATGTCAATCTCCTACAGACCCAGCTCTGTTTTGCTGGACAGCCATGTGATTTTGCTGTGGATGCAGAGCAAATGAGAAAAGGAGGGACAGCAGATTCCCCCAAAAGCCTCCTGGCCAGGGATCACACCACAAGGAGCAGAGAAAACCTTACCCAGAGGCACAGCTGGGCAGAAGAACAGGAGGGAGAGGTTAGTAGTGCCACAGAAATGGCAGTAAGCCTCCCATCACTGCATACCTGTTAATTGGGAGGGATGGGTAATGGGGAAGGTACTTTCCAGAGACTTCTGGCAAAAGGACAAGTCTCCTATTTGCTTGTCCTCTTGGTTTTCTCTTTAATCTACATTTTTTTACTGCTACTGTGCATAAAGAGAAGATGGGTGCAACTGAGGGCGGGTCCCTCCTCCCTTTCCAAAGGGTGCTCTGAGCCCTGGGATCTGAGCAAGGGTGTGCCAGGTTTGTGGCTGAGCTTACACTGCAATGAGCTGTAGCACCTGCAACTTCAAAACACACAGACCTGAGACATGGGCTGGGAATGAGAGGGAGCAAGCAAGGGACTGAGGACAAGATATGCCAGGCCTGGATCCTCTCTATCACATACACACACAGAACAATGAGATGAGACCAAGGGGGCTTTTCCTCACCTGCTTTCCCAAACTTCCCAACCATCCACATGTCCCATCCCTTCACAAAATTCCAGGCAGGTCCCCAAGCCCCTGATGGCTGGATCTTAGCACTTATGCCAAAGGAGCTGTGCTCATGGAGAGAAGCCTCTCGCCATGGCACAAAGCAGAGGACGCCACTAGCAGAGGTGATAACCAGCTCTTGCAGTGGCAAACATCCATAGGGCATGTTCATAGCTCCTGTGGATAACTCTGCACTAGGAAGCCAGGTGAAGAGACTGTGTGAAGGCTCTGCGAGCTTTTGACCCCCATGGTTCTGCTCACCTTGCCAGTGGGTGTATGTGGGAAGAATGTAGCTGGTTCCTCCCCAGTCACCCCGGGAGCAATATGTGCAACACATGTAGGGTGCTGGTGACAGAAGAAGCCCTGTACACCATGTCTTTGGAGGTAAAGGGACAAAACCTTTTCCAGTAAAGCCCCTGGAAGGGGTATTGCAGCACCAAGCGAGATCAGCAGAGCATTTCCCTTTGGTGCTCGCTTTTGCTGCAGAGAAGCAGAAGGGTGTTTTTGCTACGGACCTTCAGTCTTACCTGTTCGCTGGGAGCGCCCATGCCAGGCCAGACCCTGAGACCCCAGCAGATTGTTCCTGTTGTGTCTTGTGCGTCTTGGATGAAACTTGGGAAGCATTCAAGACAGCTTTCACCATGACTAGGAGAGACAGGAGTGCTCTCACAATCCCAGCTATGAGACCTGGCAGCTGGAGAACAATAAATGCAGCCTTATCTTTCTTTCCTGGCCTTGTGCATAGTCAGCAAGACAGCGGCTGTTTGGGCAGCTCCCTCTTTTCAGTTATAATGTCTTATTATTCTACCACATGTGAAACACAGGTCCCAGGTGTGGATAAAGGACTGCAGGTCATTCAACCAGTGCTCCAGAACACCTCACACAAAAGTAATCTCTGCGTATATCCCGCTAAAGGCGTATCAGCACTTAATCCTGATCCTGCCCCACTAACCCTTGAGGATGCATTGAGAGTAGTCAAAGAGCAGGAAAAACACAGCTGTGGAAAGAAAAACAGGAGGGCTTGAAACATTTTTAACTAAAAGTTGCTCTTGGCTGGGACTCAAGGTTTTCGACATGGCAGTGATTATCAGCTTTCTCTGAGGAAAGTGGGTGCTTCCCTCTAAAGAGATCGTTGACATTTTGTATCAGAAAAACTTACTCCATAGTTTACAAACGACAAAGTTTACAAAAACCTGCTGATTTTTGACAGACTTCCAAGAATTGGGCTCTGGAGAAGCGACAGCTGCTGCTGGGCTGGAGGAGGGACAGCCAACCAGGACCACATACCTGGCTCAGGACAGCATCAATCCCTGTCCTTCACTGAGGGGAAAGAGATGCCTGCTGCCAGTACTGAGGCAATCACCACCCCTTCGAGAGCTGTGGAAGACAAGGGCCTGGCAAGGATATGTGTTGAACAGCTTCATAGTTCTGAGGAGGGCCCATTTACTACTCCCAGAAGAAATGGGACAGGCAGGTTGGTCAATTTATCCCTCAAACTCTGATAGAAATATATAAACCTGCTTCTAACATTCAAGGGACCAGTGCAAACCCCTCCTCCCTCAGCTTCTCAAGGAACCAGGCCAGGACACTGTGCTCCTTGTCAGGGTAGCCTCCAGCCAAAGACAAACCTGATTGAGCCCCTCTTGCAGCCCTGCCCCATCCAGGGATCCACACTAGCTGCAGCAACTCAGCACCAAGCATCTTCCCCTCCCCAATCACAGCATCTCATGGGTCACCGAGAGAGCAGCAGGAAGGCTTCTGCCCAAGCAAGCACCAGTTATCCCCTTTCCCACTCACATTGTTTGTCTTGGCCTCTCTTCCCATACCAACCTTCCTTCTCTTCCTCCTCCTCCTTGGGATTATATTGCTGGGGCTGTCACTATAGTTAATGAACTGGGACAGAGTTGGTGTTCTGAGAAAGTCTCACCGAGAGACAGCTGAGCCCAGGGCATTGTGTGTGCACAAATATCACAGAGGAGGACCACAGAGGAGGAAACACCTGAAAAAGAAACCCCATCCACCAACCAAGGAGTCAGCAGATGAGGGGAGTAAAAGGGCCAGAGTTAAGTTTGCACTCAAGGAGTCCCAGTAAGAACCATCAGGTGCCTGGACATCTCCTGGTTTGAACAGTCCAGCTGCACCACTGTGGATGCCATCATCTGGGTAGGTTTCGGACAATGCCTTCAGAAATAGTCCCTGGGCTGTCTCACGCCCAGCCAATGCCCAGGCTTGCTGGATGGCACCAAAGATGCGCCAGGGATGGTGTAAATAATTTAGTGATGTGGACAGTCACGTTTAACACTATGATCTTTGGGAGGAGATCATGGTGCCTAGCTGTTGGCCATGCATATCCCACTTAAAGAACATTCATCCCATGTATCAGCTGAACAGAACAGCTTTGTTCAAAAATCCTGTGTCCCAGGCAAAGACTTCCCAAGGGGACATAAGGCCACATTGGGACAGCAAGACCGTAGTCCCAGTGCACAGACCAAGAGACCCAAATCTTGGGACGAATATGGTCAGAGACCTCCAGCTCATTGGTGATGAGGAGTAGGAGCTGATAGGCTGTCCTCCATGACTTATCCATGAATGTGCCCAGGAGTAGGTGTCTTCATCTGCCTCCACTTCCCTAAAAGCTCTTACTCCTCTCCTGCATTTGTCAGTGACATGGACAGTGGGATCAAGTGTGCCCTCAGCAAGTTTGTGGACAACACCAAGCTATGTGGTGTGGTCGACAAGCTAGAAGGAAGGGATGCCATCCACAGGGACCTCGACAGGCTGGAGAGATGGACCTGTGTGAACTTCATGAAGTTCAACACGGTCAAGTGCAAGGTCCTTTACCTGGGCAATCCCATGCACAAATACAGGATGGGCAGAGTATGAATTGAGAGCAGCCCTGAGGAGAAAGACTTGGGAGTGCTGGTTGATGAAAAGCCCAACATGAGCCACTACAAGTGTAAAGGCAGCCCAGAGAGCCTCACGTTCAGGGCTGCATTAAGAGAAGAGTGGCCAGGATAAGTGAGATGATTCTGCCCTTCTACTCCGCTTTTGTGAGACCTCATCTGGAGTACTGTGTCCAACTCTGGAGCCCACAACACAAGAGGGACGTGGATCTCTTGAAGTAGGCCCAGAGGAGGGCCACAAAGATGATCAGAGGGCTGGAGCGCCTCTCCTGTGAGGACTGACTGAGGCAGTTGGGTCTGTTCAGCCTGGAGAAGAGAAGGCCCTGGGGAGACCTTAGAGCGGCGTTCCAGTATCTGAAGAGAACCTATAGGAAAGCTGGGGAGGGGCTTTTTACAAGGGCTTGTAGTGAAACGTTAAGGGACAATGACTTTATACCGTAAGAGGGTAAATTTAGATGAGAAATTAGGAGGTTCTTCACTATGAGTGTGGTGAGGGACTGGAACAGGTTGCCCAGGGAGGTTGTAGGTGCCACAATACTAGAAGACCAGGTTGAATGGGGCTCTGAGCAATCTTGTGTCCCTGCTCATCCTGCAGGGGAGTTAGAACTAGAAGATTTTTGAGATTTCTTCCAATCCAAACCATTCTATTATTCTGCAAATCACAGCTGCTAGCAAGCGCCAAACTGCCAGGGTAACTGGCAGAAGTGATTGGCCGTGCAGTGCCTCAGTTTACCTTCACTGCAAGGACAAAACTTCTGTTTCCACAGGTCTTTATCTCTGTTCCAAGCTCCCATGGGAGTTGAGTGCTGGGGAGCTTCAGTCCAGAAGCAGCACTGGCAGGACTGAAGTGGTTCGGGCTGGCTGGTGCACTACTGGCATACTCCCTCCTACCTCATCTCTGCAATACACCCCCCTGGCGACCTGCTCCAGCAGCCTGGCCGAGCAGCACAGAGCAGGGCGCCTACCTCACCATGGTGCTGAGAAACTATCAGGAGAGATCCACAGCCCAGCTGCAGTAGAAAATGTCCTTCAAGCCTACGAAAGCCCCTTTTCCCCACCTTGCAGCCCAGCTCACACCTCTTCCCACTGCAGCATCGCAGGCAGCACTGGCTGCACACCCCACGCTGGCCTTTGGGCTCAAACATGAGGCAGGTCAACTATCTGCTAGCTTTTTCTTTTTATTTATCAAAATCAAAGCACAACAGAAAAAAAAAGGGAGAAAGGAAGCAACTTACACCCGTAATCGTTGCATCAAACAGATCTAGCAGCAAATACCTGAGAGTGGTGTGAACACTGCTCGTGCATCCCTGCTCAGTGAGGAGCATGGTGGCAGGCTGGGGGACCAAGTAGGGAGGAGATGTCCCTGAGGAGAGGAAGGGCTAAGGGCAATATCACTGCCCACTCTGCCACTGCCACATTACTGACTCTATTTTTGCCCATGAAAGGAAGGGCAGGGGGAGAAACAGTGCAGAAAAGCAAGAGCGTGAGAGAGGAACCACATCGGCCATGTTCTGCCCTAGGGTATCTGAGTTGTGATCGGCGAGAGAGCAGCACAGTGCATGGCCAACAAGGAACATCTCCACCCCTCTCCTTCATCCCCACGCTGTCCTATCCTGGCAGCCATTCCCAGGGATGCAGTCTGGAGACTGATGATGAAAACCAAAGTGCTGTGCTGAACAGAAGGCTGAGATCCCCTAAACTCATCTTACAGAAGAGTCCATCATCCAGCTTCCAGGCTGCAAAAGCGACAGAGTCTGTGTTCCAGCAGCTCCGGGCTCAGCCTAACACAGGTTGCTGGGTCACACCAGAAGCAGAGGAAAGAAAAAGAGCAGGCAGGGCTTTGTCCAGCCCCACACACTGGCACTAGTCCCAGGGAGGGTCAACTCTGTGGGTGGAGTTGGAAGCAGGTTGGCTCCATTAGCTTCAGATTCACAGCAGAAAACAGCTCTGACTTCAGGTGTGGGGGCAGCCAGAAGCTTCTTCAGAGCCTACTTGCCCTGAGGTTTGGCCTGAGGAAATGAAAAATTCAGCTATGATGAGCATGATCTTCAGGCAGGAGCCTTCCCAGAGTAATTTCTCTGCAAGTCATGGTGGTCACCAAGGGGCACTGGGTGGGCAACAGCTCCAGGGCTGCATTTATTTGGGGTGGAAGAGGGATTGCAGAGGAGCCAGACTGGTCCAGGTTGGAGGGAGGAGGGATGGAAACTGAGAAAAAGTACCTGTGCCTTAGTAGAGCATGTCCCAGCTCTCCTCAGCAGCCCAGACACACTGGGAAAAGCCTGCTGGTGGTGAATAAACTCACACCTAGGCTGGCTCTGTCCCTGGCTGAGAAGGAACAGCTCTTACCTTCCTGCCAGAGCTGGCATCCAGCTTCTCTTGCAGGCGAAGCACCCATGGGGCTTGGAGTGGGGCACAGAGGCGCTTGCCCCTTGTGGTGATGAACCTGCCAGGCACACAGGGGAAAAAAAAACAACGAGTTAGGTGAGCAGAACACCCTGAGGATGCTCAAGCACAGCTCAAGCTCTCACCCACTGCCTCCCCCACTTCCCTCCTCCATCTCTACCTTGAGATGACTTTCTGTCCTTTGTCCTAAGATTTGTCCTCCCAGCAGGTTCTGCTCTGATTGAGTCTCTGATCTCCAGAATCTATTTCACAATCCTCTCTATTCTGTCACCACTAAACCCAGTTCAATGTCCCTCCTCCCCACTGCTCTGCTTTCCTGCCTGCCTCCCCACAGGGTCCATCCCTTGGCCATCACCAGCCTGGGGCTCTTGTCCCTCAGGCATCACCACTCTGGGGCTCTTACACAGCAGCTGGGATGTTGCAGCCATCCTGCACCAGTTGGAGCCGGTAATCCTGTACTATCCGCCGTGGGATGGGCATCTCACTCGTCCGCAGGCAGCAGTCAAGGACATTGTTCCCGCCGTGCACTGGAGGAGGAACACACAATGCAGGCTGAGGATGCACTCCCCAGGTTTGCTGCACCTTCATCCAACCTCCCTGGAGGGTGCAGGAGCTGTGGGACCACCACAGCAGAGTGGGGCAGGATGGTGTCCGCCAACGATGCCCTCACACACTGACCCGGCTGCACATGCAGGCAGGAGCTTTATTGCTCCCTTGCCCTGGTGCCAGGAGCCTTTTGCCTCCTGTCAGAAAGCAAAGGAGGTGAGAAGCAGCAGATTGGCAGGAGGAGGCCTTTCTGCATGCCTGGGCCCCTCCTGTACCCCTGGAACCAGCATCCGCTGGCAATCAGGGCAGGATGGGAGCCTTCACCCCGCTTCAGGATGCTATGATGCTGAAGATGACCTTTCCCAAGAGGCTAGAAGTGGCTTGAGCTATATTTGCTGAAGTAGTCACAGGTTTTGCAGCTATTCCACACCCATCAGTCTTGTGACAGCTGAGGGACGCAGTTGTCTGCATTTCACTGTGGCATAAGGGAGCTCAGTCACCCCCCGAGGAAATGCTGCATTGACAGTTAATGCCTGTCAAGGCTGGCAGAGCCCAGAGATGCCTGCAACCCCAGTCAGTCAGGTCTAGTGCAACACCACAAGGTGTCTGGACTCCCCAGCTCCCCACAACAGAGCAGAAGGTCTGGTGTCAGTCACCTAGAGAGCTGTGACTTGTGCAGACTCCGTGTCCAACTCCGTCAGCCCCTCAAACATGGGATCTGCCCTAACACACACCTTAACTTCGACTCCCAGCCCTGCCATTTTTCCCTAGGCTACTGCACACCAGAGGTGTTCCCTGATGTGCTGGAGTGAATGGGACCAAGGAGATCCCAGCCCAGTGTGCATAAGCTGGGCTAGAGCACTGGGAGGCAGAATTGCTCCGTGGCTTTTCCTAAGTAGTTTTCCATCTCCGGTATCCTGTAGGCTCCTAACGGGACTTTGTTCCAGGACAGAGTTCCTCCAGAACCGATTACAAGCAGAGGACACCGGAGGACTGTGACAGAGCTCCAGCCATGGGTGCCTCTAAAAGTTTACTGGAAATTCAAAAGAAAGCAAGAGACTGGATCCTCTCTATCACACAGGAAAGGCAGCAGAACAAGAGGTTCCCTCTTACCTTCCAGGGTACATCCCAGCACCAGGAGACTGAGGCAGAGAAGATGCAGAGGCTGCATGTTTCTATTGAGTCTGGCAGAAGATGGGCTGGAGGTGATGGCACTCTGAGCAGGAGAGGTGAGCTCTGCACAGCTTCCCTGTGCTCTGCTGCTGGTGCTTCTCACTGCCTATTTATCCTTCTAGCCTGTGGCTTTCACTTTCTTTTGGAGTAGAGGGGTGGGAAGTTGCCAGAAGTCTTGCCACAATCTGAATGTCAATCTTTGATCAGTTCCCGACTATCCTGTCCCTTTTCCCTGCAGCCAGCTGCTATGCGGTCCCAGAGCCAAACACCTTCCTGCCCTCTCTGCTGCCGGCACACAGGCTACAAGGCCTGCTGGTCAGGACCAGAGCAGCTCCAGGGTCCCTTCAACCTGAGAAAGCACCCTGAGGCCCTGGGCAAGAACATGGTGGATCTCATCCCATACATTTCCCAGTGCCTCCTCTGAGACATCTCTGGGACATTACCATTAGATATTGTACATGGTCAACCCACTGATGCAGGAGCAAGAACTTGCCTCCACCCCATTTTTTAGGTATATACTGGTATTGAGGCGATGCCTGGTTACCCCTGAGCCTCTTGATCGCAGGAACCTGGCTGGCTCTCGCTGCCTCCCCATTGCCTGTGAGTGGGGCACATCTGAAGCTGGTGGATGGAAGGAAGCCCAGCCAGCATGCCCTGCTCCAGGGTGGCAAACTCACATGTCAAAAGACAATTTAGTTTCCAGGTGTCCCAGCAAACAGGATGGTGGCCAAATGCAGCTACAGAGCTTCCTGCAAACAGGTTTTCTCGGCACAAGAGCACAAATCCCCCACGGAGGCTGTGTGCATGGCACGGGGTACCAGCATCTCTCTGACTGTGTGGGCACTGCAGGGAGGAAAGATTAGCACTCCCACTGCAAACCTTCACAGGAGCACAAGGACAGGGCTGTTCCTCTTCAGGATGGTGACTCACTACCATGACAATGCCACCTGTAGTGATGTCCCTTAACCTGCCTGCTTCAGCCCTCGTATGTGGCATGTGGGATACTGAAAGTGATGGGATTGTGCAGAGGAGGGAAGGGATGGTGAAGGGTATCTCACTGCTTCCAGCAGCTGCCTTGTAGGGGTTTGGAGAAATGCTAGAGCCAGAATCTTGTTGGAGGAGTTTAGAGACAGGATGAGAGGCAGCTACACTCAGGGTAATTCCTATTCATAGTAGAAAAAAACACTTTGTGAACAAACCTGGAGCAGGAGCTCCATTTCTCCACCCTCTCCTTTGCTCCAGCTTTGGCCTGTCCTGAGAGCACTCCACAGCCCTTCCACATGGACAAATATCTACCTGGGCACAAGACACAATGCTGGGACCTGGGGACTTCAGTAAGTCTCTCTGCTTCTCTCAGTAGTAGAAGACAGAGAGCTCTGCCCCTTCCCTGCTCCATGGTAAGAAGTAAGAGGAGACTCCAGCCATGCCACTGGCTAAGGTGGTCCACTTCTGCACTCGCACTGGCACTCGAACTGGCACCAGCATCATGCAGGGCAGCAGCATCTCCTCCGTCAGAAGAGCATTGCCTCCAGCCACTCCTGTACCCTGGCAAGCTGGCACTGTGCCAAAGGGACTAGTGGGCAGGGTGAGCAGCACAGGATGTGCCCGCTTAACTTCACTCAGCACCTGCCTTCTTCTAACACTCACAAGCTGGTGAAATCTTGGCCAGTAGAAGGGGAATTCATGTAGCAGAGGATTAGTGTCAGTTATCAACTCTAGTCTCCCTGCAGGTTTGGGTTTGCAGGCTGATTCCGGGGCCTGATCTCCACTTGATCTGCCAAAGACATGCCACAGCAGGGAGGACAATGACTCCTGGCTGCTGATGCTGGTGACAAGACCTCCAGGCATAGCCACTCCTAACACAGTGCCTGCTGCTCTGCAGGGGATGGACTGACAGTGTGAAGCCCCCTGTGAAGAAGGATCCCAGAAAGGAGAGCCGTGACCCAACCATGAGGGATGCTAGGAGTGCTGCCTGACAGCAGACCCTCACCTCTTTGCATGTTTGGTGGGTTTGGCAGCTACAAGAGAATGGCCAAGGGCTGCCAAGGGGTGCTGGGGGGTGCTGAGGGTCCTATCCTGTGGAACTCCCCTCCAGGTACTGCTGGGGTCCTGGTCCCCATGGCAAGCAGGTGGGTCCCCAGCCATTGTCCTGGCCTTAGGGCCTCCCACCCACTGCTGTCTCCTGGCTGGCCACACGCTGAGAGTGGCGTGTCCAGCACTAGGAGTACATCCTTCTGGGGATAAACCCCCTAATTGCTTCTGATTGTGGGAGACCCCTTTCTCTCACACTGCTCCAGTCTTTAGGGAAGAGGCTCTGTCTCCTCCAGGCAGCTGTTTGGGTGCCAAGTGGGTGAAAGCATGGCTAATTCAGTCGCCTCTGCTCCCCAGGAGGGTCAGGAGGGTGAGGAAAGGGGCTTTCCGCTCCTGTTGTGAAAGGGGAATGTGACGGGTTTCCCCCCTCCACCAGGGTCAGTGGGATTTCTAAGAAGAGAGTGGTCATCTCTGAAGTGCATCCCTGTGGCATGCGGAGAGGTCACCACATCCCCCTTGCAGGGCTGAGCCTCAGGGACCAGAAGAGACGACTCAGATGGGAAGAAGGGGATGTTTTGGGGTCCAGGCTCTTCAGAGACACTTGCAGGCAGGGAATGGTCAGGCAACCTGATGCAATTTGGGAAGACAGGAGATCATCGTGTGCACTGGCCCATTTAATAAGCCTCAGCCAGAGCAATTTCGGAGGACTTGGAGCTCCAGCCTGGAGGACTCCACAGGCAACACAAAGCATCTCTGAGCACTCACCCCTGCAGAAGCCTTGATAATGCAGTTGTTAATTAAAGCGGAAACTGTGCATAGGGGATGGGGGTAGAGATCCCCATGGGGAATCCAACCCATCAAAATGTAAATGGGCCACGCGAGCATCACCTCCATCCCCTAGACTACCCTTGGGTTGCACCAGCTACACTTCTTGAGACCTGTGGGCTCTGGCATTCTCCCTGGAGTGCCTTGCGGTGCTGCGATTTCCACCTCTGAGCTGCAGAGCTGGAAAGAGCAAAAGGGGAATTTCAGCAAATTCCAGGCACAGCCAGTCCCTGGGGCAGGATCTGGCCTGGCTGTGTTCACCTCATTGGGAAATACTGGGCAGGCATTGCAACTCTCTCAATTTCCCATGCATCTCGTAGCATGAGGGAGCCTCCTGCATGGCTCCTGTTGCCATCCCCGTCCTGGTGCAGCGTGGGCCTCAGGGCCCCGCTGAATGTCCTTTAGCTGAAGGAATTCTGTCAATTTGATTTAAATGAAGTTAAGGAGAAGGAAAAAGAGTAAGTCATGCCTTTGCCCAGAGGGAGCTAAGATGGTCCTGAGGATCTGGCTAGGAGGGATGCAGAAGGTGCCAATTTCTGTGCTGTTAGAGCCCATCTGTCCCTAACACTCATTGCCATCAATGTCATTGGTGTTGACATCACCATAGATGATGAGCAGCAGAGCCAAGACCCCTCAAGTGGGTCCTGTTTGACAAATCTCACCCAATGACCATTCATCTCCGAGGGTCCTTGCAACACACATGTCCCTTAGCATCATCTTTGATTTATGCAGTTTCCCCAACCAGGTGCTTCCTGCAAATGTCCTTGGACACACTATGATGGCATTGAGATGGAAGTGGCCAGGTGGGATGCCCCCAGCTCTGGCTTCCTGCTGTCACGCTGCCTGTCCTCCTCTCTGCAACTGCTAAGAGGACAGTGGGGAGCAGCTCAGAGATCTGTGCAAAAAGCAGCCTGTCAGGAATTTCCTTGAACTTCTGATGTTCAACAAGGCCAAGTGCAGGGTCCTGTACTTGGCTCAAAGTAACCCCATGCAATGCTACAGGCTTGGGGGAGAGTGGCTGGAAAGTGCCTGGTGGAAAAGGACCTGGGGATGTTGGTCGATAGTCAGCTGAACATGAGCCAATTTGACCCAGGTGGCCAAGAAGGCCAGCAGCATCATAGCCTGTATTAGAAATAGTGTCTCCAACAGGATCAGGTCAGTGATTGTCCCCCTGTACTTGGCACTGGTGAGGCTGCAGCTCCAATACTGAGTCATCACCCCTGGAGGTATTTAAAAGAGGTGTAAATGTGGTGCTTGGAGACACGGTTTAGTGGTGACCTGGCAGTCCTGGGTTAACAGTCGGACCCAATGATCTTAAAGGTCATTTCCAACCAAAAAGTTGCTATGTGGTGTAGCAGGAAGAATGCCTGGTGGGACTGCACCCCAAACTTACATGTGGACAGATAAAAAAAATACATGGAATAGGCCAAAAGCCCTAAAGATTACTCTCTTTGATTGCTCTGTTGGCTCCTAGACTGATACCACGCAGAAGAAGCTGTAGGCTTCTTGGTCTGGTGCAGCTCTGGGACATGGCTGTGATGTTGGCCTTGCTGCAGGACATCCTCAGAGGAGGACAGATGTTCTTTCACCATGCCGTGAAGAACTGCACGAGCGGAAGGAGGACTGATAGCATGAGGACACCTGAAAGCCAAAGGTCTCCAGACAGTATAAAACAGGGGATAAGGGAAGGAGAGCACTTGGGAGCTACATGTAGGCTGAGAAACAGTTGAGAGGTGACTCTGAGCTGGGGACCTCTAGGAGACGATGGGTGCCACTTCACCTCTTCTCTGCTCTCAATACCATGGCAAAGCCCAGGAGGGGAGTATTGGCAGGGAGAGCACCAAAAAACACCTTGAAGCTTCATTTGGAAACCACAGTTCCTCTAGTACCCACATGGCACCAGCAACAGCCCTTGGCACCCACAGAGCTGCCGCAGCATAGTCAGCTCCTGCTTCTCAGGAACGGCATGGAGTGAAGGGATGGAGACAGGGCTCATGTCCCCAGGAGAGCCTCACTGGAGCTCAGCCTGGCCTTGCAGCCCATCACGCTCCACTGACCAGAGCACTGTCTGCGCTGGCTAACTACTTGAGCTAATCATTGGCCTGGATTTAAGACTCTCCTTCCCTTGGTTGCATGCTGTGGTTTCTGTCTTGCCTGGCTCCTTTCTGCTGTTACTGAAACCTTTCTGCTCCAGGGCAGCCAAGCTCTCCTAACTTCTTGCTCTGCTTGACACAGTTGAAACTTTTCTCCCTTCCCTGCAGAATGCCTAGAGTGGCTTGCACAGCCCTTCCACGCTCGCTGCCCCAGCACACGCTGCATCAACACTGCCTGATCTATACACATGGGGTGAAAAAGTGAGTTTGCCCTACCCAGGGGTACAACTGTGTAACTCCTCTCCAACTGCTTCAATGCAGCAGCATCTTAGAGTGTCTCCTTTACACCGCTTCTCTCAGATGAGGCCCATGGGGAATAGGTTTTGTCCCTGGTCTCTCCAGATCCCAGTCTGTCACTTCTCCCTTCAGCCTCTCACAGGGAATCTCCTCGTAGGTGTTTCCCCAGTGCCATCTCACCGTGGCAGCGCTGCAGCCACCAGCCTTGCCAGCAACAGCCTCCCACTAATCCAGGCACCTTTTTTCCATAAAAGCAGCATTCTGCAGTAAAGCTGGAAGTGCTGTGCAAGTGGCCTTGCGCGTAGAGGCACAGGCACAGGTGGGACTGCATTTGTGCATCACGTCTATTTTCCCATGCGCCTTCTTGAGCAGGTATCTTGCACCTGAGCATGGGACAAACTCTGTTGCTCTTCCACAAGCCCTGCTTTTATGGTAAATTTTAGAATAAATTAGAGCACCCTCATGGGCATGTCTTTTTCATCTGTTTTAGACTAATGCCCACCTAGCATTTGAAGGGAAAACCCCCACCCATGTGGTGTTTACATCTGTAGCCACAGAGACTCTTAGCCTGGCTTGCTTCTGCCCTGAGCTCGTGCTTTGCTGTTTGTGGTTGCAGATATATTCACCTGGGCCTCGTTTCTGTCGGGTTCTTGCAATCATTTCACAATCCTCTGACACTGTGGCCAGCACAACAGAGATTGGCAAAAGCCAGGGCCATCCTCGCAGGGCTCAATATAGCACATCCTCAGCAAACTCAGGGCTGTCTCCAGCCCTCCCACAGCAGCCCCAGCTAACTCCCGGTGTGTGGGTGTCAGTTCCCAGGCTCCCAGTAAAGCCCAGACCAGAGCACAGCCTCATTAATAACTTAGCTTAATGATGTTTTCTCAAAGCAGTCGGGAGCACAGAGCCTCTGCTTTGTGCAGGAGGACCTGGAGTCAGAGGGAAAAGCTCCTCCATGAGCCAGACACCAGGTACAAAACTGTCTCGTGTCCCCGTGTTTGCTGGCATCTCAGGACCCCTTGGTGTGGACAGATGAGCAAACAGGATAGCTTCACCTCACTGGGCAGCACAGCTGCAGGAGATAGGACTAGCGCAGTCCTCCCCCTCTATGCCGGCCCCTGCACCCCAGGGATGAAGCAACCAGGGCGGGTACAAAAGGCAGGACTTAGGGGATGTTGGTGTGTGGAACAGGAGCACAGTCCCCCTTGCAACTCCTCCTTCCCCACTGAATCCCATCACAACAGCCAGAATGAGTGAGTTTGGTTGTAAAAGATATATTTTATTGCCTCACATCCTGTCCAAAAGCCGGTCTGGCTGATGGCCACATGCTCCCCCGTGGAGAAGAGGGCAGCATGGAGCCAGCTCAGCACCCGTCCCATATGTAGGGATGTATCTTGGACTTCATAGTTTCTTTACATAGCCTTAAAATAACAGATCTAACTGCCCTCCTAATAAGCAATCAAGCCAGATAAATGTTCCTGATAGAAACACTCAGCTGCAAGCTTTAATCCAGCCAACACACGGCCTTTGCTGATACTGTTAAGCTCTGCAAATCCTATTATTGCAATTATATGACTTAATAGACCTTTACTGACCAAAGTCCACGTCTGAAGTTCCTGCAAGCAGACAGCGCTGCGGCACAGCCCTTCAAGCTAGTCCTTCTCGGCATGCCTGAGGCACTGTGCAAGCACAAGGAGACCCCGTTTCTCTGTCAGCTCTGTCCTGGTGATCTGTCCCTGCTCGAATTGCAGTCTCACCCCGTGGTGTCCTCAGGTTAGTGACTTCTCATTTTACTAAAGGTTTGGGACAGAGCTGCTCTCAAAAGGCTGCAGCACGTCTGTGATGAGTTTTACAAAGTCTCCTGTTCCTCCACCTGCACAGCCTCACGTGCAGTTTTCACCATGTGGGCCTTTCAGATTTGCAAAGAAAGTACATTAGAGTTTCTCTTTTTTTTTTTGTTTCAGAAAACTAAGCAGTTGGCCTACTAATGTCCCAGTCTCTGGCAGCAGCAAAACCAAGGGAGATAAAAGGGTAAAATTCCACTAAAATAAACAGTTTGTTCTGATTTCACTGCAATTTCATACCTAAAACCCCCCAAAACCAAAGAGACAAATCCTAATTCTTTTCCTCCAAACTACACTGCAGAAGTGTGCTATAAAAGTCAAAGGAAAAGCCTAGAACAGCCTAGACATACAGACAAACTGTCACCCCTGTTGTTCCCAAACTCTCCATCTCAGTCACTATTAATTGCCCTGCAAGGAAGAGCCCTGCAAGCAGCCTGGGCAGGACCACAGAGGCACGGGGCCAGCCTGTCACCTCACAGCTCTGCAAGCCGAAAAGGAGCAAACCAGTGAGAGGAAACTGAAACGCAGCCATTGTTTATTCGGTAGAAAAATAAGAGCAATCTTCCAGAAAAGCCAGCCTGCAGCATAAAGGGTACTCTGTGAAGCACAAGGAGCCCAAAGTAGAGCCGTCTATGAATGAATGAAAGCACAGTCTTCAAATATAAATACTAATGTATAAAATCCCCCCAAAAAAATCATAGGAAAAGCTGCCGTCCTGCCAGGCTACAGAAATCCCCTCAGGTGGGAAGGCTTCCCACTATCCCCTTGTGGCCATGGCTAAGCTACCACGCAGGTCCAGGTCCTCATTGGCATGGTCATGGACCAAGAAAGGACCTGGGTGCCCTCCGCTGCCGAGAGCACACAGCCAGTGCAGGCAATCCCAGCTGGGGGGATCTCTGCGGCAGGCATGGCAGCACCAGGGGGTCTGTGGAGCAGAGGGCAGCCCCCTTGGCCAGCCCTGTCCTTGTCCTGGGGACAGGGGGATGTTGGGTGGTCTGTGGATGTCCATTGCCAGGCGGTGGGTCAGTCATCAGTGGGGAAGGCATCCATCCTAAGGAAGGCAAGGAGGGGGCGATGAGGTGAAGAGGGTCTCAGTAACCCTCAGTGACCCCAGCCAGGGGGCCTTTGCCTTACATGATGTGCCTTGCTTGTGCCCAAGCATTGCCTTGTCCCAGTTAGCTCCAGACAGAAATCTGATTTTAAGGCAAGCACTGATGAGGAGGGAGCCATGCCCTAAGTGCCTCCGCACTCCAGCTCCAGCTCTCATAGGCCCCCTGGGCTTGGCCATGGGAGCCAGACACCAATTCTCCCACAAGGAAGGATCTGGGTTAGGGGGTAGCACCCTCACTCCATCAACCTCCTGCTCCCTGCTCCTCCCCACCTACCTCTTCAGGCCTGACTTAGAGCCGCTGCCGCTTCTGCCGCTTGGATCTGCCCTTGGGACGCAGAGACTGTCCCTTCTTGTCTTTCTTGTCATTCTTGACCTTCTTGTCCAGGTTCTGCATCAGCTTTTGGATGGCAGGGTCAGCGGGAGAGGCGCAGATTTTCTTTCCCCTCTTGGTGGTAAACCTGGGGGTGCAGGCAAGAAGGTTTACTGGGGAGTGGGCAGGAGGAGGACATGGAGAGGGATGATTTGGCTGGACCCAAACTGCCCTGAATGGTTCTAGTCGCAGCACAGTACTTACACGACAGCTTGCAGAAAACACCCTGACTCAGGTCCCTGGATGCTATAGGATTTCACCAAGCTGCTGGGGATGGTTCTCTGGCTGTGCTTCAGGCAGCAGTCTGAGGCCGAGCTGCCAATGCCTGGGAGCAAAGAGGGAACATGGAATTTCAGACCCTCACCAAGCCAGGGCACCTTTCCAACCCCAGAGGAGCACGGCGCAGCCAGCTGATGGCACAGGGCTTGCTTGGTGCCATTTGCAGGAGAGATGCTGAAGTAGGCACGTGGGGCTAGGAGCTCTCAACCCTAGAACCCAGTTGCAGGTCACATTCTGCCCTTGGGGATATGTGACACCAGTTTCTCTGCCACCAGAGAGGAAACTGAGACAGAGATCGGCTCCTTGCAAAAGGTCTGAACCTCATTCTCCTAACTATGTTTTTCAGGTTGGGGTGCTGCCCCACCAGCACACAGACGCTCCCAGCCAAGGAGCACTGCAAGCCAATGCCACACACCATCCAGGCGTGCACACACACACATCCCCCACCACATATGCCTGCGTTGCAAACCCCACACCGGCATCTGTGCACACATCCAAAAGCACCACAAACTCCCCCATCCACTGCGACCACCCAGCACCCTGCGCTGACCCTGCCGAGCACCCGTGTGTCTGCCCCATCCCACCGCCGGTGGGCAGGAGGCTGCGTGCCCCTCACCTTGAGCCTGGGCGATGAGGAGGGCAGCAGCCATCGGGAGCAGCAGCAGGAGGAGGCGAAGAGCCATGCTGGGTGCTGTGGGTGCCGAGCTGAGCAAGGCTGGTGAGCAGGACGCACACTGCTGCCTCGTGCTGAGGCTGCTCCTATTTATCTCTGGATGCTTTGCTTTCATTTTCGGCCAGCCTGGCAGGCAGCCCACTAGCCGGCCGAGGGCTGGGTGATGGAGAAGTGAGAGGGTGGGGGATTCCTGTAAGCTGCAAGCCCCCCTTTACGGATGCGTCCTGTCTTGTTCCCAGCCGCCCATCACGATGCAGGGTGCCAGGTGGGGGGCATGCCGGAGACACAGTCCCCATCACAGCTAGAGGAGTTTGTGGGCTCCTGTTTCCTACCCAGCCTCACAACCTGTCACTACCTGCCCTCAGAGGGTCAGGTGTTGCTCTTTGCCTGTTTGTTCCTCAGGCAGGGACCCTGGCGGCTGGCCAAACCATTAGGAAAACAGAGGAGTTGGTCAGTTTTGCTTTCCTAACTCATGTTTTGCTCCAAGCCAAGCCCCCATTCCCACACACATGAGAAGGCGCTCAGGGTGACCCCACATGCCAGACCCCTGAACCCCTCTCCCTGCCCAGCTAACTCAAGGACCTCCCAAAACTGTTGAACACATCTTTAGGGCTGAGATGTGCAAGGGCCACACTGCAAGTGGGACTGGGGGAGATAGCACGGCCCACCATACATGGGTGCTGACAGCAAACTGTGGGGAGCTGAGGGTGAGTGGGAAACTCGATCAGCGGGAGGAATGGGCTGACGGGAACCTCCTGAGGTTTCACACAGACAAGATATGAAGTCCCACAGGCACAATGGCATGACCCTGTGCAGCTGGACAAGTTAAGCATGGCTGGCAAGGTGGGGGCTATGCAGAAGTAGACCTGGGGAAATGAACATGAGCTCCACAGGGCACCCCTGTGGTGGCAAAGGCCACACAAAGAGACAGCCATGTGGCTGGGCCAAGCCCTGAGCAACCTAGTGTAACACTAGTCCTGCTCTGAGGAAAGAATGGCCAGAGGACTCCACATTTTCATGTGATCACCAGGACATGGTGCGGAAAAGACCAAGTATGAAGGTTTCACAACTGCTTTGGACAACCTGTTCCAGTGCTTGAAATGTTCTCATATTGAAAACGTTTTCCCCACTATTTAATTGGAATTTCCCTTGATGAATTCAGTGGCACTGCCTCTTGCTCTGCCCCAGGGCCCCTCTGAGAAGAGTCAGGCGTCAGCATCTCTCAAGCCCCCGGGCAGTCCGCACCAGAAAGAATCCTCCATTGTCATCCCATCCCAAGCTTCACCACCCCGCCGCCCACAGCCCCTGTTTGCCTGCCCTGGCCTCCAGCTCCTCAGCCAGACCCAGTCCTGCTGCACATGTCAGTTGTGTCCTGGGAGCCCCAACGGAATGCAGAGTCCCAGTGGGTCTACTTGGTGTTGATGGGGGCCAAGTTCCTTCCCAGACCCCACTGCCTGTGACTTTTCACCGATTCCTGATAAGGACCCTCATAAATGGTTATTAAGGGCAATGAGTAACCCAGGGGGAGATCAAAGTCCCGTCTGCTGTAGAATGCAGAGTTGTGATAAGATGCCCACACTCTTGCCCCTCTCAGCACAGAGCGGGCAATGCTGGACTCGTGGCAGGGGGCTCACCAACAACTGCCTTGCAGCCCTCTCTCGGGCAAGGAGACCAGCAAGCTGCAACAGCTGGCTGTCTTCTTCAGGACAAGCTGGGTGCCTGAGGAGCGTGGGATCCAGGGCTGCACTCCTGGTGCTTCCTCCATGATTCGTGTAGAAGAGAAAGAGAGCTCTAATGCTGGCAAGTACCAGCGTGTCCAGCACCTGGATGGACGGAGGCAGCCGCCCACACATTTATGCAGCATCAAGGTTGGTGTGGCACTGGGCAGCCACCTCTGGGGTACATGGCAGACATGTGCCATGGGCAGCAATAAGCCACCTGCAGGTGCATGCCCCCAAGGTGCCTGGCAGCAGGGGAAACTGGTCTCTGGAGGCATCCTATGTGCTTTCACCTATCCCTCCAACACCAAAGCACTGGTGGTTTCAGGACAGGGCAGGAAAAGGAGAGCCATGTTGGCACATACTGTCTTTCCCGCCATTACCTGTGAAAACTCTCCAGGCAGCAGTGGCCAGGTGCTGAGCACATGGATGAACCCCTACCCTTGGCATGTCTGGAACACTGCCCCTGTGCTGGGGAAGCTGGGGAAGCACTGATCTCATAGCCATTCACCCTGGTCAAGTCTCTCTCAGAGACTATGTGGTATCAGGACAAGTGATGTGGAAGGAGAGACATCCCACAGGTTTCCTGCAGTGTAGACTAGCCCAGCCATGGGCTCCCTCTACTCCCAAAGGAGGCCAGGAGAGATCTGCAGACCCAGCATGGAACCCAGATCCCTTCCTTGCCCAGTCCCAGCGTGGAGCCCAGATCCCTTCCTTGCCCAGTCTCAGCTGTGGCAGCAGTCGCCCAGAAAGTCCCTGGATCCCTGTACGTTTTCAAGACACAGCAGCAGCATCCTCTGGCCAGAGACCAGACCCAAACATGGTCTGAGTTTCTGAGTAGGGTAAAGGCACACATTCCCTCCACAGGCATCATTCACTGACAGTTCTCTGGTTGCTGTGGTTAGCATCCCAAAGAAACCACCCAGCTGAGCAGATCTTCACTCCAATCCTGCACTGGAGAGTACCCAGGAGGGAACAAACTAAGGGCAGAGCTACTGGCTATTCCTTTGGATGAGCAACACATGTACCTGCACACCTGAGTACTAGGGCCCCATGGGAACCAGTCTGGGAGTCCATGCCCCATGTCCCTGCCTGCCCTCCTCCACTCAGAGCCTCCTTTTTCCTCCTTCCTGTCCAAGCACTTTGTTCTGTCACCTATCCCACCAGCTCAGGGAGAAAGCAGGGAGCTTCTGGCAGTGTGAGGGGGTAAGCATCCCTGTTTGCAGTGGGGTCACCAAGCAGACTGAATTTTTGTGATGCAGATGAGCTGCTGGGGATAGGGGGTGGAGACAATGCTTTTTAGGACTCTCCAACACCATCAGCCTTGAGTAGTTGCTCTGGCCAGGCACAATTTCTTGTGCACGTGCATCTAAACCTATTTCTCATCAGCCTGGGCTCCTGCAGCCACCAGCCTTTTCCCAGAGCTCAGTGTTGTGGGATGAAAGCAAATGCAGGGAGGGGGACTTAACCAGGCAGGATGTCCCTCTGCAGTGTCACAACTGCAGGGACCCCCTTTCTGTCCCCAGGGTCTGTGTCAGCCACTCCACAGAGCCTTTGGAACAGCGTTTTGTGTAACGGTGCCTCCAGCTGTCCCCGTGCTCAAGCACCCCAGCTCCCAGCCCTCTGCGTACCCCTGTAGGGCAGGGACCTCCAGACCACAGGAAGAGGGGAGAGTGTCCTAGGCATGAGACTATGGTGTCCCCCACACACCAAGTGTGCAAAACCAGTGGGACCATAGCAAAGGTCACCAAACTGCCTTGCTTGTGAGCCTTTCCCAGGCATTGCAACCACTGTGGCAGCTTGTAAGGACTCTCTCAAGCCTCCATCCCAAATGCCCTCCACGTTTGCACCCTGTATCCTGGCACCAGAGCCCTGGAGTTCACCTACGAATTACTTCCCTGGCTTCCAGCATTGCAATTTCCTGGCATCTCACCCATTAATGCCAGGAGATCCTCTCTTTTGACCCCTCAGCCTTCTGCTCACCCAGCTCTGGGCTGTGCTTCAGTCCTACAAAACCCCTGAGTTCTATTCTGCTTAACCAGTCAGCGGGGTTTGCTCCCCAGGCAGCTCAGGGCCGGGAGCACTGTCTCCTTAGACACACACAGAGACCAAAGGCTTCGAGAGGAGCCAAACAGGGAGACTGGGAATTTCCAAATCCTTCTGGATGCTGCCTCCGAGTTAAAATCCCTGCTAACACGAGCAGGGTCGCGTATCTCCACTCAACCCGCTGACCAGCAAATTCCTTCCTGCAGAGGCCCGATTCCCAGCACCCGGCACAGAGGTAGTTTGCAAAGCCCAGCATGGAAAACCCCCGCGGCTGAGAAGGGGAGCAGGCTGCCTGCCAGGCACACCGTATAGAAACGCCATATAGTAAAGCAGTCCTCGGGAAGCGGAAAAGAATTGCTGGAAGCCAGCAGCACACAAGCCGGGCAGGCTTCTCGCTGGCTTCCGCAGCGTTCAGGGCTGATGGGAAGAGCGGGACGAACACAACATGCTGGGAAGGGCAGAGATGCCGGCTCCCCGGGAGTCCCCAGCCCACATACGGACGCTGGAGCCAGCTCGGCTTGGAGAGGGTCTTTGGGAAAGAGAAGTTTGCTTCCCCTTCACACACACCACAGGTGGAAATTCATTGTTGCAGCTGGGTGCGGCTGCAAGGAGTTAACCCTTTGGTTGCCAGCATGCCTGTAGAGCAGCTCAGCCACTTTGGGACAGGACAGGCTCGCTGCTGGAAAATGTACAGGGGTGTAGCAAGCTGGCTGAGAGGGACCCGCGTGGGTTCTGCACTGTGGAAAGATGCCCTCTTCCTACAGCATCCTCTGCGTGGCATGTGCTGCTGCCCATAGCGCTCCCTCAGGTTCAAAGCCAAGGGACTGGGCAGGATCTGTGTTCTGCCTCCCCATGGAAAGCATGTGGTCAGGGCTGGTCAGCTCTCAGCCCTCCTGATCCAAGCATTACCCAACATGCAGGATCCTTTGGGCCCGAGCTGTTGTGAGTTGTCAGTGCTGAAACAGGTAATGGCTCAGAGCCTGTGTCTCTGTGGCACAGTGGAAACCTTCATAAGGTGGCCAAGGTTGGTGGTGGAAAGGAGACAAAGAGAGACTCCTGCTCGTGGCAGAGGTACTAAGCCAGAGAGTAGGAGATGCTGCAGGCAAGAAGGGTTCAACAGGTATTTGCATAACCCTCCAAAACCTGTCACCTTCTAAGCCAGCCCTCCTTCCAGCTACCACAGGCCCAGTATTCCCTCTTCCACTGAGAAGCACATCAATCCTCCATCCAGAAATCCCACCATTCCTCATAGTCAGTAAAACTGTTGGCACCAACCCAACCTTCATTCAAAGTGGAGATGTAACAAGTCATAAATCTTCTCACAGCAAAGTGAGCAGCAGTTCCCAAAGCAAGATACGGCTTGCGTGCCAGTCGAGCTGGGAGCTCTGCACGGTTTGGAATGGGTGGGCTGGCTGGGATCTGTCCGGGCTGGGATACGCATACGCGTACGCTTTGTGCAAAGGCATCGTCCTGGCGTGTGAATTCAGAGAGACTTGAGAAGCTGCTCAGAAAAGAGCTGGCTGAGTGTTGTTGGAGAGGAAACTGCTCCTTCTCCTTCTCAGGATGTTGGACTTTGTACTCGACACCAAGCAGAGCCGTGCTGCAGACGCCCGGCGTCCGCCCGGCAGCCTGCTCTGCCTCACGCTTCTGGCACAAGTACAGCTCCATGGGCTAGAGAACCCAAATCCAGCCTCCAGAGCAAATAGCAGCTGGCACACATAGCAAGGTCCTCAGGAAAGGGAGAATGGAGATGCAGAAATTAAAGACGGCCGAAGAAAATGGAGCAAAGCATCAAGAAGGCACTGGGGAGTTTGCAGAAGACATTAGAGTAACACATAAACGAGGAACTGGATATAGTTTAGTAAAGACTGGAAAACATCACAAAAGGTCTCTGCTCCTGGTGATGTCTCAGCCAGCCACTTCAACCAGGGAAGCAGCCACACAATGCCCAGGCAGTGGTAGGAAATGCAAAAGGCAGAGTATAAGCAAAGAGAAAGGAAGTGCAGCCCCACGGGGTTAGGATCTGCCAGGTATCAACAACAAGCAGAGACCTATCAAGTTGCCTGCTAGCTTCATGGGACACAAACATCTGGACTTGGCATCAGAGGGACCACCACAAACAGCAGCTGGCTGAGCACCTCCCTGAAGCCTGTGCAGAAAGGAAATAGCTGCTGGAAGGGATGGAAGCCACCAGGGGGGCTCTGGGAGCCCAGCTCCATAATGGACAGGTCCCATCCTTTCCAGATATTAAAGAATATATATTAAAAGGTAATAAGAAGATACAAGAGAGAGAGAAGAACAGTAGAGCAGAGCAATGGAGTCATGAAAAGCTTGTAATAGCTGAGTCCACCATGGGACCAGTGCTTGAAGACATGAGGAGAGACCTCAGGCTCATTTTGGTACCCAGGCAAACAGGAGTAATAAAGAGGGGAGGCCCTGCACCACCAGGGAGTCCTGCACGATGCAGAGCAACCTCCTCCCAGGCACACATAGATCAGGGACTTACCCGGGTGCACCAAAGGCCATTAAATTGATGTCTCCAAGAAAAGGCAAGGGACACATACCTGTACAGGGGGAAAAGTGTTTGGAGCCAGGACTCTGCTTGAGATGCTGCAGCTTGCTGGTGAGCATCTGAGCTTTTTGGTTCGGTGGGTGGCTTCAAGCGGTTTGCAATGGGCTGGGAGCAGTGCGAGGGGCTGGAAATTCCCTTTGGGGCTGGGGATCAGGTGAGATGACTGTTTACAGCATAGGAAGAGCTCAGGGTCAGAAGTTGGGAGACCTCCTGGAAGCATCCACCTGCCGAAGCCCTGCAGATCCTGCAATGGGAGCTCTGGGAAAGTCTCCCAGTTTGCCAGACTCTCCTGGAGAGTGCTTGGCTCAGGCATCAGGCGGAGAAGGAAACACACCACCATACCCACTGATGAGGCCTATCCCAATGCCTTGGCAGCAGAATCCAAACCTTCCCATGGGTTTCCAGATGCAAATCATTCTCTGCCTGTTCACCATCTTTTCCCACTCTCTTCAGAGCCTTGTTAGACTCAGGCTTAATGCTGAGTTGGGCAGGACAAGTTCCATCAACTCACAGCAGTGGTTTCACCCTCCTATTATAGCCCAGGGGTAGCATAGCTTTAGCTTACAATTGGCTGATCTGCTGCTATGAGTTAACCCAAATAAGCAGCTAAATAAACCTACAGCCTACTCATTGTCCCCCATGTGGGACTGGGAAGAGAATCGGAAGGGTAAAAGAGATGAAACTCGTGGCTTGACAGAGAAAACAATTTACTTGGTAAAGCAAAAGCTGTGCATGCAAGCAGGTTAAAATAAGGAATTAATTCACTACTTCCCATTAGCAGGCATGTGTTTACCACATCCGGGAAAGCCTTCACCACGCTGATGAAGTAAAACCTTCATAGTGTGGCTAGCAGGAGTAGAGAAGTGATTATGCCCCAGTACTTGGCACTGGTGAGGCCGCACCTGGGTTCAGGTTTGGGCCCCTCACTTCAAGAAGGACATTGAGCTGCTGGAGCATGTCCAAAGAAGGGCAACAAACATGATGAAGGATCTGAAGAATGAGACTTATGAGGAGCAGCTGAGGGAACTGAGGTTGTTTAATCTGGAGAAAAGGAGGCTTAGGGGACACCTTCTCACTTTCTATAACTACCTGGAAGGAGATTGTCATGAGGTAGGGGTCGGTCTGTTCTCCCAAGTAACAAGGGATAAGACGAGAGGAAATGGCCTCAAGTTGTGCAAGGGGAGGTTTAGGTTGGACATTAGTAAAAGCTTCTTCAATGAAAGGGTTGTTAAGCCCAGGAACAGGCTGCACTGGGAAGTGGTGGAATCACCATCCCTGGAGGTATTTAAAAGAGGTGTTGATGTGGTGCTGAGGGTTACCTTTAGTGGTGGGATTTGCAGTGTTAGGTTAATGTTTGGATTTAAAGATCTTTCCCAATCAAAATGATTCTATGTTCACATGTAGTGGCTACTTGGGAAGACAAATACCATAGCTCTAAATGTCCCCCCTTCCTCCTTCTTTCCCCCAGATTTTATTTCTTGGCATACCACCTTATGGTAGGGGATAGTCCTTTGATTCATTGGGGTCAGCTGCCCAAGCTGTGTTCCCTTCCATCTTCTTGTACACTGCCAGCTTACAGAAAAGGCCTTTAGACTGTGCAAGCACTGCTTCACACTAAAACTATGTCAGTAACACTGGTTTGGTCACAAATCCAAAATACTGCACCATATGAGATACTATGAAGACAATTAATTCTACCCTAGCTATAAAACAAGTACAATCTTCATCCCTTATTTGATACCATTTATGTCATAGTTTCCACACCATCCAATACATCCTCTTTGATCACCTCTCCCACACCTTTTCCCATCTTTTGTTTTATAAACAGGTATCATTCCCTTACTCCATTGACCACCCCTTGGCCCCTGTCCACAATATGTCCATTGAGCTCATTTAGTCTGTGACTTTGGAATCCATCTGTCATGGTGGTCACTCAGGACAGGGGAGGTGGTGTGATGAGTAGCATTACTGGGCTCAGGTCAGGTCACCACTGCACTTGCACTGCTTCTTGTGAGACTTGTCTTCCACTGGTTCAGGTGGTTCCTGCTATATTAATTTATATAACGTGCAACTTGAATCGTGGGTTACAACAATGCAAGGGTATATCCATTACCATCTCCATCCCTGGTCCATATGGACCAGGGCGCAGGTTTTAACGTTCTGATAAATTCCTCCCCTTGCCCCTGCTCCACTATAGACTTATCCATGGGCTACAAGCCCTTCAGGAAAGAATCTGCTCTGACATGACCTTATCTGTGGGCTCCAATCTCTTAAGGGTGTTCTTGCTTCCGGGTAGCCTTATCCATAGGCTACAGTCTCTTCAGAGATATACCTGTTGTGATGTGAACTTATCCATAACCACAGACACTTTGAGACATTCCAGCATAGCCTTATTCACAGCCAGCAATGTTTTGATGTGTACCTGCTGTGACACAGACATATTCACAGCCACAGACACCTTGGGGTTCACCCGCTCCTGTGTGGACTGATCCACACATAAGTCACGGTCCCTTCAACTCAAGTTCACATTTGAGTTCCAGCCTGCCCAGTACAGTAGTACAGGAACAGCAGCTGTGCCCTGGCCATGTGCCAGCCCAGGACATGGCCATTGCCATTATCAACACTCTCCTAGGCACAGCAGAGTGAGACAATAGGCAGTAGGGGCAAGAGATGAGAGCAAGAAGCAGCCACTAACAAGCACTAGATTCTAACATACAGTAAGGCAAGCAAGCCCTTTGGCAAGAACAGGAGGTGCCAATTAGTAACTAGACAACTATAACAGCTGTAAATGCAGTCCAGCATATTCCAATCAAATATGTCATTGCCTTGAACCTCTCGAGCACCACGTTGGGTGCCAAAAAGGGCTCTATCCCAGCCAAAACCAGTACATCTGCCATATCCCACATAAACACCTTTCTATTCCCTGGTTAGAGCTTCTCCAGCCCACTCCAACTCTGCCCGTGGAAGCCACTCTGTGGAAGCGCCAGGTGGGATCACTGCAAGCACAAACTGCAAGACCAATCTCTTTCTGCCGCTGAGGTCAAAATACAATAGCCAGGGAGCTTCATTTTGATAGACATGAAGGACAGAAGTAATGGTAATGTCAATCCTGTGTCTGACTGCTGGCCAGGAGCTATCATCAACTGAGCCCACTGATCAATCAGGTCAGTTTCTCTTCTGTAAGCACAACCCAGATTGCCCTGCTGCCCATTAGAATGTCCAGCCTCAACAGTTTCAGCAGATGAAGTAACCTGTCCTTAACAGAATGTGTGGCTGGCACAAACACCAGTGAAGAACAAACATGGCATTGGAGTTGATGGGCCCCTCTGCCCACATACATCAGCAGACTACTGCTGACACTATCCAGTTCTGGAGTCAGTCTTTCAGGAAAAAAAAAACAAAAAAAAAAAAAAAGGGTGCTTTCTGAGAAGAATAAGGAAGGATATGGCTCATATCCAGGCCAGAAACTCCCTTTATGGCACAGGGGAAGTTTCAGTACATGTGTTTAATGGGGCAGAAGACTGGTGTGCAGCCTTCACAGACATGCAGACACATAGAGTCCCACCAGATTTGCCCCACAACAATATTCATTTGGAACACCTACTGACTCAAAACTGCAGAGCTACAACCTAGAGCAGTAAGCGGTTCTCTGTCACTCTAGCTGGACATGTGCAACAGTTTGTTCGCCACAGTCACTGTGATGATGCACTGTCTCATGGCTGCAGCATCCAGCTTCCATGAGGAACGCTCCACAAATGAAGAAACATCAGATACATCTTCCATCCAATATATCGCAAGGAAATCCTACAATGGGCAGGAGGGACTCCCAGCCTTCCAAGGGATGGAGAACTGGTGGCACTTGTGGAAACTGCCCTGTTTCCAGAGCCCTAGACAGCCCCAGGATGCTCCTGGGATGCTATGACATCAGACCTCAGGATGAACTTGACCCAGATGTCCATGGTCCCCCTGTGCTCCCAAGTCATGTGCTGCTTCTCCCTCCACAAGACCAAGTTGCCCTGAAAAAAAAGATCTTGGCTGGCAAACAGTGAGAAAGCTGGTGTTTCTTCTAGAGAAGATCCCAGTCTTCCTCTCTGACCCAGGGCGATGAATGACCCATGTGCCCTGGCCTATCTGGTACTTGCCACAGCCCAGAGTTGCTCTGTCCTGATGGGCTGATGTGTCCTGTCTCCAACCTTGTGATGTGTCTACAGAACCTTAGCAAGCTGATGATGATGGGAGGTCTCCCAGCTTTTGGCCCTGCAGCTCTTCACTTGCTGTAAACAGCCGTCTCGCCTGATCCCCAGCCCCAAAGGGAATTTCCAGCCCCTCGCATGGCTCCCAGCCCATCGCAAACCGCCTGAAGCCACCCGCCAAACCAAAAAGCTCAGAGTCTTGCCGGACGGCTGCGGCATCTCAAGCAGAGTCCTGGATCCAAACTCTCTTTTTCCTGTTCTCTGGCAGATGCCTCTTCTCTTTTTCCACTCCTTAGAGACCAGTTCAATATGAGGCCCTTTCCCCTTTTCAGAGGGTCAGGGGGACAAGAAGATGGTCTTAACGCAGCCAAGGCTGTTGTAGCATGTTGATGGTGCATAGAGAGACATCTCTGTTCACTCAGAGCTGATCTGCCTCTGGTGACCCAGCTGTTGGGTGGCCCTGCACTGTGTACGCCCTTAAGGTCCAACTCCTCATCTTAGGACCAGAGGTCTCATCCCTGTTTCCCTTGATGGATTCTGTCCTGATGCCTTGGCAGCAGAGCAGACCTTACATGTCACGGGGATCTGGAGGAGCTCAGGGCTGCCAAGATGAGTTTCAGACCCAATCATGCCCCATGTGTCCCAATAGTAGTTGACTGCAGTTGCAATCGGGAAGGGGATTTTGCTCCCCTAGGAAGACCACAAGGGCCATGGCCCTAATTCCCATCTGTGCAGGGCTCTGCTCCAGTTCCAAAGGTCTCTGTGAGAGTTGCCAGTATTGCAAAACAACAGCCTTGCTGCAAGGAGAGGTGGAAGATGTACAAACCAGAGGCAGAGGATTGTGTGCCATTTTAGTGCTGAAAGCTCTGGGGATGTTCCTGGTCTCTTTGTATTCACCTTATCTTTCTATCTCTGTGAGCAGAGCTGCTGGGGGTCTGCAAGTCCAGAGCCCAGCTCCCCCTGTGAGCTTCATGCCAGCTGCCCAGTGAAATGACCTTCTCACTAAGACTGGAAAATCATAAGCTAAAGCAACTCCCCTCCTCACTGCACAATGTAGCATCCCTTCATAACCAAACAACCAAAGCTTTGTGTCTAGAGATGGGAACTCAACGTTGGAGCTAAAATACAGGGCAAGAAAGGCAGGGAGCTGAGTTCAGAGCATCTCTTGCTGCTTCCCAGGAGGTCATGGAGAGAGGTCATGGTTACCCATGATGCTGGCAGTGCTGCAGGTTTCAGAGTGCGAGATAAGAACTTCACATCCCATACAGACCTCTATCTATTTGTCTGATGCCTCCGGTATCATGGAAAGGGACACCATATGCTCTTTTGACAAAGCAGGGTTTCCTCTGAAGCACCATCTGTATTTTCACTTCCAAGACCTCACCAACCCCACACCTCCCCTTGCCAGAGGGGTGACAGCACTCAGGGGCAGGGAAGTGAGGGTACAAGCCCTGCCACAGTCTGTCAGGATTCCTTGAACCCCTCCAGGGTGTAGGACCCTTCATCTTCCTCTGCTCCCACTTGCAATGGCCCTGCTGCTCCAGAGAGGTTGTGTGTCCAGCTGGCTCACCCTGTGCCAGGGCAGCACTAGTGCACATAAAGGTTGGTCTAAGCAGGTTTGGGTGGAGGGTTTGGAGCATAAATGCAAAGACCAGGTAGTATGTTTACAACAGAAAGCACACAAAACACTCTGCTCTTCAAAAGGGGAGGGTGGAACAGTCTGAGTGTATGGTCGACCTTGTACCTCTGCATGGCTCCAGCTTCTCATGCAAGTAACCTCTGCTCAGGGGACCCCTGATGTCTCCACCTCCCATCATCAGGCTCATCATACTAACCCCATCTCCTCCCTGCCTCTCATTGAGTGCATTTTCGTCTCCTGTCCTCATGATATTAGTCTCTTTGCCCGGGACAATAGATCTTCCTGGAACCTGTTGAAATTTGAAATTGCTCATGTATTACAGGGAATTAAAAGATTAAGCATATTTCCAGGCTGCTGAGCCCTAGCTGAGTGTCCAGCCGAGATCGCACACAGCCGCTTTGGCTAGAGAGCTGCAAAGATAAGGATAATGCTCTAAACATCCAAGCAGCTCTTGGAGGTCAAGCCTCTCTCCCTTCCCACTTGATGTTATCTGCCTTGGGATCTCCTGAGTCACACATGGAAAAAAATCCTGCCTTATTTAAAAAGACTCAATTGCCAGAGATGTCCTACAGCCTGGGGATGTGATAGGGGCTTAGTGTGTCTCCAGACACGTGCACCATCTTTCTGGTCACCCCTATACCCCTATAAAATATTGGCATAACATTTTCTTCTAAATTTACTGGAAATCCTTGCTGTTCTGTGACTTGGCTGGTGCCTGCACTCAGCACACTTTGCTGGAATAGGCATTTTATATATGCTGAAGCGAGTGACACAGGACATTAGAAGAGCTCTTCTGGGGTGAGTGCAGCCCATTTGACATTATACTCCCAAATCTCCCTTTGAGGACCTCCCTGAAACAACATTCTGGGTCCATCCAACTCCACCACAGTCCCTTGACTGTGAGAGACCCCAGCATGCTGGCCCCAGGTTGACCGAGAAGAGGTGGGTGCAGAAATCTGGGGGACTTGCAGCTTGGCCCCCCTCACCAAACGTGTTGGGAGATCAGCAGCATCCCTCATGGGTCTCCATGCAGGCAGCAATGCCTCCTTGCCCCAGAGCAATCTCACAGCCATCTGTGGTCAGCACTATGAAGGGTCAAGTCTGGGCAAACCAGTGGTTTCCACCAACCTTATACACCAAACCAAGTAAGCAGAAGCCCAGAGGAACAAGAAACTGGGATATGTGGCACCTACACCTTCCTCTGTCCTCATGGCACAGCCAGCACTCTCCTGCCCATCCCTGGCTGCCAGACCGTCTGCTGACCAAAGCTACCACTACACCATGCCCACTCCCTTCTCCCACTCTGAGAATGTCCCCATAAAAAGCTGTCCTTCCAGTCCCTCAGTACTATACTCAGTGCAATTTCTGGGAAGCTCTGGATCTCACTTATGTTTGTCCCACTTCCCAGGCTCCCCAGCTGCCCAGCTGTTCCTTTCCATTTGAGCTAATCACAGAGATTAAGGCAAAGACCCAGCCTGGAAGGTTTGCAAACAGTTTCAGCCTATTTCCGCAAACAGCCTTTTTCAGTCGCACTCCTGTGCAAAAACATACGGGCTAATAAACCCTGTGGCATCTGTGCAGGGAATTCCCAAGAAGGGCTCAGTGCTAACCCAGACCAGTCAGGAGCCAGTCACAGCTTAGGGACATTGCAAACCACTGGGCCTCTAGGCACAGGTCTTCAAACAGGAAGGTAAGGGGGCAGTAAGGCTGGATAAAAGGTGCTCAGAGTTGTCAGAATGTCCGTTAACTCATATCATCATGGATCCTGTGTCTCGCTGTCCGCCATTCCAAGAAGTCTGCCCAGCTGTCACCTCTATCCTCCCAAGCACATTTACACACCCAGAGACAGGGGAGCCCACCATCCCAGCAGGGCACAGTGGAGCTGAGCAGCTGGCCCAGGGCAAAGTGGAGACTCCATCCCAGTCCTCCCAACCAGAGTCCCCTGTCCTTGAGCTGCCCCGTGGCTACAGGTGGTAGCTGCTGGCTGGAGCTGTTCGTTGCTAGATTAACTCCAGATTTTGCAGCCTTCAAATTCTCATGGCCAGGGTACTTCAAGATAACATGTCAGAGAAGCCGTCCTGTGTCTGTCCAGCTGTGTGCCGAGGTTTCTGCAGCCACCCACTGAGCAAGCCGCTGTCCTTGTCAAAGTAAACAGGTTGTCCTTCCTCTACTAACAAGCTCAATGGATTGCTTTGAACACCCAGCCCTTCTGCAGCCCCACGTTTGCCACTGTATGAAACAAGCAGCTTGCAGCTGGCCTTGTTGTGACTGCACATGGAAAGAAGGGGGTGCAGCCATCTAGGGTCCTGATGGACTTCAGTGTATGATGGGAATTGACAAATATGACCCTTCCCAGATGTTCAGCACTGAGTCCCAAGGGATGGACGTGAAGGTGAGGGGGAGAGGAGATGGAAGCTAGATGCACATCTAAGAGGATCGTTCGGATGAAACACAGTTTTCCCTCAGCATAGTGGAGAAGGTCCCCCAGTATCTCTGCTTTTGAGGTGAGAAAGTTATTTCCTTGGGCAGTTTGTCTGCAAGAGTGTGACACTGGGCTAAAATGCACAGTCCTGAGGCCCGTGTGCTTAGAGGACATGGGGTGGCTGATGTGCCAACACCAGGAGCAGAGCACACAGCCCATTTGCCTGGCAATGCAGGAACCAGAACAAGCCTGTCCAACTCCAGGCACATCAAATGGGAAGGTTTGTCCTCCTCTCCTTCCTCTCCATGCCACTAAGCCCCCTCATCCTTTCCAGGGCCAGCACAACACAAGGCTGGGTTTATTTACAGCAGGCTCAAATGGCTGCTGACATTTGGTCTTAGTTGCAGCCACACCAGGACCTCCTCTGCCTACCAGTGAGTGGCTTTGAAGGCAGGCAACAGGCAATGCTCACGTTGCTGCAAAGTACAAGGCTCAGGCAAGGCATGGCTGGATTTTGGCAGGGCACAAGGTGAGCAGGGGTCTGGGTGACCCAGGGGCAGGAAGCTCACCGGGAGTTGCATCTGTGGCATCTCATCTAGAGAATATCCCATCCCCTTCTCGGCACAGCCAGCCGTTCCCAGGGTGATGTCTTCCAGGCGTGACAGCCCAAAGCTCTTGCTGATAATACAAACAGGACAACTTGGACCCAAAATCTAGTCAGTTAAACCAGAAACATTGCTCAGATTTACAGAGGGGAGATTTTGAGACAAACAGTTTAATTAATTTAACTGAGAAGCACAATCAGAGGAAGAAACAGGAAAAGTGCTTTCAATTCTTCTCTTTTCATGGTGCGTTTTTTTTTGTTGTTGTTGTTGGGTGGGTTTTTTTGTTCAGTTTTTTTGTCGGTTTTGTTTTTTTTTTAATAAGAATGTTCCTGAAAGGCATGTGGGTGAAAGGCATGGGATTTGCAGCCAGAGGAGCTGTCAGAGAAACACTGAGCACCCTGCACTGGCAAGAGGACCCTGGGAACCCACAGCAGTGCTGAATGCCCTCGTCGTGAACCATGGTGAGAGAGGCAACTGTTTCTCATTAGTCAGGAGGACAAAAGAGTCCCAGAAAATTACAGAAACATGACCAGATAGCAAAGCTTTTCAGATGACTAACTGTCCATGGATGAGGGGCAAGGGAGAATGAAAGGAGCAAAAGGAGAGCACATAGACCTGATATCTCAGGCAGCGGCTCTTGGGCAGAAAGAAACTGCAGCGGCCATACAATTTGTCCCTTTCCCTGCTGGTTTCTCTATAGCTGCAGTTCCCAGTCTCTCAGCACCTCAACCACAGAACCAAGCATCACCTATAGCTTCAGAAAAGTCTCTTGCATTAGTGCCTCCTGATTTGTTACTGAGGCCATGGAGTGACAGTGTCCTCCTGAAGAAATACTCAGGCTGCAGTGGCACTGCTAGAATATCACCATGTGTGCTGATAAATTGTGTGCACGTTCCCTCTCATGCTGTTGAGCCAGACGAGCTAGCGTCAAGCTAAGTGTATGGGGGTGAGCAGGGTCAGGGACCATCCTCAAGGGACGGGGGATGCGGCCGTTCTGTCTGAGGACAAGAGAGCTTGGCCCCGGGCTGCTGCCTGCCAGCTGGCTGAGGTGCCTGGTGGTCTTCCCGCACACACTTAATCAGCTCATACAGACCCAGCAGTTCACCCATTAGTCACCAACGGACGTGGTTCCCACCAGGGGCTGAGAAAACCCAGCCAGCTTCCTTCCCCTGTGCACCCCACATGTGACACGACTTACACCCTCCCACCTCTGAAACGCTGCCGTAACCTCATGCACTGCTCCACTCCCAGTGTAGATGTCAGTGTCTTACTGCTTTTGCCCCTGGAAGGCAGCTCTGTCCCACCATTGCATGAGCCAG
This sequence comes from Baryphthengus martii, assembly GCA_013396935.1. NCBI lineage: Eukaryota > Metazoa > Chordata > Aves > Coraciiformes > Momotidae > Baryphthengus > Baryphthengus martii. Next base: position 7,032 of record VWZK01001796.1, on the reverse strand, counting down.
CTTGGCCTCCAGCCTCAGGGCATGCCCTGCGTGGGGCCTCCCCTGCTCTACATCGTTCTTGGCCCCTTGCCCTGCAGACCTCTGCGTAAGGCCAAAGCGTTTACATATGCTTTCCAATCAGCTCCATTAATTTCCCCTCTCCCCTCTCTGTTGGAGTTGGCAGAAGAGCATGTTGGGATGAGTCTGAATCCAGAAGGAAATGCTAGTTTCTTATCCAAGTTTGTCCGACTCCTCAGCCTGTTTGGTCCTGCTCTTCTCCACTAGTTCCAAGAGCCCTGGGCTTGAAGCAGGTCCCTGCCAAGAGCAATTTGCTTCCAGCCTAACACTGGGCACCAGGGACTACCTGGAGTAGAGCAAGCTATCCTCCCAACAAGCATCAGGCAGTCACTACTCCAGCCTTCCCTCATCACTCCTTCACATTCCCTCTGACCAAGATCATTTTGAGCTGTTGATCTGCCCAGTCTCCTCCTGCTGCCCTCACAGACTGACCAATCCATTTCATGGACTCATAAACCAAATTAGGCCTAAGCCCATCTCCCATCCAAAGCAGTGTCGGTGGTAGGATCAGAACAAGCTGCACAAGTCTTTGCCCATCTTCTTCTTGAAAACCTCTAAGGCCAGAGATGCTATCACTTCTCCAGGCCTCTCTTCAAACAAATAAATGTCCCGTGGGAACAATTTCTCTGTACTACAAACCAGATCACTCTCTCACATCCCCTTTGAGCACCTCCATTAAAGGCCTGGCTCCAACTTCTCAGTAATCTCCTCGCAGAATTTGGTGGGCTGCTCTTAGGTCTCCCCAGAGTCAGCCCTCCTCAAGGCTGGACAAGTCCAGATCTTCCAGCCTCTCCTTGAAGGGTAGCAGTTCCAGTACCTGCCGTTTTAGTGGCCCCCGCTGAACTTACTCCTGTTCATCAATAACTGTCTTGTATCGGGGAGGTGAAAACCTGGACACAGTACCCAGATGTGATATAACGAGTGCTCGGCAGAGGAGGATAATCACTTCCCAAGGTCTACGGGAAAGAGATGAGTTCTTCTGCCTTTTAGCAACTCCAGTGCATTGCCAAAACTATTGCTCCACCTGCTTTGAAATGATGATGAGCTTCCTTGTGCCCAAAGAACCTGTGGGTGATGCCTAGCAGGTCACCAGCGCCATGTTTCCGCACTGCCCAAAACCTCACAGGGCAAGGAGGTAGAGAAGGTCTTTTGCAGACAACAGATCCAGAGAAGAAACAGGTTCCCTAGCATTCTGGGTGTCTATGGGAACAGATGCAGGATGCATTTTCCATAGACTCACAAAGCCTACGGCCAGAGGGAGCCATCAGATCAGCTTCTCACAGCCCTGAGCCTCACTCATGTTTGCATAGCTGCCCAGTGCTTGCAATGTTTTAACTCCTTGTTTGTCTCCTTCAGCCTGTAGATTCACCTACAACCATTTTAATACTCTTTTCCCATCATTCTGAATGTTATCAGGTCCAGAACCAGTCCTGGAGGAACAGGCTGACAAGTGCCACTTCCCCTCAGATGACTGCCAGTGTCTGGGGTCATGCACACTGTCCTGAATCATCTCCCGCCCCTCCTCAGCTCAGGGCAACCTGGGCTTCCTAAACTGTCATGGGGACTCCCACTTCTGCTACACCTCCTGTGGTACTTGTGACATTCTTCACAGCACAGGGAAGGACAAGAAACAGCAGTGCAGCTTGCAAACAAGGTTACATGAGGTCTCCAAGTTTACATTGTGCAAACGCCACAGAATCTGCAAAAAGCTGCAGAATGGCCAAAGTAAGATGGAAACCATTTGGGGGGCTTTGTCTGGTGAGATAGGTTGCCAAGAAGCAGTGACTAAGCAATGTTAGGATGTTTTCTTTGTGGAGGGCAATTCAGCAGATTGGTGGTCAAACCTGTAAGAAGAGGAGAGACGTTAACATTGAGCCCATGCACATACCTTCCAGAAGCAAGCTCACAGGGTGCTGCCGTGTCTGGGGAGTAGTGGCCTTTCTCCACAAGCTGCTCATATTTATTCACCACCCCAGGGACGGAGGAGAGCTGGACAAAAAGGACCCCTTTGCATGAGGTGTGCTCCTGGTCTCCGTTAAAACCTCACATGGAAGTTGCATCACCTTTGCTTTTTACTCTGCTCAGGCTCTTCCCAGAAAGAGCAAGCAGTCATTCTTCTTTCAAGATGCTTGTAGTAACAGACATGCCGTCCCTGTACGCCTGACTCACATGAGGCATGCTCTGTGCTCTGGGCAATGAGGATGCCTGAGCAGGGAGATAGCTGGCAGATGCCTCCCTGCCCCAGCATCTCCTGGGAACACCAGGGAAATTCCAGTTGCATTAAGAGATAAATACCATTGCAGCTAAGATTTCTCAGCCCATTCTTTCAGGGCTCTTGGGTACACTTTGTCTGGGCAGCTACTTTTGAAATATTTGCCCTCAGCGTATGTCTTCTTGCATCCCCTTCTAGTGCCCAATAAACTGGAAAGCATTTCACTGCCTTCCTTGCTTCTTCCCAAACACTCAATACTCATATTGCTGTCCCTTCTGTATCTTGCATAACAGCATTTTCATTATTTTTGGAAATAGATTTAGAAGTTGAGGATGTGTTTTGATAGTAAAAGCTGTCCTCCTCCTCCTCGTTGCTGTGGTCAGCCACACATATCTCCCAGGAGCATTCTCATTTTTATACACTTCCCAACTCCCTGTTTGCATCTGCTCATGCCAACCCAGCTCCTTTCAGACAGCTGCTCCCCCTTCTCTGCGGAGCCCACCGGTAAAACCTGCCTTTGCACCACACAGTTCAGGCTTCAGCCTTTAAAAATGCCTTTTGAAAGCACATACCTTTTCACTTATTTTTTTTTTCAGCCCTTCACTGCTTTGCCTTCTGCAAAACTTGCTTAAGGTACACTCAATCCCACTGTCTACATCGTTGGTGAAGATATTAAACAGTAATTGTCCCAGTTAAATGGTCCCAATTAAACAAATAGTCCCAGTCGAGACCCTTGAGGGACACCACTCACTACTGGTTTCTACTTGGACATTGAGCTATTGACAGCAACTCTGGATGCAGCTGTCCAACCAATTCCTTACCCATCACTTTTCCCAGACTAAGCAGAGATTATGGGTGGTCAGGACTGCAGCAGTACCCTGGGTGCTGTTAGCTTGGCACAGGTAGCACAGTGACACAGGGCACTGCAGTTTGCTCCTCCAGTTTGCTTCTATTGCCCCTTCAAAGGTGAGCTGTACTGGCTGGGGATCTCTTCTAGGCTGGAGGATGTTGATCTGGGAGGTGACACAGCCGTCTGGTGTGGCATTCTTTGTGGAAGGCCAGCAAGTGCCCATCTCCCTTGAAAGTCTCTGTTCCTCGAGGTGCTCCTGGAGTTGGTCTTCCAAAGCATCTGTGGTGCTCCTGTCACATGCACTCCTTGCCATGGCTCCAGCCTCAGATTCATAGCAGGGATCCTAGGGATGAGGGCCAGGAAAGCCATGGTCAAGGCCATCAGCTGGGTCTTCTCTAGCCGATGAGCTTTGGCAGAATGGGACAGCCTTGTCACAGCACTGCTCACTTCCAGGACCCAGCACCAGCACAGACACAGCCCCCAGCCACAGCTCCAGTCCCTCTGTGCCATGTACATCATCAGGGCTCGAGGGACTTTGCAGCCATGCAGAAGTCCAAGGGAGCTGTCAGACCCCAGCTCTGCAGGGGCTTCTCTCTCTGGGTCAGGTTCTTGTTGTTAAGGCTCTCAGGGAGTCTTATTTTCAGCTCTGTCCCACAGGGGTGGCTGAACTGGGGGAAGAGGCTGAGAAAGTGTGCAGCAGTAGGGGCAGAGTTCCTGGTCCCTTGGGCTGAGGCAGCAGCCCCACTGTAGCTGGAGGAGCCACTGCCGTGATACTTAGTGGGCACTGGCTGAGCAAGGGATGCAGTGCAGACAGGCCGGCCATGTGTTGGCCCCACAGGGATGCCCTGAGCTCCTGCTATATGACCTGCTCTGGGCTTAGCGAAGTACTTTGTCTTCAGCAAGGGGACACAGGTGCAGTGTGTGGCATGAGGGCCAGCCACCACCTGCAGGAATCTGCTCAGTGGCTGCTACAGCCTTTCCATGGACAACTGCAATGCCCCAGTAAGTTTTATCTCGAGCCCTTTTCCACAGCTTCATCTCTAGGCATATTCTTGCTGTGTGCAACCAGAGCTTGCTGCGCACCTCCTGCCTCAACTCCAAGTTTGAGACAGCAGCAAACACTTCAACATGAGCCTGGATCCCATCCTCAATCATGCACAAGCAAGGGTGGTAAAGTAGGTCTGAGAGCCATCATCTTCCTTTGAAGCAGGATCAAATCTGGTCCTGCTATAGGTCCTGTTGCCTTGCAGACTGTATTGGGAAGGGCTAGGGGGATCAAGGACAAACCAGGACACCATAGGACCTTCTTCTCAGCTGAGGACAGGCTATATCTTACATATGGTGTTCCGCAGTGATGTTGGCTATTTGGAGGAGGAAACCCCAGCAGGCAACTGTTCAGCTCCACTGTCTGTCTTGAAGTCTCAAATCTCTCAGTCCTGAGGGACTCGGAGGCAATCAGGACCTGTAGGAGTTGGCTTGTGCCTGAGGAGTGCAACCAGTGTCTCTGTGCCAATGTCAGCAGGTTAGGAGGGAAGAGTCCAGGTAGTGGTCACTCATAGAGACGCCATCATCTTCCTTTGGCAGGATCAAAGCTCATGTTCCTGCCAGTTCTGTTACCAGTCCTACTGCCTTGTTGGCAAGGCTAGAAAAGGCTAGGTGTCCATGGACAAAATGAGAATGCACAGGGACTCCTTCTCCCTCTGAGGCAGCCCCCGCTCCGGGCGAAGAAGGCTCTTGCACACGATACTCCACAGCACTGGTTCCCGGCTGTCACAGGCAAAGGACTCTCCTGGGCACCGGTCTTGCTTTCTCACATCCTCACCGAAGAAGCTCCCCTCAAAATGGCAGCATGGAACCTGCTAACCATGGCAGATGGCACCTCTTCCCGTGTTAATGAGCCGGCAGGATTTAATTCTTGTCTCCTATTAACACTCATTAGAGTGCCACTTGGCCATTCTTCTGCATCTATCACATCTCTGCGGCTTCTGCTTCAAGATGTTCATTTCAGGTTGCCTCCAGGGTGGCCATCATCCCCCCCAATCCCGAGAAGGCTACCACCTGACTGTCCCCACACAGCCTGCATGAAATAGGTCTTATGAAGAGGCAGGCACAAAACAGCACGAGATGGATGGACGGAGCTGATCTTAACCTCTAGACAGGGCCTGGACTCAGGGTTTTCCAGTGACATCCCCACCCTGACCAAAATCCCACATCCCCACCAAGGGCACGGAGCTGCAGAAGGACGTAGCCAGACCTACTGCAGCTTTCCAGGGGCCAGAAGTAGGTTACTTTCTGCCGTGCATAGAAATGATATGATGCATATTCATCAGTTACGGCTGTGCGACGATTACAACAGTCGCATAAATTGCAGGTTTAGAGATCATCAGCTGCATTCCATGACTTTCCCAGGGCTTACGCCCCTGAAAAAGATATGGAAATTGGAGTTATCTCATGAAAAATAAAAGTCAATACTTTAAGTGATGTCTCAGAAAAATACTGTTTTCTTTACTGTACATTTTTGCACCCCTTAAGGTGAACAACTCAGTGATCATAAGCCTCATCTTATTATTTAAAATTGTATGTATCAGTTATAATCACTCTTAATACATTTTCATTCTTAAAAACGAATTTACCAAACTCTTCACATGTACGATGTAAACAAATTGAATTTGAAGGCTGACCTCACAGGATCGATGCTAAGCAGGTCGCTGCATCTGTTTACTAAGGGAAAATACTCTTTCATACAGCTGCTTTTGAGAATAGCAGAGCCTAGGGAGCTTAAAAGCTTTGAGCAGTGGAGAGGATTTGGGAATCAATGCTCTGCGATCACCCAAGAAGGCAGTAGCTGGGAGTGAAGGTGTCGCAGGCCATGCAGTCCGAGCCCAGTTCCTCTATATGAGGGGAATGAGCTCTCCCTAGCCAGTTGTAACCAGACTGGCCATGCTACCAACTTGAACGTCTGCCCCAGACACTTGTTGCCAGTCTGGCCACGCCAGCAGCTTCCCAGTGTGTGCCTCCTTACCCATCCACGACAGACAGGTCTCATCCAGACCTCTGAATCAGACAAGTCTCATCCAAAACTCTGAATTGGCCGTAGTTGGAAACAAAAAAAGGTCTGAAAAAACACTGATGCGAGCTGGCTCTGTGTGACATAGAGTCTGGGCAGTCTGCCCCAGGCAAATACTGATTTCTGCTGCCTGCTCCCTTGCAGAGCCCCAGCACTGTCAGCTACACGTGGCAATAATCAGCCACGCTACTGACCACTCACTTTATCACAGTTTCAACTACTGCCAAAGAAGTTCACTAGCTGCAAACAGTCTGACAGGTGAAACATTATTGCCTTTCAGTTGAGGAGCAGCTGAACAGCAGCACAGAGTTACTGGATGAATTTTGATATTCACATACTTTGGGGTATCTATGACCACAGAAAAAACATGCTCTTTTCAGCCAAGCTTTTCATCAAGATTTTGTCCAAAAGAGAAGCTTAATATGTAAGTGTAAAGCTCTTTGCTTCCCCAAATGCCTCATTTGAACTACATTGGACTCTTAAGAACAACCATTGTCCTGGTTTTGTCTGCAGTAGAGTTAATTGTCTTCCTAACAGCTGGTACGGTGCAGTGTTTTGGATTTAGTGTGAGAATAATGCTGATAACACAGTAATGGTTTAGTTGTGGGTCGGCAGCACTTTTCCTCAGTTAATGATTTTTCAGTTTCTCACACTATGCCAGTGAACAGGTGCACAAGAAGCTGGGAGGGAGCATGGCCATGACAACTGACCCAAACTAGCCAAAGGGATATGATGTCATGCCAAGTATATAAACTGGGGAGAACTGGATGGGGGCGGGGAACAGATCTCTGCTCAGCATCGGTCAGCAGGTGGCAAACAATTGCACTGTGCATCACTTGTCTTTTC
>VWZK01001795.1:44572-73565 GCA_013396935.1 Baryphthengus martii | reverse complement strand
TTTTTTTTTTGCTTTGCCCCCCTCCCATAACCCCCACCATTGTTCCTTCCCCCCCCTCCCTTCCCACTCCTCCCACGCTCGGCACCGCATGAGCGGGGCTCCCTTGTTTCCCCCGCTCGCCCAACGCGTTCGCGGGCCAAGAGCCCGGGCCGCCCGCCCAACGTCTTCGCTCCCCAGCTGCCGGGGGGCTGGCGGGGGGCCAGGCTGAACCGCGGAGCCATAGCGACCGGTCCCGCTCCCCCAGCAATGGTGCCCATCCCTCCCCTTCCAGCCAGACACCACCCCCCCACCACCCTCAATCTCCAGGGGTGGGCATCCGGGCCGTGAAGCCTCTCCCCCCAAACACCCCGGGGAGCCCCCGTTGCGGCACAAACTCCCCCCGCGGTTCATTCTAAGCAGGTTCAGGGCCTGATTCTGCGCCAGCTGGTGGTGCTGGAGAGATGCTCTGTGTGCTGGGAAGGGTTTGGCCGTGGGGGGGGGGAGACTGAGAGAGGAGCCCCTCAAGCAGCAGGTCAAGGTCAACCCAAGCAGCCCCAAATTTTTGCCTTAGACACCAACCGGCCCCGTTTTCCTCCCTTCACGGTTGGTTTTTTTCCACCCCCCGGTGAGAAACAATCGCCAGGCTCCGAGCCTTCGTTATCTCTACCCGCGGCTCCTCGTCCTCTCCCTCCCTATCCTCATTCCGTCACCCAAGGCCGGACCCACGCACGGAAAGGGACGGCTGGACGGCTGGAAACGGCCGGCCGGGTGATTCGGGGTGGTCGCGCCGGGCGCGGCAGCTGCTCCGCGAGAGGGATCAGCGCCATCGGAGCGTGTCAAGGACAAATTATTCTAATGAGCTTCCTCCTGTGAACGAGTCGCCAGCAAAAGGTGCACAGGGAAAAAAAAAAAAACCCACGAGGCTTTTGGCCGCGTGGCGAACGTCCCCTCGAAGGCGACCGGGAGCAGCCGGGATGCTGCGGGCTCATCTTTGCCTTCCCGTCACCCTAATCGCTGGTGGTGCAAAGGGACGCTTTTCCCGGCTGTCACCTGAATTATCAGAGCTCAGGGTTCCTCCTGAGCCTGCCCGGTGGGACACGGGGGGACAGCTGCTGCTCCCGGTCCCCTCACGGCGGTCCCCGGGACAGGCTCCCAGCCGGGCGCAGATAAGGAGGCAGCGGCAGGAGCCCGGCTGGCTCTGGCACAGCGGATGCAGCCAGTAAATTTCCACTGGGGCAGCTCCCAGTTAATGAGCTCAGTGCATGACCCCGGCCAGAGCCGGAGCTGCCAGCGGTTGAGAGGAATTCCCCAGGAAAAGCTGGGACGGGAGGGGACGGGGAGGGGGGACCCTTCCTGCGTCCCTGTGGGTGTCCCCAGGGGACGAGACCCAGCCTGAACACCCCAGGGCAGGCCCAAGGGGTGAAAGCTCACGCCGGTGAGGAATTAAAGATGTTAAAACAGAGACCTGGGGGGTGGAGTTTGACCTGGAGGTGGCATTTGAAACGAAAAACCAAAAAAAATGAAAGGTGATTTGGGGGATTTGCAAGAGCAGCAGCTCCGCCACCGCCCCAGCTCAGCTCTCGCGCCGTCACCGAGCGCTCCGTGGGAGCAAACCCTCGGTAGCCGTGGGAGCTTCGCCTCCCAGTGCAGGTGCCCATGGTGTTGTGTCGACTCCCAAGGTCGAGGCCGGTGAGACAGGATGGAGCAGAACCCTCCCTCCCTCTCCCCCTCCATCTTTAACAAACAAGCCAAGACCGTCTATAAGGCGTGATTTGATGGGTGGATTATTTTCACCTTCTCCCCGTTTCACTGTTTTGGAGGCAGAATCCAGAATCCTGTGGAGCAAAGGGAGCTGCGGACGACCGAGGGCTCGTCACGCCCACGGGTGGATCCAGCAAGACCGACCAGCAGCGCTGCTGGGTCTCGATGCCGGTGAACCTGTGCCTGTCATCCGCTGTTAGGCTGCTGCAGGAAAACAGAGGCTGTTCAGGGGCTGTTACACCGTTGAGGAGTTACTGGAGTGGTTTTATCCTCTGTTTTCTTTTGCCTGCTCCAGCCCCGGCGAAGCAGCAGGCCCAGGGATGCTGCAGGAGCCAGGGGCAGAGCGAGCGGCCACGATGACTGGGATAAAGGGACAGACTCGGTACAATCCAGGTGCTGTTTGTATCCTCAGCTTTAGCCGGATGATTCAGTCCCGCGGGCGGAGGTGGGAGCTCTGGCAGCGTGGACGGACACCACTGAGCCCTGTCCCTCAGCACCACAGCTCCAGGGTTTGGAAACCCCTCCAGGGATCAGGGGGACTCCAGCCCTGCCCTGGGCAGCCTGGCACAGGCCTGGACAACCCTGGAGGGGAAGAAATTGTCCCTCAGCTCCAACCTAAACCTCCCCTGGTGCAGAAGAGCCACCATAGCCCAGGAAGCTCCAACATCGCTGATCCTGAGGGAAGCAGCAAGGACCTCCAAGTCCTCTCGCTGCTTCTAATCTTCTAGATTTAGAGTAGACGTTAGGAAGAAGTTCTTCACTCTGAGGGTGGTGAGACACTGGAAGGGGTTGCCCAGGGAAGCTGTGGAGCCTCATCCCTGGAAGTGTTGAAGCCCAGGCTGGATGGGGCTCTGAGCAACCTGCTCTGGTGGGAGGTGTCCCTGCCCACGGCAGGGGGGTTGGAACCAGATGATCTTGAAGGTCCCTTCCAACTCAAGCCATCCTATGACTCTACAGTTCTATGATTCTGCCCAGGGCTCTGGACCGTGTGTTTAAGACTCCTCTCTAAACCTCCCCACTGACACCACCGATCATCAAACACCCCAAAACCCAGATGCAAATGCCGTCGGAAGGAGAAGACCCCAGCTCCTGCCACCACAGGGCGACGCCGATCCCACCGGAGCACCATAAACGCTAACCCAAGATCCTCCACGACGCCGTCTCCGGGCCGGAGCTCTCCCCGCGCCCACGCCGAGCACCTTTTCCCTCTCGCCTTTCTTACCTGCTGCTCCGATCCTTTTACCTCACCCAACTGACTCGGTGCCTTTAAGCCTCTCGCTTTCCAAGTCGGCTCCAGCCATTTATCACCTTGCCCTTCGGAGGTTTCTTGCAGGAAGAAGCACTGAAAAGAAAAAAAAAACAAACCAAAAACGCAACCTTATTGTTCGCTTGTTTTTCCGACGCAGTGAATTTATTATCTGTTGCAAAATCAGCGTTGGGCTCTTGAGCGTGCGAAAAAGGCACCGGCTCGTCAGAAAAGATGGGGAAAGCTGAAGACTCAACGCTGCCTTTAAACTGTGGGATTTTGGCAAAGCAAAAAGCTCTTTTGTAAAGTCCCGCTCCGTGGCTCGAGGTGGTTTTACCTGCAGTAGGATATTACAAAGCAAACCACAGTCCCAGCAAGGGAAGATCCTGCTTTAATCACCTAGAACTGGGTTCTAGCCACCCAAAAAAAGCACATTTTTTTTTTCCCCAGCTTCATGATCTCTAAAAAGACAAGAAGGTGGGTTCGGCTGCAACTCTTTAACCGTCCGAAAGGAAAGAGAAGCAGGAAGCGGTTGAATGTTCGTTGGGGTCTCAATTTGGATATTTATTAAACATTTTTGCCTTTCCTACTGAAATTTTAGAAGTTCCAGAGTAAACCGCAGCTTTGTGCACGGCTCTGCCGGCAAAAATATCTTCAAGCAGGCGGATAAAGATTGAGATCAGAGGTGAAATCCCACCAAGCCTCGTGCTGGGAAATCCGGCCGCGATGCCGCTGGTGGGTCTGGCGCCGGCCGGGTTTTGCGCCGCCCCGTCCCACAGCGGGTCCAGGGAGACGTGGCAGCCCACACACCCCTCTTCCAGATCCCGTGGCTCCAGCGAAATCCGCCTCGGGGCACAAAGTCACAGCTACGGGAGGTTTGTTGGAATGGGAGCCGACCAGCGCAAGACCCCGCTGAGCAGGAGGACAAAGTTTTCTGGACAAACCTTTAACTCTTCTGCGTTTTCCAGCTTTCCCAGCTGAGCAGAAACACCGGAGGAATGGCTCCCTGACCTCCAGTTGTCTTTATTTGAAGAGGAGAAGGTGGGACCGAAGCGTTGACAAGTCCCAAGGTGCCTGTTGGGACTTCCCTAGCGAGGATCACCCTACAGATCCCCTCGGCCGCCGCTTCTCTTCCTCCCCTCTCCTCTTCTGAACCGGTTTGAGTTTCGCAGACCAGCAGAAGAACGCAGCCGCCCCAGTGGCAGCCCGTGGACCACGGCCAGAGGGTTACCGGGCCAGCAACGCTTCGCTCGGCCGCGTCCCTTCGGCCGTTCGTTGGCTTTTCTTCGGAGAAGGGGATGGTGAAGCGGTGAGCGCTGGAGGCAGCGCGGTGGGGAGAGGAGCTTGGGACGCGGCAAGTGGCCCTGGGCAGGTGATGCAGCAAAACCAATTTAGCCAGAAGGGAAGAATTATTATTATTTTATTATCCTTTTTTGATATATACAGCAGGTGGACTTTTGTATTTATTTATTTATTTTGGGGTGGAAAATCCCCAAAATACTCCCTGTGTAGAAACTGCTTTTCTCCTGAACTCTGCCGTTCTGCTCTTTCAAAGGGTGAAAGACTCCAAGGGAAGGCGAGGCCCCCCAGGGAAGCAATCCCCCTTTTACTTCAGGATAAACGGAAGCGGGAAGAAGTCAAACCACACAGGCTGGCAGGATTTAAAGGGGAGAAGGGAGAGAAAAGAAAGAAACAGCAGAGTTAAAGGACACCTTTGTGCTTTTTGGCGTGTTTCTCACACCCTGGCCACGCTCTAAAAACGTTCCCTTCGAGTCCGAAAAAAAACCACCAACCCAAAACCAAAAAAAAAACCCAAAAAACCAACAAAAAAACCCAAACCAAACCCCACAACAAACCAACCCAAACAAAATCCAGAAGAAAGGCCAGAGGGAGAAGCTGGCGAGATAAAGCCCGACGGTGGAAGTGACCCGCATGGGAAAACGCCACCTTACTTCTCTCACGCTCGAGCGCCCGCTCTCAGAGGGATTTGCTGCTGCTGGAAATACACACGCACAAAAAAAAATAAAGAAGGAAGAAAAAAAACCCAAAAAACCCCCATTGGATCCCCCACTCCCTCCCCTTTTCTCTCAGGGGTCTGGACAGGTAATGAAATAACTTCTCTGGGGAAGTATCTGAGAAGCTTTGGTGACACTGCACTTCGAAGGATCTGAAACACTTGGTCTAAAAGGAAAAAGAGAGGCACAGTTTTAGGAAAAGTTGCTTTTTTTTTGCTTTTTTTTTTCTTTCCTTTATACAAAAATAGACCCGAGTCTCATTAGTAATTAATCAAACTGGCTGTCCCGGTATAAAATGATAAAAAGTCAAGGTCTCAATCTCGAGTGCAGCCCAGAAAGCCCCAACCACGTCCTGGGGCTGTGCCCCCAGCAGGGCCAGGGGGGGATCCTGCCCCTCTGCTCCCAGGGCTCTGGGGAGACCCTCCCTCTGGAGTCCTCATCCCAGGAGAGATGAGGAGCTGTTGGAACGGGGCCAGAGGAGGCCACGGAGATGCTGGGAGGGCTGGAACCCTCTGCTGGGAGGCCAGGCTGGGAGAGTTGGGCTTGTGCAGCCTGGAGAAGAGAAGGTTCCAGGGAGACCTTCTGGGGGCCTCCCAGTATCTGAAGGGGGGGCTGCAGGAAAGCTGGGGGAGGGACTTTGTACGGGGACTTGTAGTGACGGGACAAGGGGTGATGGATTCAAACTGGAAGAGGTGAGACCGAGATTAGAAATGAGGAAGAAGTTCTTCTGAGGGTGGTGAGACACCGGAACAGGTCACCCAGGGAAGCTGTGGATGCTCCATCCCTGGAAATGTTCAAGCCCAGGCTGGATGAGGCTCTGAGCGACCTGCTCTGGTGGGAGGTGTCCCTGCCCATGGCAGGGGGGTTGGAACGAGATGATCTTGAAGGTCCCTTCCAAGCCAACCCATTTTATGATCTCGCCAGCACGGGTAGGTGAAGTTTAACACCGGCAGAACGGACCACGCTGGAGAGGCCGCTGCGAAACATTTCCACCCACTGCTTCCAAATGCACAAGCAGATTAAAAAAAAATTGGTTTTTTTTTTCCGTGTGTTTTGGGTTTTTTTGTGTTTGTTTTTTTTTTTTCCAAGTAGGATCCACCTCTGCACTGCACAAGGCTCCACCTCAAGAGCCACACCAGAGGTGAACCCTCACAAAGAGCCCTTGGGCACTGGGTTTATTTTACGCGGTGCCGTGCGGAGCCGACAGCAGGGGCCGGAGAAGGAGGTAACCCAGCAGCATTCCAGTTCCTCACCAGTTAAGGACAATTTGTAACCCAGTGGACCCAGGCCAGGGGTAATTACACTTCGTGCCAGCCTTGAATCCATGAAAACCACTGATGCTTAACCTTTGGGAGCTTCGTTCAGTTTAGGCAAATTTTCCCTGACGTGTCAAACGCTGGCTACAAATAAGCAGATATTATTATTATTTTTTTTTTATTTGTAATATTTTGACATTCAGAGAGGCTAAAATTTGGAGAGGACCGTGCCAGGCACCGAGCTCACGGCCACGACAAAGTCAGCATCCCCAAGTTCTTCAACCACGAGGAATTATAGCTGGTCTCTGACAGGAAGGCAGTCGTGGGAAAAGGAATGTAACATCCAGGTGACTTTTTTTTTCTTTTTGCCTTACCCAGGTGCCAGCTGAAATCGCTGTGGGTCATCCTCCTGCTCGTATTTTGTTAACACCAACCAGTTTGTCGTGGAGGCGTCTGCTGAGGTTCTTCTCTCGGCTGTCACTGGGGTTGGTCTGTAAAGGAAAGGTGAAAAACCAGTCCCCGTCCTGTTCGGTCAAACCAGGGGCACCAGCAAAAGCCTTTTTGGTGGCTGGCTCTTTCTACTTACCTTTTGGAATTTTCTGATACCCTGTAAAATTCCGTCACGGGTGGCCTAAAAACGAAAAGAGCGTTTAGGATCTTCAGAAGAGCCAGCAGCCCTGTGACTTGCTGCGGCAGCAAGCGCTTGCTGCTGGCTCAGCTTCCCCGTTTCCCCCAAACACCGACCCGAATCTTCTCCCTCCACAACTTCTCCTGTCAGATCCGATGGCCACCACCAGCCTCACCGACTCCGTTCCTATACTGGTGCTGCCACCAGAAGCACTGGAAAGATCAGGCTCCGTTCCCCAGCCGTGAGAACGCCCTGTAACAGGCACCTGGCTTGGCAGGATAATTGACCTTTCCTCCACTGCTCCGATTGTTTTTTCCCCCCTGAGATAATAAAGATAATTCTGTGAGGAGTCCCTGAATTTCTCCAAGAAAAGTGTTCGAGGGAGGAAACAGCGCTTGGCACACGAGGTGCTCTGTACAAATCTGTCTCTTATCCTCAATGAGGCTTTTCTCAAGGGAACAAAGAGTTAAAGCTCCTTTAAAATCCCTCTGCAAAGTCAAATAAAGCCACATTATTAAGATCAAAGATTCCGGAGGAGCGGATGACCCCGGACTAACTCCGCGTCCAGCCCAGATAGGCTGCCATATGTGAGGATAGGAGTTTTCTGGCCGGGATACACTAATAGCTTCCAGCAGCTTTTGGCTAAAGACACCAATTGTCTCACTGAGGCCTTTACTTGTCAACAAGTCGGGTGATGTGTGTGAGCTCCGGCTTCGGACCGAAACAACCCAGAGCTGTTCAACCGACGGGCTACAAAGCTGGCAACCGGGCCCACCGGTCCCGGGCTCTGGGCAGGACCTTTTGGATCCCGATCCGTGGCAAACGGTCCCGTACCCAGAGCGACTCGAGTCGTTACCTCTTGTCTAACGTGCTTTGTAAAATCCGATGCCCGTTTCTACCTCGTGTTCTTCAGAGGCCTGCAAAAGCTGCTCCAAAGTTGGGGTTCAACAGCGTCCTCCGTTGAGTTGTCCTCTCCAGCTGGGCATGTGGGTCTCTGGAGTCTTCATCTGCCACATGAAAGTCGTTTTTGTGACTCTCACGCTGCTCCAAAGAGGAAGCAATCGGGTATTTTCCGTGGGGAGAAGAGTTAATTGGTTTGGGAAGCCTCGATGTGAAGTCTACCGCCAGGTGACCGCGGCGGAAAACAACCAGGCTCTTCAAATCTGCGTCGTGGTGGCGCGGTGGGGACGGTTCCCTTAACCCTGCACGAAACGAGACGGCGTCTGCTCCCTAAATTATCCCGGGTTGGGTGGAACGCGCAGGTACAGCAAAGGCCGGGAGCAGCTGAGGGTGTGGGAGGGGTGTTCAGATAGCACGGCCACAGCTCCTCGAACTCCCGCTGGCCCGCAGAACATGGAGTTCTGCATCGGTGCCAGACCTTGGAACAGCAGGAATACGCTGTTTCCAGCGGGAAGAGCCTTCAAAGGCGCACAAAAAGCATTCAGCTATCCTCGCAGAACCCTCGCGGCGCGACAAGGGGGCGAACGGGCGGCGAGAAACCACGGTGAATAGCCGGAGCGATCTTCCCGCTGCCTCCCGAAGGTCCCCAACGTGAAGCGGCCGCCACCCGAGGGCTCGCGGTTAACACACGGGCCTCCCTTTCAAAGTTATTTAGCTCGACAAAAAGCAGCCATCGCAACCTGGCTTTTTGCAGAAAGCCCAGCAGCCGGACCTCTCCCGTGGTAAAACTCATCTTTTTTGGGGTTTTTTTTTTGGTGTAGGTGACAATTCTGATTTGCCACCTTGCTCTGTCTACACCAGCTCAGTGTGTGAAGATGTTTAAGCTGAATCGGGTATGGAATTCAGGGAAAATATTCACTTTTGATAACTCTGTAGCCTTCAAGAACTGGAGGTCAATATAAATAAGCGTCGACGCGGGACGGGCTGCTATGACATAAGGGAGTTGTCCTCACTGGCATCAAAAATACGTCTCCACGGTCAAAACAGCGGCAACAGCTCTTGTTTAAGGAGCTGACCACCCGAAGAGTCTGATGGTATCAAAAGGTGGTACCTCACAGGGGTTCGTAAGGGTGAGGGAGTTGGGTCTGTTCAGCTTGGAGAAGAGAAGGCTCCAGGGAGACCTTGTAGCGCCCTTCCCATGTCTGAAGGGGACTTACAGGACAGATCATAGAATCCTAGGATGGGAGGGGTTGGAAGGGACCTCTGGAGATCAGTGAGTCCAACCCCCCTGCCAGAGCAGGATCCCCCAGGGCAGGCCACACAGCAACAGATCCAGGGGGGGTTGGAAAGTCTCCAGAGAAGGAGACTCCACCACCACTCTGGGCAGCCTGGGCCAGGCTCTGTCACCCTCACACCAAAGAAGTTTCTCCTCCTGTTGAGGTGGAACCTCCTGGGTTCCAGTTTGTGCCCGTTGCCCCTTGTCCTATCCCAGGGCACCCCAGCCAAGAGCCTGGCCCCTTCCCCTTGACCCCCACCCCTCAGAGGTTTGGAAACACGAATCAGATCCCCTCTCAGGCTTCTCTTCTCCAGACTAAACAGCCTGAACAACAGAGAGGTTCCAGTCCCTTCACCATCCTTGTAGCCTCTGCTGGACTCTCTCCAGTGTTTCCCTGCCCCTCTTAAACTGGGGAGACCAGAACTGGACACAACACTGGATGGAGAGGGACTTTTTACAAGGACCTGTGGCGATAGGACAAGGGGCAATAGTTTTAAACTAGAGCAGGGTAGACTCAGATTAGACATTAGGAAGAAGTTCTTTCCTCTGAGGGTGGTGAGACACTAGAAGGGGTTGCCCAGAGAAGCTGTGGAGCCTCATCCCTGGAAGTGTTGAAGCCCAGGCTGGATGGGGCTCTGAGCAACCTGCTCTGGTGGGAGGTGTCCCTGCCCAGGGCAGGGGGGTTGGAACCAGATGATCTTGAAGGTCCCTTCTGACTCAAGCCATCCTATGACTCCATAAACCTTACAAAACCCGGCCACTCGTGTTCTTCTGAACGGTACTAGAAGCACCAACTGGAAGCAGTGGCTCCTACGGTTCATACAGCCCAGCAAACCACAGCTCTGGAACCCCACAAGAACCTTCTCTCTCCTCCAGTCAACTCCAGTGACTCCTGCAGAGCCAGGAATGGATGCCAATGCCGCCTCCTCCTCCTCCTCCTCTTCCTCCCACAGCCAAACCCGATCCAAGGGAATCAAAAGCCCAGGGAACATCACCCACACGACCCCAGAGCTGTGTTTGTAGCAGCTTTGGATGGGTGGCAGCTTTGGGGGGTTTATGGGCAGGGCTTTCTGGGCTTCAGCAGGCGAGCACGTTGTTGAATTAACCCCAAGGGGATCTGATTAAAAAGTCAAGAGGTGAAACAACTCCCAGTCTGACCCACAGGTTGTAACCTCCCCATGAAGAACATTTCAGTGGTTTCTGTAGCTGATTTTGGCTCTGAACAGAGAAGAAGGAGCTAACCTCTCTGAACCCTTTCTTGCCCCGTCTCCCATGACACTAAAGCGGATCGTTTCCTCTCCCAGCTTCCAACTGTGGAGACGTTTAATCTTTCCAGACCCCTCCGAGGTACACGATGTTTCTTGGAGAGCTTTAACAATCAGTTTTTCGGGAGATAACCTTGAGCTCCACGAGGAGTTCAGAACAGATCTGAGATTGTTTAGTCTCAGCAACTACCAGCAAAGCTGGAATTAATTCCTTGTTTTGTTTTGTTTTGTTTTTTTTGCAAAAGTTCTATCAAGTAACAGCGAAGTCCAACAAAAAATCCCCAGCGTGTTGTGATTTTTAGCTTGAAACACGATCTCAACGTGAGGAAGCAACTGATAAATACACTTACAGGAAATAACCCGGTGTTTCTGACGCCGTTGTTGGTACAGGAGGATTATTGCACCTTCCACTGAAACCTGAAAAAACCCCAAGACTTGTTGACACTCCTCCTTAAAACCTGAAAGCTCTACTCAACGAAACTTCAAACTCACCAGCTGCGCTGGACTTGACAGCTTATCAAAATCCTAAAGCTTATCTTTAAGAGAAAAGATCCACAGTAAAGTGGCTGCAACTTCCAGGCTCCTCTAACATCGGTCCGTCAGCAAAACAACGTCAGCATTTGCAGGGCATTGAGGAGCCAAAAAAAAATCCCAACCCATCCCTGAATTACAAGGTTTTTACCAGTGTGGGGTACCGCCACCACCACCAGCACCACCGAAATGCAAAACAAATGGATGAGGCCAGAGGAGCCGAGCAAGGTGCACATTCTTTTCTCCTGACTCCACAAAGATTCCTCCTATTAATACTCCAGGTTCAGATTCCTGGACTATTAATAGCCCGGGCTCTCGGAGGGTACAACTGCGAGGTTTCAGAGGCAAGTGGCTTCTCCCTCTCCTAGCCCTGCTGGCCTGCAGACAATCCAAAGTGCTCTTGGGTCCCTGAAGTTGAAGGAAGAGGGATCAAGCTCAGCTAAGAACCTGGAGGAATTTAAGGGAAGGGACCAAAGGCCGCAGGAGGAAGGGGGTTCTGAACCGGACTCCGCCTGGGACCCAAACCAAACGTGGCGTCTTTAGTTTGGATGAAGAAAGCAGCTGGATGTGGGTTGGAAAAGGGATGTTCCTCATAAATTCTCTATTTCTGCTGAAAGCCCTGATCAGAAAGTCAACTGCATCCCTGAGAAGGCAGCAAAATAAGAGGCAAGTGGAGAAGGTGCAGAGAGTTTAACTCAGTTGCTTTGTAAAAATCCGTCTCTTCTTCCCAGGTTTGCTCCTGGGAGCAAGCAGCACCCTGACTCCGCAGGAAAGGGGTGTGGGAGCCCCACATTTCACCCACCCTCTCCCCTCACCCACCCTCTCCCTTCACCCACCCCCCCCACGGCACAACTGCTGCCCCAGGGGAACTGTAGGGAGGGTGAAACACCCAAGTAACAAACCCAGGCGTGTAAAAGCAAGAACCTCGTCGGATCTTTTTAAAAATTGATGGTGATTTTTTTTTTTTTGCCTCTGAATTTCCACAGAAAGGCTTTCCCGAGAATGGAAGGATGGCAGAAAAAATTAGTGTCGTTATAAAACCCCCCAGGAAAGACGGCAGAAAAAAAAGAGCATCATTATAAACACCTCAAATTCTTTCTGCAGCTGTTTGGAGACGCTTCTGCTTCTGTCCTTCCCTGACCACCAGCAGAAAAAGGTGCGGAACGTGAAGGAAAAACCCCAGAGAAAAGAAGGATTATTTTGCCTATTAGTGCCACCTACTGACTGCTGGAAGGACCCCAAAAGTCCCTCCTGACCAAACCTGCCAGGAGAATCTCCTTCTCCGCGGCTCCTGCTCCAAGGGGTCCTTGGGGAAGTTTGTCAACCGCTCGCTGAGGACCGAAGGAGCCAGGATCAGGCCCACGCTGTCCCCACGAAGAGGGGCACGGAAGGAAAAGATCCCCATCAGATGGGAGCTGGCCGCGCCCGCGTCCCGCTGCCGATGCCTCCTCGGATTCGTTACCTCGCGTCCATCGGGGGGGCAGCAGGAACACAACCGGACTCCTGCTAATTAACAAAAAGCCGCTCATTGAGCTGGTTTTTGAGCAAAGTAGAAAAGGCGGTCGAGGGTCAGCAACCTCCCAGGGAGAGGATTCAGGGTGTTTTGGCATTTGTAAGAAACACTGACAATAAAAGGGGTGGAGGGTGAGAACGTGAGGGCGTCGATCCGCCGCCGTTCAAGGCAGGGGGAGAGAAACACGCGCAAAAAGCAACGTTCATAGGCAAAAAAATAGAAAAATAAGCTCAAAGTGGAAGCGGCGTCTGAAGAGCGCCTGTAAAAATCCTCGCCGAGCAACCAAAAAGCCTTCTGGAGGTGCCACAAAGTTGGTGGGGAAGGTGGGAGATGCTATTAGATTAATCCCAACGCCCTGAGACGCTTCCCCCTTTCCAGGAATTGGAGAAATTAAGATTCCCTTTCAACCGACTGTCTTTTTTTGAGCCCAGACTGGTTGATTTTCACGCACCAAGGAGAGCGTAGAAACTAATAACAGGTCAAAAAAACCCCCGGGATGGACGGAAAAAGAAATTTAACAACAGATGGGGACGGGAACATCTCCCAGAGGCTGCTGGGGAAGTCCCATCGCTCCCGGGAGGCGTCGCAAAGCAGCCGGGGAATGGGTGGGATGAGCCAACGTATGTTCTCTGCTCTAACTTCTCAGAGGAGGTAGGATCAAGTTGGAAAGACCCCGGGATCTCAGCACAAGCCGCTGGAGGTTTTAAGGAAGACCTCTCAGAGGGTATGTACCCGTCACCTGCTCCTGAGGGACACGGAGGCAGCCAGAGGTTTTTATTATGTCAGTGTCTTGCTTCTTCTCTTGGAATTTCTGGATGGAGCTCACTAATCCCAGGAGAGCCGGAGGCAGGGACAGGAGCATCCCTCCTGCTGGAGAAATTTAGTTTCCTGCCGAGTTCCAGGAGCCAAATGCGAGATCCTGGTTTTTGGTTGGCCAGCGGATCGATGAAGTCCAGAGGCTGGGATTCTTTCCGGAGAGGTTAAAGGAGAAAATCCAACCAAACCATCATCTTGATTTTGAGACCGGAATTTTGGCTGCTGCCACCACTAGATGGTGGTGCAAGGCCAGAGAACAAGGGAACGTCACCAGGAAAAAGGGCTTTGCTGCCCCTGAGAGCAGCCAGCTCTGGACACAGGCTCCAGGATCTCCAGGAGCTGATCCATCCCGAGCTGATCCCCGAGAATTTCAACAGCCACCGTGGGGGGAGAGTTTACAGAAGCCCTCATCACGTCAGCAGTTCCTGATCTCTCGCACTGTTGCTACCCAGGTTGTGTGACCCACCCTGCTCTCCTTCCACCTGGAACGAGGGCTCTTGGGCTCTGTCCAGCTTTTCTTTCCCACCTTTCCCTCGGCCACCAACGTTCACAAGACGTTGGATTCACTCCTGCCAGAGCCCAGCTCCAAAACTGAGAACATCCAGCGACTGCTCCCTCAGGAAAGTCGCCAGCACTTGTTGTGGGTTCTGCTGGGCTTTCCACCAGCCTGACAGAGGATGCTGGGATAACAAAAAAAAACAGAGGCTAAGAGTTTGGGAAGGCAGAAAGGTGGGAGAGGCTGGGAAAAATGTGAATCCCAAAGGGTGTGGGTGGTCAAGAGGTGGTTCCCCACCATCTACTTTTCACCACCTACCTGCTTTTGGTCTCTCTCCCTTCTGGAAGCCACCAGGGTCCCCTCTTGGGGAACCCCAGAGCCCCTTGGGGCCCACAGGAAGGCAGCACAACCCTTGTTTTGGCACAGGGTTTTGCTGCCCTCGAGCGGGCCCCGGAGCCTCCGCTGGTAGTTCCCAAGGCCCACTCGGGGCTCTGCCCAGGAGCTGAAAAAGTAGCATTGAAGGTGGCAAAGAAGGCAAAAAAAAATAAAAAATAAAAGTATTCTGGGGCCCAAAAAAGCTTCAAGGAGGCAGGATGATGGGAGGAGGATTAGGTTTCCAGCAGGCCTCCCGGGGGCCTCTCGAACACCTCAGGAGAGGCCCTAAGGCCAAAGATTCCAGCAGCACCAGATCAGTAGCCGTAAAGTGATTTTATTATTTTTGCAAAATGGAATGTTTCACCCAGGGGAAACTTTTAAGAGATGTTTGACCAGAATAGGTTTTATTAATTAAAAAAAAAAAAAAAAAAAGAGAGAAACCAAACTGACAAGTTGATGTAGTATTTTGGCTACAAGGCGGCGACAGTCTTGCTTTTTGTCATCACAAAGTCAAGGCGACCCTGGTTAATAAAATTCACCACGTCATCTGGCATTTAAAAAAAAAAAAAATAAGAATATATATGTAATAATATAGAATAGTGCTTTCAGTAGCGGCGGGTAAAACGGGGTTCGCTTGGTCTGTTCGTCCGCTCCTGGCCCACAAACACTCCTTGGATTCCGCTACTCGGCGTCACCTGGCTCCGGTTTCCAACTTGTGAGAAGCCTCCGCGCCTGAAAACGAGACCAGAGCCCTTAAAAACGGCCCAGAAGTTGGATACAACTGCAACTTGAAGGAAAAAAAATAAAAATCCAAACAATAAACCCCTGCTTGGGTTTTTTTTTGTTGTTTTGGTTTGGTTTTTTCTATTTTTTTTTCTATTGGTCAATATTTTCCACTTAACTCTGAATTATTTGTGGGATTTCTTTTATACAGATCAGTCAATTGTTATAAAAATATTATAAAACACTCTGATAAAGCTTCTTACCCTGACATCCCTCCTCGATTCAGCACATGGCCTGGTCCTGACTGACCAGGCATGCTTCTATCACCACCTAATTTAAAAAAAAAAAAAATAAAAGAGAAAAAAAAATAAAAGAGAAAAAAAAAGAGAAAAAAAAGGGGGAAAAAAAGAAAACAGACTTTTTGTTGTTTTCCTAATTAAAAAAAAAAATAGATAAAAAATCCACCTCGTTCCCAGAATTTTATTTGCTTTCTCAGGAATGTTCTGTAGGAATTTTAAGTACCGCTGGAAATCGGGCGGCAGTAACGGACAGGAAAAAATGGAAAAAACCCCACAACCACCCTGGTAAGCAGCAAGTGTACCTTGCCATCTCTCCTGAGCCCGTCCCACCATTCCTCCAGCCACACTGCCCTGCCATGAACGATCTCCATGCCCCTCTACCTTTCGACCATCATCTCCCCAGTCATGTCCACCTCTTAAAAAAAAATAAAAGAAGATCTTCTAGGCGCGTCCCTTCTCCGTTTAAGCAGCAGAGGGTAAAGCCAAACACCGTCCCCCAGGTGAAAACGGGAGTCTGGGGGTTAACGAAGCCGGATCGGTAGCCACCCGGTCACCCCAGGAAGAGCTGGTCAAAGAGAGATGGCGGGAAACTTGCCGAGCAGCGTCCCCGGCTCAACAGAGCTCCTCTCTTTTCTCATCGACAGAGGCGTCATTAGTAGCACGAGGTACTCGAGTAAGGAGCGATTCCTCGACCGCCGTTCCTCTGCCTGGCGCATTTATGTGGCACCTTGAACGTTGTGCTCCCAGCACTGAGCTTAGCACCAGTGGCTGCTTTAGAGAGAAACCACCACGAGTCTGGAGGAGCCAGTTTCCCACCCCTCCCACCACCACCCTGAGATTCTGACCGGATTTCCTTAAATCCACAACCAAGACTTGTGTAGGGGATTCGCCCTCAAAGCTGCTTCTGCTCTCACCCTTCCAAAGTTCACCAAACACGGAAGATTTTAAGCACCGGCACATTTCACTTCCCTTGTCTGTGCACTAACCGGCTTTGGGGGGGTATCCCTCTCCCTTCGCTCATTCTTCTGTCGGAGCCGTAGCCACCCCAGCTATCGCGGGAGTGACGGTCGGGCCCCCCGTGCCGTTCCTCTGGATAATGCTGGAAGGCAAATGGTACAACCATCAGCAAGGCTTTTCTGCCAGGATTGCAAAGATTCAGCTCCTCGGAGGTTGCCTTTCAGAAAATAAAGCAGGAACCAGCTCACGTTTTTTTCTTTTTTGCTGGTTCCATTGTTGCTGCTGCGCAGAGTGGAATCCTAGAACGGTGGGGGTTAGGAGGGACTTCTGGAGATCATGGAGTCCAACCCCCTGCCAGAGCAGGATCACCCAGGGCAGGACACACAGCAACATATCCAGAGGGGTTGGAAAGTCTCCAGAGGAGGAGACCCCACCACCTCTCTGGGCAGCCTGGGCCAGGCTCCGGCACCCTCACAGGAGAGAAGCTTCTCCTCCTGTTCAGGTGGAACCTGCCATGTTTCAACTTGTCCCCGTTATTCCTTGTTCTATTCCTGGGCACCACAGAAAAGTCTGTTCCCTTCCTCTTGACCCCTACTCTTCAGATATTTATAGAGATTGATGAGACCCCCTCTGGGGCTTCTCTTCTCCAGACTCAACAGCCCCAGGGCTCTCAGCCTTTCCTCCCAGGAGAGATGTTCCAGTCCCTTCCTCATCCTCGTAGCCTCCCTTGGGACTCTCTCCAGTATTTCCCTGTCTCTCTCGAACTGAGGAGCCCCAAACTGGATCCAGTATTCCAGATGTGGTCTCACCAGGACAGTGTAGAGGGGGAAGACAACCTCCCTAGACCTGCTGGGCATAGATTTCTTCATGTCCCCAGGAGGTTGGTTGGAGGTTCCCCCACCAGCCCCAGCTTGGCCGCCACCCTGACAAGCGGAGAACTTAGTGACTCACATTCCGCAGGTCAGCTCCCAAAATGAGCTGCTGCTTCAAACACCTGCCTGGTTTAATCCCAGTGAGGGTGGAGTTTAAGGACCAGGGAGCGTGTGTCCTGGGTTCTTCCCACTTTGGGGTGGTTTTGTTTGGCTTTTTTTAACCGAAAGGGTGGTTTGGGTACAACGCACCTGCCCGTCTCGATCTGGTATTCCTCTTGAACCGTCTCTTCTAGAAGAAAAAAAGAGAAGTTGGGAGTTGAATCAACCCAGTAATTGTAACCCCAATGAAACAGCACACAAAGTTGTCTTGGTTAGGGTGTGAATCTGTTTCTTTAGGGGTCAGGTATTCAAATGAGTTGTTTGATAGCAAATTAACGTGGATTTGTGTAACACGATTAAGTGAGGCACCCTGAGGCACAGCCACCAAGGGCAAAAAGTACTGAGCGTACCAAGCAGGATCAGAAATGAGTTACAAGCTAATGAACAGGGATTCAGAAAGCAGATTCCCAGAAGCTGGGAGATCTCCCTCAGCACCATAGCCAACGACATTAGGACTCTGCTTATAATCCCTAAATGATGGAAACACCAAATGGCAACAGGGATAAAAAAAAAATCAAGGCAAGAAATGCACGAGGGTCATTCGTTTTGCTCTTCTTTTTGGCACCTTTCAAGCCCTCGGCCACAAAAAGAGACCCCTAATTTTGTGAAGGTGTAAGAGGAACAGCCACTGCCTTGCTGACCTGTCCAGACAATGATCCTGGTATCGGCCGCGATCCCTGTGGTCGAAGTCGTGGAAGCGATCCTGCCGACTGAACTCGGAGTGATACCGATCATCCAGCGCCATTCGCTTCGCCTCGGGCCAGTAGGGGTCATCCCGCCTGCAAAGAAGGTCACCATTAGTAGTAAGCTCCAAACAATCTTCGTTTCCTGCTCTCTCGATATCAAACCTTCCTCAAGCCAATCACCCAAACAATTATTTTCAGATTTAGAATTCAATTCTCTCCTGTGTTACACGGGCATCGCGTTTCAGTTTCAGAGGGAGCCGGGTGTGCTGATGCTGTACAAAAAAAAAAATCTCAAGCTGAGATGGAGAGGGAGTTTCTGTTCCCAACAGTGATCCTGCTTTAGTCAAAGGGCAGTTTCTATTCTCAGCTGCTCCTCTGTGGGAAATAGGAATTTTGAACCCGCTGTGAGAAAACTGTGCTTACAGCGACACGAGCGTGACATCTGCTCTTCTCAAAATCAACAGGAAAAAATTGTAATACTCATCTCGACAAGCAACACAAACTTTTTAGCTCTGAGCTCCCACTCCCAGGCTTTCCGCTGTTCCGTCCGTAACTGGACGCGGCCGAGGAGTTGGGAATCTCAGGGAGGTTTCCGTTACCTGCCGTCAGGGTCGTAAGGTCTCCTCATGGCCGATCGTCGCTCTTGTTCGTAGCGCAGCTGCTCCTGCTGACGCCGCAGCTCTTCCCGCTCGCGCTGGATCCGCTCCTGTTCCCGTCTCCTTTCCTGCTCTATGTGCATCCTTTCTCTCTCCAACCTCTCCCTCTCCAAGCGCTCTCGGTCGAGACGCTGCCGTTGGAATTCCAGCCGCTCTCGCTCTCTCTGGAGCCTCTGTCTTTCATCCCGCTCGTGAATCGCTTGGAGACGCTGTTCTCGTTCTCGTCTCTCTCGCTCTCTAAGTGAGAAAGAGGTATTTTGGTTGCAATCAAAAATCTTAAGTTTGAGCTTTACCACTTCTTTGTTTTGCAGGGGGTTTCTTCTTTTCTTTGGAACTTTCTATGTTCTTCCCACCGCCTGCTTAAAAGGTGAATGATCACTTCTCTACAACATTGAAAAAAAAGGAAGAAAAAGGAAAAAAAGAGTCCATACAGATGGAAGCAGCATAAATTCTGCATAAGGAACATGGTGTCTGCTCTAAGCCAGCTCTGATCAGGTGGAACGGAAGACCTGAAAGCACCTACAAAGTTATTATTCCACAGGAGTCTCCCCAAAAAAGAAAAGGCTTAGCAAAGATCGATTTCAGCAGTAAATCCCTCCATCACTGGGCACTGTATCTATCAACAGATTAGTATCAAAGTGATCCGTGATACCGTCCGAGCACGACATTAATCAATCAATCCAACCCAACGCCATCCAAAGGTTAGAGCAACGCTGGGAAAACTCACCGGCGCCTTTCTGTTTCCCTGATTTCTCGCTCCCTCTGTCTCTGCCGTTCACGTTCTCGCTGTTCTTTGATTTTGTCAAAGGATAAAATGTCTTGTTTTTCTTTGCTCTCGGATTTGCGGTCCTGGCTTTTTGTACTCTGAGTTAAACGAAACCACTACGTTAGCCGAGCAGTGCGTTTTTAGATAAAATCCCCAGGTCTACCTTATGCCAACCTGAATAAACCAGACTCCTGAGGTAAATAATGCTGGAATTCCATGAAAAAGTCGGGGAAAAAGACCCTGAAATTGGCTAGAACTTCTCAAGAGTTTAAATATATCTAAATATGAGAGGCACATGATCTGACTTGCACCAGTGGCAAACGATACAGCGCTTTAAAGGTCACCGGTCACCACATTCCACGCTCAGGACAACACATGATCTCAATCTCATTTTCTTATTGCGACTCAACTACTTCATTTAGGGCAGCGGTGACACAAAACTGTGAAGAAGGTGAAGCAAAAGCAGTGACTTTTACACCGTTAACACCCCGATGCTTTCTAAAAAGTGCTAAAAGAAAACCTGTTCCCAAGATGCGAGGCAAAATCTGACACCTATTTTTTATCCCAAAGCTCGTCAGAAAGCAGTCCTTACCCTCTCTTTTGATGTGGAAGTTTTCACACTAATAACTGGCTCTCCTTTCGATTTATCCATCACCACTGTCCTTTCGGTTCCTCGACTCGCTAGAAAATAAATCATAAATCATTTGCAAGACGCTCCAAAAAGTCTTCCCAGATTTAAACCCATCGAGATACTAAGCAACAGCACATTAAGCAGTATGAAAAGTTTGTTGCCAAGTTACTGGTGGCGTTAAGTCAGGAAAAAAAAAAAAACCAACTTCCACGTTATCTTTTGTTGTTTTTTATCCACTAGGAAAACCTCAGTACTACTAAAGTATAATTCCAGGTCATTTTACTGAATTCTGAAACACGTCTGAGAAGAAGAGTGAGGTTTTCAAGAAGCTGAAGTCTTCTCCTCAAGCCACAATTTGAAATATTTATGCTGCTTCTTCCACTTCCTCCTCAGCTGAAAAATGAGTTCTTTTTGGATGCAAAAGAGGAGCTTTGATGCCGTCCCTTAGACTCTTTGCACCAACTTTTTTAGTTTCTTTTTAAAAACAAGCGTCCTTGAAAATGTTTCTGAAAGGCAGCCAGAATTACCTGATTTGCTTGCCCGAGATCTATCAGAGGATCCGGCCTTTTGTTCATCTTTCTCTTTTCCTTCTTTATCATCTTTTCCATCTTTTTCCGATTTCTTAACATCATCTTTCTTGTCGGTCTTCTCCTCCTTCTTAACACCAACAGACCTAGAGGTGAACTTCTTGTTAGATTCTCTATTAAAGTGCTTTATAACCCCTCTGATCAAGCCAACCACCTAAAAAAAAAAAGCCACCCCTTTTAAAACCAACCTCAACACAAAAAAACTCCAAAAAATATCCTCAAACTCCTCACTAAACACTGAAAAGCTCCATATTTCCGAACAGAGGACCAATTAAGATGCACTTACTGCTGCAGAACACCCATTTCCATTTTGCAAGTGTTATTCCTATCTCAGAAGCAGCACGAAGCAGTAAATTCATTAGTTACCGGTGACTTTGGTCACCTGGCTGCGTTTCAAATGAGTGGCCTTTAAACATAAAAATACCAAAAAACACTTTACTTCTCAGATCTGGACTCTGCAGAATGGTGCCTATCTTTTTCCTTCCTTGTTTCCCCTTCCTTTTTGTCCGAAGGCTTTTTCCCAGCTGGTTCATTTTTTGCCTAGGATTTGAAGCAGAAATATTTTTTCGCGTAAGAGACAGACGTTAAAGTTGCACGCTTTCGTTTCCGATGGTGTCGTCGGGGAACAGCTCCCGTTTACCTTTTCCACAGAAATCATTTTTCCGTGCAGCTCTGTCCTGTGGAGATGATTAATACACTTGGTGGCTTCTTCAGAGGTTGACATGGTGACAAAGCCGTAACAGCGAGCCCCAGGACTGCGAGCGTTGGTCACCACTTTGGCACCCACCACCTTTGAGGTTAAAAAAACCATGAATTAAGAAGGAAAAGGGTTAAATTTAAGGTGATTCTTTGGAATTGATAAAATGCTTTGCTGCTACAAGGTGCTACGTACCTTGCCATACTTGCTGAAAAGATTCTTTAAGTCTGTAGCTCGAGTAGAGGATGAAAGTCCGCTGACCCATAAATTTCGGCCAGAACCGCTACCTGCACGACCTAAGACACAAAAGAAAAGTCAAAAAGAATGCAACAGCGAAATAAAAAAATCACACTATAAACCTCACTTTTTAAAAAAAATTCTTCATGAGCCTCTTCAAATGCAATTTTACTTCTACTCCTCCCAATTGTAAAATCAATAGATACGTCACAGCCCAAAAAAATGAACTTCTGAACTCCACACTTGATGTGCATTTGAATAACCCGAGTTTCATCTACATATTGTCTTCTTACACTTCAATCACTTTATCTCATTAAAGTCTGAGATGTTAATTCACAAGAGATGGTATTTTTTTTTAAATAACCCCCTTTGTTGGTGAATGAGGTTACAGAAGTTACACGAAGTGCCAGTTACAATTCGTGCTACAAAAGCAGCGGGGGGTTCCTCGAATCAACAGCCCTCACAGAGTATAAATCTAAAAATTTAGCCACCTGTTGGGATTTTCCAGGTAATTCCTGCTCTTGCCAGTATCTGGCACCATCCACAGAGCTACTGGGACACCAGTATAACCACGACAGTGAAGACAGACGTGTGATTAGGGAGTTAAGGCAAAAAAATCGGCCAGTCCAAAAGTGAGCAGCACTATTACACCGTTTGCTCCTTCGCATCTTTACTCACAACTGACTCGCAAATAATGGTTAAATTCAGGGCAGATTTAGCTTAGATATAAGTAGATCCCGCAACAATTTTTTTTTCAAGTTATTTGCACTTTTTTTTATAAAACCAAAACCAAAACAAACTTACCTTTCTCATCTTTTGAGGTTGTCTTTGCATCTCTGTCCTCCTCGGCGGGGCTAAAGACAAAACACCACGTTATTCACCTGAGCGTACGCAAAAAGCGGGTTCCTTCTAGATTGTGCACTAAAATTGGATACCTACCAGTAAATTAGTTCTGAAATAAACACTAGCTTTGCAAATTTACAGAAGAGGAACAGGCAATATGGGATTCGTATCCTTAAACGGACAAATCTGTTTTGCAGATGACAGAAATCAAGAGTAATTTAAAGCAACAACCTCGGAAGGTTGAGGAAGGAAAGAAAATCAACCCCTCTTGCGTTTAAAAAAAAAAACAAACCAAAACATAAAAAAAAAAAAATATCTGCACATGGAGAAATCAAACAAGGCTCTTTAGGAATAGGCTACAATTTCATCGGGTCTCGGTGGCCAATTGGAGGAAACAGCTTATTCGCGTCACTTAACGCCCCATGACAAAAAGATAGCATCTGGGCTAGAACGGAGAAAAAAACAAACCTCTTTTTCTGATCAGCGCCCTCACTGGCTGAGGACTCTTTAGTAGCAGGGGGCTCCTCAGAATTAGCTTTCTCTTCTGTTCTCTTGGCATCTTCTTTGCTAGCTTGGCCTTCGGGACCCGCGCCTTTTTCCGCCGGTTCCCCACTAGAGGCTTCCGGGCCTTGGGAGCGTTTGCTACTCTGATCGCTTAGGGTCTCTACTACTAAAGAGTCAGAGTCCGGCTTCTCTTCCTCTATTGTCTGTTCACTTGTCTCCCCTTTCGCTACAACTAAACGCTTTGCTTCCTTCCTTGCCATAGCTTGGGCCGCTTTGCTGTCCAAATCTAAAGCTGCTGCTTCTTCCTCCGCCTGAGCGGCGGCAAGAGCGTCCTCTTCCTCCGCCAGCCTCTTGCCTGGCACCGCGTTACTCGCTTCCTGCGCGTGCGGCCGCTCCGCTTCGGAAGTTTCGTCGTTAAGTAGCTCAGATTTACAAGTTTCCCCCAAAATGTCGAGTATTTTCTCATTTTCTACGGATTTAACAGGAATAGAATGGCACAAGATTTAATCACCAGGGAAATACAGCAATCACAAACGTGGAACTGGCAATGGCTGCCACACTAACACCAAGAGAACTTCTAAGCTACACAGAGATTGGAAAACCCTCGTGTACACAAGTGTTACAAGCGCTACGCTCCCTGCTCTCGCTCAAACTGCCCAATCAGCCCTCAAGTGTTATAACAGGGAAGAAAAACGCCCCCACAGATTTAAGAAAAAAAAAAACAACCTTCTGGCTGATTCCTTGATATTCTTCAGCAAATCGTTCAGCTCTGTTTCTTCTCCAGTTAGCTTCCAGAGTCCCAGATGTTTAACTGAACGTATCAAGGGTTCAATTTTCCAAATTGCTGTGGAATTCTTTTAGCAGACAGTCCAACAGGAGAACTGGGAGTCTTCTGATGGTGCGTGAGTGTGTTTGCAGTCCAGAAAGCGAGTAGGAGCTGTAGAAAATTCCCGCTGTGGAAAATTCCCGCGTTGACAGCGCGTTCCTTCTTCTGAAGTCCAGTCCCCTCTTTCCTTTCTGTACCAAAGCTTTGCATTCCCTACGCTCCTCCACTTCTATCCGCACCGCTACAGTACAGTGTGATATCACAAGATCTGTTTTCGGAACCTTTAGGATCTTTAAGGCTCGTTCCTTACGCTCTGCTGTAGGGAAACAATTCCACGGAACCGTTTCATCACATTAAACACGTGTTTTCAAAATGGGCTTATTCACAGATCTGGTGATATGACCGGGTTTCCAATCTCTATGACCCTGCATGACCTGGATTGTCCACCATAATAATGTACACTACAGTAATGCATTTTAAAAAAAAAAAAACAACAACAACAAAAAAAAAAAACCAACCAGGGACACAAAAAGAATTAAATGAAGAATGAAACGGTTTCTATGCCAGGGTTTTTTTTTTCTCATTTAATCAAAACAAAACAAAAAAAAATAAACAAAACAAACCACCACCAAAACCACAAAAACAAAAAACAGTACCTGGCTCCAAAGGTAACTCTTCAAGTTCCTGCAGTGAAAAAGATAAAAAAAAAAAAGGGAGAAATATCACTATTTCCTAAGACATCACGATGTTATTCTGAGTATCTTTCTCCACCTCCAAGACAGAAGAGAATTGAAGAATTACTATAACTTAACATATCTCAGCCTGGAAAATGTTTAATTTTCAAGAAATTTCTCAAAAGAAAGCTTAGTGTCACTTTTTTTCATCAAGTTTCCCAAAACGTGTTACAAACTTTCTCAAATCCAGGCACCTGTTGAACACCCAGCGCGTCTGCGCAGGGAAGCAAATCGACAAACGGCGGCAGCCGAGGAGGGACTTTCTCTTTGCCTTCCCCTTCTCCAGAGGCTGCTTTCGAAAGTCTGCTTTCTGAAAACGGGATTGCTGGAAATAAAAACGCACCTCCTGGGTACTACCTGTCCAAAGAGGGTTCCAGCAGATGGCTTAATACGGTCTATATTGTGCCTTTTGGGTTGTAAAGAAAAAAACGGGTACCATTTACCTTTATTATGGTTAAACTGGATGAAGAAGCATCTAAACTGTTTCCAATCTCTTCAATTTCCACCTTTCAAAAAAAGCAAACAGAAGACATTTTGTTATCCACAGAAAAACGGTGTCGTGAACGAAACCTGAATGAGAAACCAGACTTTATTGGCACTGAGAAGTGGTATTAAGAAAATCTATCTAAACCAACTGCTGAGCAGTGACCCCCACCCACCAAAATAAACTCCCTCGTTACCTCTCAGCTCACGATAACCTTTTAGGGATGTGGATTCCAACGGCAAATTTTCCTCTTACTCTTTCTTTCTTATTTCCAGCAACAATCTAGAGCTAAAACATTCACGGGACTCGATAATTAGGGTTTTTTTCTGACAAAACACGACCACAGGAGCTGACCTGGACTTGGGTGGTTTAGTCACTGAAAAAAGCCCCTATTTTCTGGGTACTTTTATTTGACTTGTGTGGGCCAGGGATACGCTTGGGGACAGCAAGGTAAGCTTATTTCTGCAGCTTTCAGATATGGAGGAGGGGGGGGGGAAACACCCAACTTTTAGAATCTCGTAGCCCAGCCTGAGCGCACAATGGGCCCCCACAACAAAGAGCTGTGTTTCCCTAACAGATGGGGCAGAAATAACTTTCTGCAAATGCTTTGCTCTACATTTCAGGGGATAAACACTTGACTTGGGGGCGTGTGTCTGTGTCATTATCTCCTAGACCAGATGGACAATGCAGTGCAACGGCCAGACGAACAGGGAAAGCCAACAGGAAAATACTTTCAAGAACTAACTGCAAGACTCTATCTTAACAGAAAAAGAATCTAGAATATAGTTGCCAGAATATTGCTGTTGAGCTGAAGTAAATAAGGCTACAGCTTTTGTACGCCTTGCATGTCCTCCTGAATTAAGATATGAAAATGAGCATGTAAACACAAGGTGAAGTAGGGAGTCCAAAGCACAATTAAATTGAATGCCTTCTGGATTACTATTTGTATAGTCATACGTGTACAAACACCACCTGAGCATTCTAAAATCGAGAATGCTGTTTCCACAAATATGTAGAAGTTAAAAAAAAAAGCAATGATCATGAGAAGGAAAAAAAAAAAGCAATGATCATGAGAAGTTAAAAAAAAAAGCAATGATCATGAGAAGGAAAAAAAAAAAGCAATGATCATGAGAAGGAAAAAAAAAAGCAATGATCATGAGAAGTGGTAGAGCCCCAAATAGTTTGAAATAAACACTTTAGCTGCTGTTTTGCTCATTAGCAAAAAAAAAAAGGAAAAAAGAATCTGCTTGCACACAGATAAGAGCTGCATACCATCACTACTGGTATCTCTCTTGGTTCTTCTTTAATTTCTGAAAATTGTGGAGATGCCTCCAAGTTACCTACAGCAAAGTCTGCAGGCTGATCTGGAAGTTCTTTCACTTCTGCATCAGCATTTTCTTTACTGTCAGACAGCGAGTCAAGAATATGATCAGCGCTGTAATCCTCTCCGCAATCTACCGCATTGCCATTATCTATTTCAGCTTCATCTAACACACTAATATCCATCATGTCAATATCCTGCAAATTATCCAAACTTGCTTCAATATCCTCCTGGAAAAAGAAAAAAAAAAAGTATATATAACAGCCATTTGTAACTGGAGTGCAATGCGACCCCTACTTTGCTTCAAACTCAGCCCCACCTACCTGTCCATCTCCTGAATCCTCTTCCAGGCCATTATCTTCTACTCCCTCTTCATCTGCTCTGCGTCCTAACAACATTAGGATGGTTAGAATGAAAAGCAGGTCACTACATCTCCTTTAAGCTTGGTTGTTTTATTTTTTTTTTTTTAAATCAGAGTGGGTTATCATCTGCTTTTGCCTTGTTTTCCAAAACTGAGCGCTCCTCTACCAGCCCGGTTCAGTAACGGACAAAAGCGCCACGGCCCGAGGCCGGACACAAGCTCCAGGGCTCTGCTGTGCACTCCCCACAACATTTGGCTCAGTTGAGACTGCAGAAATTTATTACCACAGCCTTTGGTTTCTTTACAGACATTTACTAGAAGGGGAAAAAAAAACAACCCCACCCAAAACCAATGAAAAAAATCCACTCTACGCGTACGCTCCGCTCACCAGCTCCAAAGCACATCAGAACTGACACTACAGAAAAATAATTTCAGTACCAAAGAGTAAATCCTCAAACTCTGAGCTGACCAGTTGTTTCATCTTTTAGGAATCTCATTTCCCTCAAAAGCTACACCCATGTTACAATAAAAAAAAAAAAAAAGAGAAAGGGGTTTTAGAGCTAAGGGGAACACCTCATCTCTTCTCATCCCGACACCGAAAGCGCTATAACCTACTGCAGGTGTTTTTCTGACACTTGAAGACGAAGGTGACTGCCAAAGATCTCTCTGCTTTTACCCACAGCTCTGTGACTTGTTCAGATTCCACATTTTAGTTGGCAAGCAAAGGCAGCACCGCTCCAAACGGGATGTCGCGACAAAAATCTGGGTCAAACTAATGAGCCGGCAAAACGTTCATGTTTCGTCTCACAAGTTTAGTTTGCATAAATCAAAATTAATAGCTTAAAATCCTTCACCTAAACTCGTTATTCTCCTCAGCTCCAGCACAAATGTTTCAACGTGGTTTGATTACGAAATAAAATCAAATGGTGCCAAATAATTTTAAGAAAAACAGCACTTTTTTTGGATGAAGCAGCATTATGCAAGGCTGTGTCTCACCCTTAGAAAAACCAAGCACGGGGGAAGCCTTAAAATACATCCAATTTCATATATTGATTACAAACTAGTCTTCTAGGGAGAAAAAAATGAGACTGCTACTAGCTATAAAGTGTAAGTGGAACACAATACAGAGGTTATTTTGACTTTGCTAAAAGCTCTGCATTTCTACCTCAAAAAAACCCTTGTTTCTCAAAAGTAAAGGCAAAGTCACATAAAAAAAAACCCAATTATCTATTTTACAAACACTGCTTCAGCATTACTTAATATTTCCTGCTACAAATCTCGGGGAACTCCGAGGAGAAACCAACAGATCCTTTGAGCGAAACAAATTCCTGCCTTATTGCATTACATGAAGTTCTGTGAATAAACGACTGGTAAGTTTAACACCGTAAAACCCCAGCTCTAGAAACCTGAGCACAAATGTGGGGAAGAGTACAAATAACTTATGGCACTAAAGGGCAGAACCAAGGAACAGAAGATTTAGCCAGGTGCTTGATTTCTTCCAGAGAACCGGTTTTACCCAAATTTGGCTCAGGTGAGTCACGTCACTAGAGCCCTGGGACCAGTGCCAAAATTAAACCAAGCACTTTTTTTCAAAAGAAAAGCAGACTTCAGAAAACAAAACAAAAGAGATTAGCAAGGTTCTATTTCAGGAGTTAAAAGGTGCTAGAAAACTCAAGGGGGAGAAGGTGGGGATCCTCTCTAACCGCCCTGTACCTTTGCTGCTTCTTTTTGGAGTTTTCTTCATATTTTCTGAAACCACTGGAATTTCATCAGGATTCCCCCCTTCCTCCTCAATAGCCTATTAAGGGGAAAAGATAAAGATAAATATCAAGATAAACGTAAAAATTCCACCTGAACATTTCTGCTGCGTTTAAAAGCCGGACACCAGGGGCAGAAAAGAAGAATGCAGCATTTTGGAATTAGACAGCAGCAACTTGGGATATGCAGGAACAAAACAACTGGCACACAGGAAACATGTTGGGGTAAAGTTTCTGGAAAAGAGTCAGCAGAATCACCTAGACAGCAAAAAAAAAAAAGGCTGTAACAGAGTTTACAACAGCACTGGTATCTGGGCAAGCGCGACAAGAGGGAGAACCTCGGCCCTAGGAGGCTGCAAGCATCAGTTCAGGGAGGAGGATCTGCATGTTGCTAATACACCAAACATTCTGCTGAGGATACAGAGGACGAGTTACCGGCTAGAAAGCCAGAAAAAAAGAAGAAAAGAAAAATCAGTACGCAGCAAAACAGCCGAGTAGGCAGCGTATAGAACTGCAAATCCCGGAGCTCAGTGCATGGAGGAAAGCCCAGTGATCCATGAGGCTAAACCCCTTGAGCCCAGGCTGTGAGGGGCCAGGAGATGGCGGGGAGGGGAGCTGGCTGCGCGGGTGGGACACGCCAGACTGGCCCACGTACCCCACGGCTACTAGAGAGGACCAGGGGCGAGCCCGGGACGCCTAAATCCGAGGCGACACTCGCCACGGGCCCGGCGGGCTTCACAAACCCCCCCTCACCCCCGTTCCCTCCGCTCCTGCCGCCGCTTGGCGCCATTTTCCTCGGCAGGGCCCGGCGGGCGGGGGTCGCGCAGGCGCCGGCT
>VWZK01001795.1:23342-43747 GCA_013396935.1 Baryphthengus martii | reverse complement strand
CTTTCAGCTCTGGCGTCCCCTGCCCACGCTTCACCTCCCGCCACCTCTCCGCCGTGGATTTTCATGGATTTCCGTGAGGCCAGGACAGCGTAGTCGGTGTTCACCCATTTACCGGTTCTAAGTGGTCCACGCTTGGGGGAAAAATAAGTGCTGTCTGATGGGCTTGGGCTCCCGTAGCCGTCACTGCGAGTTTTATAGCGTGAAAGGTGGTGTCTGCTGAGCAGGGAGCCTTGTTTACAGGTGAGGGGAACTTTACTCCTCAGTCGTTGGTTTGGCTGTGGGGTTGTGTTCCAATAACCTTACTCTCCAGTGTTGGTGATGGCTGCTGCTGCGGCCGCCCGGCTCCGTGATCTGAACTAGGGTGAGACGCTCGTATTTCAAGCTAAAAAATCCTTCAAAATGCTGTTGCATCGGCCGCTCCCTCACCCTGGAATGATAAGGGTGAGAAATGGGTGGGTAAAATTGTGAGGAAATTTACGGATTGAGATAAAGGCAAGTTTAATAAAATGGAAGGGAAAAAAAGAGAGGAGGAAAAAAAGTCAGTTGAGGTCAGCTGTCCTGGCCACGTCCCCTCCCAACTGGTACCCCCCCAACCCGCTCGCTGGGGGCGCAGAACAGGCCTTGACTGTCCGTAAGCCCTGCTCAGCGACAACTAAATCATCTGTGTGTAATCTCAGCGGTGTTGTCAACACCGTCCTTGGCACAAATCCAAAACACAGCCCCAGGACCAGCTACCGGGAAGAGATTTAACCCTATCCTGTTCAAACCAGTGCAAACGCACCCCGGCAAACAATGGGTAAGGTGTCGTGCCGCTGTCTCCCCGTAGGCAATTGAGGATGAAGGAGGAGATCCCGATGAAATTCCAGTGGCCTCAGAACTGAGCAACAAGAGAACGCCAAAAAGAACTAGCAAAGGTACGGTGTCTGTAGACAGAGTTCCTCTGTTTCCGTGAAGCTAGAACTTAGCATACAATCTTAATTTCTTCTGTTTCATTAGTTTAGTTTATTATTTATTTATTTTTAAAGTGCTTTTTTTCTTTTTCCTTCGTGGGAAGCAGTAAAACTGTTGCGTCAGGGAGCGGCGACAAGTTTAAACGACGTGAGGCCAGACTGTACTTGTGTTAGAAAGTCTTGAAACCTACAGATGAGACCGTCAGTTGCAGATATTTCTCTGCTTGTGACTGAATTTCCTTGCCATAACTATGTACATTTTCCTTTTTCCATAGAAGCCCTTGAACCCTCGTTGTGTTTAGGACACATTTTTAAAAATGGGAAGTTTAGGATGCATTTTTAAAAATGGGAAATTTAGGATGCATTTTTAAATATGGGAAATTTAGGATGCATTTTTAAAAATGGGAAATTTAGGATACATTTTTAAAAATGAGAAATTGCAGTGGGAGTAATTACAACCATTGTAGCACAAATAGCAAACGTGCCTAAGTTTTGTTAGTGCCGTGTTTCATTTTCTAACTGCGTTCTTTTGAAAAGAAACTGTACTGAAAATAGCTCATTGGTGATTTTGAAGTATATTTTACTTCCAGAACGTTATGTGGGCCGTGTTACGTGTGGTTTATTCGAATTGCCAGTTCTTAAAGAGATACTTTCTGCAATTTACTCCTTCTTTTAAGATAAAAGTAGAGAAGGAGCAGTTTTTGAACAGCTGTACGAGTTTGCTGGTGGCAGATGTGCCACTAAACATCACCTGTGTGTCCAAGCTCTTAAAAGTGAAGACTCATTCTAAATCAGTTTTAATTATTTGAAATGGTAGGAGGGAGGTTTTTTTCTAACGACGAGAGGGTGTTTCCTTGAAATGGAACGTCTTCCTAGGCAGCGTTGGTTTTTGAGACGTCGAAGGGTTGGGAAATGAGAGGGCTGTAGCTGTTGAAGGATGGAGTTGTGCTACTTGTGGCTCATGGTTGTGGTGTTGACTTGTATGGAGCGGCAGGTCACCAGGGAGACCTGGACTCCCCAGTCGGGCTCTTAACGATTATTTGTTGTAACAAACTCAGCGTCGAAGAGATGGTTCAGCGGAGAGTAGACGTGTTATGAAATTCAGTGCTGTATCTCACATCGGTGATCCTATTTTTAGGAAGAAAACCAGAAGA
Source organism: Baryphthengus martii (assembly GCA_013396935.1). NCBI lineage: Eukaryota > Metazoa > Chordata > Aves > Coraciiformes > Momotidae > Baryphthengus > Baryphthengus martii. The sequence continues at coordinate 41,643 of VWZK01001795.1, read as the reverse complement.
AGAAGGCGTGGAAGACAATGGCCTAGAAGAAAACTCTAGAGATGGGCAGGTAAGTGCCACCGTGATCGCTGTTACTAACCTTAGTCATCGTTTAACCCACAATAAATACACATCTGACCTTTTGGTTTGGCTAGGAGGATATTGAAACAAGTCTGGATACCCTGCAAGATATTGACATGATGGATATTAGCGTGTTAGACGAAGCTGAGATAGACAACAGCAGCGCCATGGACTGCGGAGAAGACTACAGTTCTGACAATATCCTCGATTCTCTCTCGGATAATAAAGACAACGTCGAAGCAGAAATGAAAGAACTTCCAGATCAGCTGACAGAAAACGAGGTGAGCCCGTTGAGGCCTCTGTAAATTTTCAGGAGGGGTTTCCAAAGGACGTGGGCGCACGAAGGAGGTATTTCGGTGCAGGAGAATCTAGGACGTGGATGTGAGGTGGGTTCTATTTCACAGCAGCAGCTCTCACGTCCCGCTCTTGAAGCGGTAAACGCTCTTGGACTTAGCAGAGACTTGAAATGTTCGCAGTAGATGGGTCACAGCCTTGCAGTGGAAAAAAAGCCTGGAATTGAAAGTAATCTCTCGGTTTCAGGGTTCCTTCTTTCCATTTATATACATTTAAGTGTACATATGCCCCTACCCAACCATCTAGATACTTATATATATGGAGAGAGAGAAATGAGTTTTCAGCTCAGGTAATTTGGACACTTTTTTCTGCAGAAATAATGCTCTGGTTTAAAGCATTTATGTGGTACAGTTTTCTCAGAGATTAATAAAACCAGAAAAATCTTTCTGTGTTGTGCATTGCCCTGTTCTGACATTGCTGGGCTTTGGGCTTAGTTTTGAGAGCAGCTTGCAGTGGCATTTACAGGCAGCACAGTCTCCTCATATAGATTATAGAGTAATCTCTGTGTTATGTTCACTCCCCAAATAGTGTCCTTCCTTGGATCCTTGTGGGGTTTTTTATTTTAGGCTGTTGGCTGCCAAAACTGGACGTGTTCTCCTTCTTTGCCTCCTTAGGGTTGCTTTTTTTTGTGTTGTTTTGCTTTATTTTAGGCTTGTGGTGTCTGTCTCAACTTTTAATCGTTTACCTGCTGAAAACGGAGTCATTGCAACAACATCCAGTTCAGCTGAAAGGCACTTTTTTGGTGTTCTGTAAATCAGAGCTGTCATGAATCCTGTAACCCATGAGCTTTAGTCAGCTTCATTTCTAGCTGCTTTTTTTTTTTCCAATTGGAAACTGAAAAAGCAAAAAAAGTGGGAAAAGGGAAAAAAAAAAAATGTTACGTAGAGTAACCACAGAAATATTAAATAAATCTCTCAAAATAAGAGTAGCTTTGAAATGGGCAATGTCATGTTGACATTCAAATGAAAGGTTAACTGGAGAAAGATATTTAATCATCAGGAATATTTCCATGTTGCTGCTCCTTCTTGGGTCACAATCTGAAGTAGCAACTGAAATCTGGCAAATACAGGGAAATCTTTCTCCTATTGTTGTTAGAGAAATTGAATACAGTGGTATTTCTCTGTAAGCTGATGTTAATTTTTGTAAGAAATGCTATAAATCTTTTTTTTTTTTTTAACCTTTTAGGAAGATTACGATGAAATTGAAAACAATTTAGATACTTCTTCTGAGTTCATTGAAATGAAGGTAAATTGAAAATGTGGCTTTATTTCTGGTTGTTGTTACCAGTACTCGCTCTTGATGATGATGCTACAAAAAAGAAAATGTGACCTATACTATAAAATTATATATATCACAATATATATAATATTATATATGTTGTATTATATATATTCTGCATAAGAGAATCTGAGACATACGTGATCTTGCTTAAAATAGCCTGTCAAATAAGAACGCTATCGAGATTTCCTCCGCTTCTGTGGCAAAGAAAACTGGTCTCATGCTGTTGATTTCTTCTTTCTTCTGCTGATCCTATCAAGTAGGAGCTGAGTTTGTCTTTCACTTTGTGGTTGGTGTGCTACACAAAAACACCTTATCGGTCTCTCTAACTTTCCACGTTAGATAGGAGGAAGTAGTTGTGGCTGATCGTTCGATTTGGCTTTAACGTGCCAGAAAAATTACCTCTATAAATTACTCAGCTCCAGTGGATGGAGGAGAAAAAAGTGCTAAATGTAGTAGGTGAAGTTGTGAAGTTTTCAGTCTGGGGATTGGGCGGGTGGTGGTTGTTATTTCGCATTACAAACCAAATTTTGTAATATCCTCATTCTGTGCTTCTTTTCCCAAACAGAAAATGGAGAAGCTACACTTGGAGCCAGGTACTGTTAAAGAAAAACGTATTCCTCTCTTTTCAACTAATACTTTTTAAACCATTAACTATTAAAACCCCAGGCAAACAAGCATAATTTACATGATTTTTATGATGGACAACCCAGATCGTGCAGGGTCATAGAGATTGGAAACCCAATCATATCCCCAGATCTGTGAAGTGATGCTTGTCAGCTTTGAAATATTTCCAGTGAAATGAAATGGTTTAAAAACCTGTTAAACTACATAAGTGGCTTTAGAGAAGTTAATCACAGTTTAAAAGCTAAAGATTCTGCTTGTAAACAGATCTTGTGATATCGCACACACCTTAACTCTGTTACTAAGTAGAGAGCAGTGAAAGCAGTAAAAAAAAAGGTAATGGTAGGGAACTAAAATGTAAAGATTAGTTACTGGATACAGAAGAAAGAAGAGAGTTTCTTCATGGAAATTTCATACAGATACTTTTCACTTTCTGGACTGCAAACACACTCATGCACCATCAGAAGATGCCCAGTTCTCATGTTGGACTGTCTACTAAAAGAATTTCACAGAAATTTAAAAATTGAACCCTCACTGCCTTGATACGTTCAGTTAAACATCTGGGACTCTGGAAGCTAACTAGAGAAGAAACAGAGCTGAACGATTTGCTGAAGAATATCAAGGAATCAGCCAGAAGGTTGTTTTTTTTTTTCTTAAATCTGTGGGGGCGTTTTTCTTCCCTGTTATAACACTTGAGGGCTGATTGGGCAGTTTGAGCGAGAGCAGGGAGCGTAGCGCTTGTAACACTTGTGTACACGAGGGTTTTCCAATCTCTGTGTAGCTTAGAAGTTCTCTTGGTGTTAGTGTGGCAGCCATTGCCAGTTCCACGTTTGTGATTGCTGTATTTCCCTGGTGATTAAATCTTGTGCCATTCTATTCCTGTTAAATCCGTAGAAAATGAGAAAATACTCGACATTTTGGGGGAAACTTGTAAATCTGAGCTACTTAACGACGAAACTTCCGAAGCGGAGCGGCCGCACGCGCAGGAAGCGAGTAACGCGGTGCCAGGCAAGAGGCTGGCGGAGGAAGAGGACGCTCTTGCCGCCGCTCAGGCGGAGGAAGAAGCAGCAGCTTTAGATTTGGACAGCAAAGCGGCCCAAGCTATGGCAAGGAAGGAAGCAAAGCGTTTAGTTGTAGCGAAAGGGGAGACAAGTGAACAGACAATAGAGGAAGAGAAGCCGGACTCTGACTCTTTAGTAGTAGAGACCCTAAGCGATCAGAGTAGCAAACGCTCCCAAGGCCCGGAAGCCTCTAGTGGGGAACCGGCGGAAAAAGGCGCGGGTCCCGAAGGCCAAGCTAGCAAAGAAGATGCCAAGAGAACAGAAGAGAAAGCTAATTCTGAGGAGCCCCCTGCTACTAAAGAGTCCTCAGCCAGTGAGGGCGCTGATCAGAAAAAGAGGTTTGTTTTTTTCTCCGTTCTAGCCCAGATGCTATCTTTTTGTCATGGGGCGTTAAGTGACGCGAATAAGCTGTTTCCTCCAATTGGCCACCGAGACCCGATGAAATTGTAGCCTATTCCTAAAGAGCCTTGTTTGATTTCTCCATGTGCAGATATTTTTTTATGTTTTGGTTTTAAACGCAAGAGGGGTTGATTTTCCTTCCTTCCTCAACCTTCCGAGGTTGTTGCTTTAAATTACTCTTGATTTGTAAACGTCTTCTTAATATAAGTCTGTTTAAGAATCTGACATCGTTATTTCTCGTCAGATTTCTTAAATCAAGCATTCAAAGGTGTGTTTTCGTTTGCAACATAATTTCTGGTAGGTATTTAATTTTAGCATTTTTCGTCGTTTATACTTCGTCGCTTTTCTTTCTGACTCGAATAATGTGGTGTTTTGTCTTTAGCCCTGTGGAGGAGGACAGAGATACAAAGATAACCCCAAAAGATGAGAAAGGTATGTTTGTTTGTGGGTTTTTTTTTTGTAAAAAGTACAAATAACTTGAAAAAAAAAATTTGTTACAGGGTCCACCTGTATTTAACCTAAATCTACCCTTGGAGAAATGGGGTTTGTGTTGGAAGGGATGTTTCAACAGACAAGTGTTAGAATCGGTGCATAAATTATTCACATCATAAATTATTCACATGATTCTGGATTTTTTTTTTTCATCTTTACCAAAAAACCCGTTTTCCTTTTATGTGTTTTCTAAGGATATTTTTGTCGCACCCTTTTCTTTTCCCTTGTATATTTATCTTCAAAGGTAGACACTAAAAAGTGGGAAATACATCCCTGGCACACTGAAGATTCTTAAGTCAAGAGCTTTTCAGAATCACATTTATTTTACTACACGCTTGGGATTCTTCATACCAGCTTCTGGTTTGCCAAAATAATTTGGCATCTAGTATTCACCTATTTGATGCCACGGAAACTTAGAGCTTAACGTTGTCCTCAGATGAGATTGATGTTATTAAATCTTTGTCCCCGCAGATCCTTGCGTCGTTAAGCAAGATGGAAATTTCTTGATGAACAATGGCAGGTGCCTGCTCCTTCTTTCCCTCCTCCTTTTAATCCGTCAGTGCTGCTGAGTCTTTGCAGCTCATCCCGTCTCTTCCTCCTCTCCTACCTGACCAGGGTAGAAAATTGAGAACTATTAACATTCTTGTGTACTGCAGGCAGGTAGTTCACTGCTGGAAGTTCCAGTAATTCCTCCTTTAGGCAAGAAACTCAGCATGAGATCTGTCTACCGACCGGACAACAACAAGTTGTTTGATTTTAATTGTTTTGGGTTTTTTTTTGTTTTTTTTTTAATTGGCTTTGACAACACAGACTGAACTCGTCGTCAACTGTTTTTTCCAAGATCCAGGGTTGTATCTGTCTGTGCAAGCTGCTGGTCCTCGGTGTCAGCTCCATTAGGGTCTGTTTGCCTTCTGCTTACAGTCTGTAATCTTGTCTTTCTTCCAGTCTGTAATCTTCTCTTTCCTTAATTCAGAATATTTATGAAAGGATTTCATTTAGGACAAGGAGTTTTCCATATTCCGTGCGTTCGTGACGAGAGCTGTATTAATAACAACGTAGAAAAAAAAAGTATGAGCTCATACATGTGACAGACTTGGCAGTTGATTAACTTGGGATTGTCTCCTAAAATCTATCGTTCTGGTTTCTAAGTTAGAGAAGATTTTTCTCGTCTCAGTCTTTGTCTTTGAAGTGCAGTTCCATGGCAGGAGCGCCTCTTTAGATCTTACAGGAGCTGGACTGAAACCTGCTTCGCTCCGTTGCTTGAGGCCTCGGAACTGAACGTTACCAGGAGTGTAAGGACAGTAAGGACATGTAGATGTGGAGCTGAGGGACAGGGTTTAGTCCTGGGCTTGGCAGTGTTAGGTTAATGTTTGGACCCTGTGATCTTCAAGATCTTTTCCAACCAAAACACTTCTATAAGATACCCAAGGAGACCAGAAGCAGTGTCCCAGAGTAAGTGCTTGGTGCTGAAACGCAAACTCTAAAACTTGGAGTTCGGTTTGAAGACTTTTTTTAGTCACTAGATACTGAGTTTTCAGACTTTATGACACCTAAATGTTTATAAAATGATCTTGCCAATTTAGATGCCAAATTGGATGGGTGCTCTGTGGTTCAGAAAAGGTTTTTGCTGACTCCTGTAACTTGAAATGCCAGGTCTGTTCCCAACTATGGAATCTGGGGGGGGCAGAAATAGGAGAGGAATTTTCTTGCTTGCTTTATGGTGAATGTCTTTTGGTTAATCTGCATCCCATCATCATTCCATCGGAGTCAAGGAGATAAGGAGGAGAGGACACGAGCACACGTGGGTACTAACAGTTCCCACAACTCCAGCGGCTCTTCCGTCTTCTCCTGGAAGTGCAGAGTTCCTGGGATCTATCCAAGCATGTTCTGAGTAGCCACAGTTACTTCAGAGATGCCCCAATCCAGTTTTTCTTGAAGAATGACACAGCCTCCTTCTGTTGGTATCAAAACTTGTGGTTCCACCTGGAAAATTCCTGGACTTGTAGTCCTGTTTTCCTTCAGGAAAGTGAATCACCGGGCAGAATGTTGGATGTTGCATTTCGTTTGCTCTAGGATTTAAAAATCTGTGGAACCTCTCCTTTTGAATTCCGAAGTAGTCGTTGAAATAATTAGGATTTGGGGCATGTTGTGGTTTTTCTTGGTTCGTTTTCCTACTTAGGTCGCCCTGCCAGTGGTTCTGGGAGAAACTTTTGGGTGAGTGGACTGGCTTCCACTACCAGAGCTACAGATCTGAAGAATCTGTTCAGCAAATACGGGAAGGTAAGGTTTGGTTGGGTTCTTTTCACTTCAAACTGTCTTAATAATTCTTCTTAAGCTCCTGTCACTGAAAGGAATCAAATCATCAGAAATATTGTGGGATATCAAGGAGAAAAAAGTTGAATAGCTGCTTTTTTTTTTTTTTATTTTGACGAGTGCTTCCAGACAAATAAAGAATTCAATTTACAGTCCTTTATTTGAAACAGTCAGTGGCTGTTCACATAACTTCTGTGTCCTGCGCTGTCCTGTGGTACCAACGGCCGTTGGAAATTTACGGTCAACAGGAAAATTAACCTTATTTACGAAGGATTTCCTCAGGAGTAAGTAAAACGTACAGTAAAGGGCAAACCACAATTATTGGGGAATACCAATGAGAAGTGAAATCTCCCTGTCAGCTGGGAAATTGAAAGAGGGAATTTGATGGAAGACCAGTGTCGGGGACATCAGTAAAGGATTTTTGTCAAACCTCTGAAGCCTATTTAAAGAGGGCTGTCAGCAGGTCGTGGTAAAAGAGAACTGTGTGCGTGAGCAATCTGCTATTGAACGGTTAACGAATGAAAAGCCTCTAGAACGTAAATGAGACTTTACAATAGGTACAAAAATGGATTAAGCGTAGCCCGGCTTTCAGTTGGAAAGTCATGAGACTACTAAAACCATTTTAACCTTCCTCCTAACAATAAAAATATGATCCTTTCCCTCCATTTATTTTCGAATTCCGCCGGGAATGTTGGAGAAAAAAAATGCAGAATTTTATCGTGCAAAAATGTTAAATGTAATTCAAAACTACGTGCCAGTAGCCTAGTATTTGCCTTTAGTTAGATGCCACGGTAAAATTTAGTCATTTAAATCAAATGACTGATGCTTTCTTTGGAGTGTTAGCAGAGGCAAAGCTTCCTAGAAGTCTAGGTACCTCTGCAATAAATTAAATGCTCAAAAAAAAATATAAAATGCTCAAAAAAACATAATAAAATGCTCAAAAAAAAAATATATAAAATGCTCAAAAAAAAAATATATAAAATGCTCAAAAAAAAAATATATAAAATGCTCAAAAGCACATTCTTTATCCAGCTGTACTTTAAAACGGGACCCCTCTTTGCAATATGATTAATTCCTGGGACACAGAGTGAGCTGGATTGGTTGTGTGAGCCTGAGTAAGCACTGGTGATGAGAACAGGGGGGTTATGTGGCTTTTCCCCCACTTTTGGAGGGAAATTTTCTGTCTCTTAGACAAGATTGTTGACAACAATGTGGGTCCACATTTTAGCAGGGACGTGAAAACATTTCCTTGAGGGGAGCTGGGACTCAGCGGCCGAGCTGGCTGAGCATGGGGGTGGAAACTGATTTTTATTAGGTTTTTATTCCTTTATACATAAACAAAATCAGTAAAATCAGGTTCTTTTTTTTTCTTTAACGAGCTTTCTCCAGGAGCAGAACTTGGTCTTTGCCTCCTATCTGCCGATTCGGCAAAAGCCACGTTCCATTTCCGTGTGTCAGTCTCTTAAAAATGACCAATGATGGGCAGGAATAAAACAGAGTAGAAAAAGAGCTCATAGTTCTTGCTGTTAAACCCTCAACCTCTTGATTTTGGCCAGGTGGTGGGTGCCAAAGTGGTGACCAACGCTCGCAGCCCCGGCTCTCGCTGTTACGGCTTTGTCACCATGTCCACGGCGGAGGAAGCCACCAAGTGTATCACTCACCTCCACAAAACAGAGTTACACGGGAAAATAATTTCTGTGGAAAAAGTGAGTAGCGCTCCTCGACGATGCCCCGTTCCCGTCAGGTTGTGCCAACGCGCTCAGCCGATGGTGTGTGAAATCGTTTTTAGGCCAAAAGTGAACCTGCTGGGAAGAAGATGAGCGAAAAAAGAGAGAATGAAGCAAAGAAAGAAGCAGGCAGTGAGAGGTAATGTTTGGAAAATTCTCTGCATTTGGCTGTTGGTCTCTGTTGATTTCTGAGGGAAAAAAAATGAAGTTACAGTCAAAATTTCTGTGGGAAACATTCAAAAAAAAATTCATTTTTCCAACTTTTACTGCAAGATAAACTTCTGTTCATGTTCAGTGCCTGACTTAACAGATTTCTGTTGTGTGTTTTCAGGTGGGCACTGGAAACTCGCATTTTCAATTTTAATTTAGCTCTATTTAGGGTTTAGTAAAAATGGTGCTTTCATGTCATAAACCTGTAGGAAAGGCCATCGGAGAGTCTTGATCAGTGACCCAGTTTTGGCAAATTTTTCTCTCGTAGGAGTCGGGCTTTCTCAGGTGGTTGTGGCCACAACCAGTTAAAGATCAGTTGTCCAAGATCCTGTTTCCAGAAGGTTTTCCTCTTCAGCACTGTGTTTTTTTTTCTCTCCAGCATTACTGAAAGCAGCTGAAAAAGACACAGAGAGTGAATAAGGCAAAAAGTCCTTTGCTCTAATTATCTTCTCAAGGCGTAATTCTATTCAGTGCTGTTGGTTGAGAAGTTTTTGGCCTTGATTTCACCTGATTACCCAACAAAAATGGGTCACGTGGGCACTTCCTCGTTGTCACGGTATAGCAGAAAGCTGGCTGGCTTTAAGTGTGTGGTGCTGTGAATTTTTCCAGTGCTCTGATTGTCTTACTTCCTGCTGTAGGAAGTTGGAGAAGGAAATCTTTGGAGATCTAATAACTGTCTGATCACAGAATTCTACTTTGTTAGGGTGTTGGTAGCATTCTCCTCTAGTTTCCTTTTCTCTTACTCTGTATGAATCTTATTTCTATCAATATCTGTCTGTAGACCTGGCAGCGTTAAAAGAGATGAGAAATCAGACCAAAAAGATGATTCTAAAAAGGCAGAAGACAAAGATGAAAAGGAAAAAAAAGATAAAGACGAACTGAAGTCTGGGTCATCAGATCAACCTAAAACTACTAAGTCAGGTAATTAGGCTGTTGTGGTTTTTTTCTTTTTTTGGTAGAGTAAAAGACACGGTAAAGTCCAAATAATTAATTATAGGTAGTTCTTTTCAAAGAATTGGCAATATTCTAGAATTATTTTGTGGTTTTAGTTGGAAATCCAGAAGGTATAAAGATGCAGGGGGAGGGTGTTTGACCTTGTGCCACCTTTAACAGAAGCGCTTGGAATAAATGGTGTGATTTTTATTTTTTTTTTGATGAGTTAAATGCCTTTTCTCATATTTTGAAAAACAGAACTTCAGGTGGAGCAATGAGTGGTGTAGGTTGTGTAGTTTGTTTTTTTTTTTTTCCCCCATCACTTTCCCCTCAACATCTGTTTTATTTATTTAGGAAGTAAAGGAACAGAGAGAACGGTGGTGATGGATAAATCCAAAGGAGAACCTGTCATCAGTGTGAAAACATCAACTGCCTCAAAAGACAGAGTAAGTAACATTTCTGCAGAGGAAATACATCCCATTTCCCTTCGAAACAACCACCGCCTCCTGCCAAGCTCCTCGTAACCCCCGCTTCTCCTACCAGTGTGTCCAGTTAGAGTTTCTCTAATGTGGATTGAGATGTTAATTAGTAAATTATCTTTTATATGATGGAGCAACGAAATCCCGTCAAACCACTGCGGGGAAGGTAAGTGTTGCTGGAGTGTCTAGTGCTAAAAATAGTAGCTGCTTAGGAAAATGCAGGGACCACAATCTGGATGAATGGAAAGGGAGCTGAGAGTGTTCTTTGGGCTGGTTGCCCTTCCATAAATGTACTCCATTAAATTTCTCTACTTCCCTATTAAATACAGAGCATTAAGAGCCAAGATCGCAAGTCGGAGAGCAGGGAGAGACAAGGCATCGTGCCCTTTGACAAAATTAAAGCGCAGCGGAAAATGAGGGAGGCAGAGCAGCGCCGGTAAGAGCGACACTGAGATTGTTTGGAATTGGACAGGGGGGAAATGCTTTTTTTTGTTCTGACTGGAGAGGAAAAAGCTCCGTTCTCAGATTTCTGACCCTTAGTGGGGTCACACTGTCCAGCTCTGGCTTCTTCAGAGTTGGGTGTTTGCAGTGGAAGGAATGAGCTTGGGGCATCTGGAGCCAAATTCTCCCGACCGTGTGGGATTATTTGCCCCACAGTTGGGTTTGGAGAGGGGGGGCAATATGATGGGTCCCTACATTCAAGTAATTCACGTGTACGCCGAGTGTCTTCTCTCCATCCCACCACCACCCCCAGGTATAATTTGAAGGAGCCAAAGGAAGTTTGCAATCGGTGTGGCTTTTAAGTTTTACTCCTTTTATTCTTTTTTATAACTTTTAACTTCTTTTATTGATTGAAGTATTAGATCTGTAACCTTTTGTCTCTTAAAATAGCACCCGTGAGCGTCGGGAGAGACAGCAGCACCTGCAGACCATCCGGGAGCGGGAAGAAAGGGAGAGGCTCGAGATCGCTCGCGAGAGACTGGAAATCGAAAGGCAGCGCCTGGAACGAGAACGGATGGAAAGAGAAAGACTGGAAAGAGAACGAATGCACATAGAGCACGAGAGGAGACGGGAACAGGATCGGATTCAGCGAGAAAGAGAAGAGCTGCGGCGCCAGCACGAGCAGCTGCGCTACGAGCAAGAGCGTCGCTCCGCAATGAGGCGGCCGTACGACATAGATGGCAGGTAAAGCCGGCAGAGAGAAACGGTGTGAGCAGGAAATGTTGCTGCAGGGCTGTGGCTCAACGGCCTGTGCTGTAAAAAGCTACCCCTTGTGGTCTCCTGGGGGGCATGAAGAAAACTCTGTCCAGCAGGTCGAGGGAGGTTCTCCTCCCACTCTGCTCTGCCCCAGTGAGACTGCACCCGGAATGCTGGATCCAGTGCTGGGCTCCCCAGTTCAAGAGGGACAGGGAAATACTGGAGAGAGTCCAAGGGAGGCTGTGAGGATGAGGAAGGGACTGGAACATCTCTCCTGGGAGGAAGGGCTGTTGAGTCTGGAGAAGAGAAGCCCCAGAGGGGAGCTGATCCATGGCCAGAAACCTCTGAGGGGTGGGGATCAAGGGGAAGGGGCCAGGCTCTTGGCTGGGGTGCCCTGGGATAGGACAAGGAATAACGGGGACAAGCTGGAACCCAGGAGGTTCCACCTCAACAGGAGGAGAAACTTCTTTGGTGTGAGGGTGCCGGAGCCTGGCCCAGGCTGCCCAGAGAGGTGGTGGAGTCTCCTTCTCTGGAGACTTTCCAACCCCCCCTGGATCTGTTGCTGTGTGGCCTGCCCTGGGGGATCCTGCTCTGGCAGGGGGGTTGGATTCGATGATCTCCAGAGGTCCCTTCCAACCCCTCCCATTTTATGATGAACCCCAGTCAAACTGTCTTCTCTGAGGGCTTTTCAGCTCTGTGTTGGGTTTGGCTGCGATGGAGCTCACCTTCCCCAGAGCAGCTCTTACGGTGCCGGGCTTTGTACTGGGAGGTAGAAGGTTGATGTTAAGACGCTCGTGTTGCGGCTGCTCGCGCAGCACCAAGGTTGTCTTCCCAACATCTCCTCCCCCTCAGTGGGATGGGGTGGGCAAGATCTTGGGAGGGGACACGGTCAGGACAGCTGACCCAAATGAGTTTGTTCTTTCTTTCAGGAGGGATGACCCGTACTGGCCGGAGGCGAAGCGCATGGCGATGAATGACAGGTACCATTCGGATTTCAGCCGCCAGGATCGCTTCCATGACTTCGATCACAGGGAGCGTGGCCGTTACCAAGACCACTCAATAGACAGGTTGGTGTCTCCCCTCCCCTGCGTTGCCTGAAATCCGAAGACAGAAATGTGTTCAATGGCACGTTTTGCTGCCTGTACCGAGCGTTTGGTTTAGGTTTTATTTTTTTTTAAGTGTGGCTGGAGACTTTTTTCTGTATAATTATGAAGAGATCTGTGCTGTGCCACGAGTTAAACCTTCACAGGCTTGCTCAGGGTGCTCTGCCTGTTCACATGTCTGTAGGATTCTGAAAAATAGCTAAATATTTTTATATCTAAGTATTTTTATATCTCAATATTTTATATCTACTATAGGCACCCAGCATCAAACCAGAAATATTCTTATTTATACCTTAGGACTAACTGGGTTTGCTGGGAATCCAAAATACGTCGTGGTTTCCCTGTGTTCCAGCTGTTGGTGATTTTTGTAGGTGGTGTTGGCACTACACAGAAACGGGATTTTTTCATCTGTGTTGTTACAAAGATGAATTTTTTTTTTTTAGACTGTTGCCCAATCTGATTTTCATTGTCTTGTTTGTAGGAGAGAAGGATCAAGGACAATGATGGGAGATCGGGATGGACAAGTGAGTTGTTTTATAAAGCCGCAGTAACACCTAAAACTTCTCACTCCCTGTTTTTCTGCAGTGTGGGTCAGATTAATTTCAGTAATTAAGAATGAAGTGCTACCTCCCCAAATAGGTATCGATAACCAGATTGTCATTTTCTTGAATAAGATGACATTTAGCTCCAAGACTTACAGATATTCTGATCCAAATCAAACAAACCCAATGAATTGTGAAGTTTCCAGCTGTGAGGATACTCAAAAACCTGAACGGCCCCACCCTGGCTGACCCTGCTTGGACTTAGATGATCTCAGGAGGGTCCTTTCCAACCTCAGTCATTCTGCAAATGAGTAATTAGAGCTGAACAACTTTCAGCAACGAAAGGGTTGTGGTTTGGGCAGTTCCTTTTAAGTTTTCTCTGCCTTGCAGCATTATCCAGACGAGCGCCACGGGGGCCCAGACCGTCATTCGCGAGACTCTCGGGAAAGTTGGGGTAGCTACGGATCTGACAGAAGAATGAGTGAAAGCAGAGGGATGCCCCCCCAGTCACGGTTCGGATTCTTCACTAGAAACACTTCTTTGTTTTTTTTTTTTCTTGTGCATTTATTTCCATTTTCAAGTAGGATGTGGTTTTTTGGAAGTACGGTTCTTTTTTCTTTTTTTTTTTCCCCACCTTTCCCCCTCTGAGTTTGTGTTCTGGATGGGTTATAAACAAGTAACTCTTCCAGCTTGCCTTCTGCACCTTGGTGTGATTTTATTTTTTATTATTATTATTATTTCTTTAATAACTTCACCTCTAAAGTATTAATTTTTTTCAATTAATTTTACGCTCGCTGTTTTCAGGGTAGCGCCTCTTCCCCAGTTTGTAGTTGTCAGAAGCCCCATCCTGCCAGCCTTTTGAAAAAAAAAAAACAAACCACCAAGTTAATAAATCGTTCTCCTTGACTCTTTTTTGTGTGCTCTGACTAATGCAAGGTGGGAATCTCGCACTTGTGCAGGGATGGACGTGACTGGGGAGACCACGGCCGAAAGTTCGAAGGGCATCAAGATCGTTCGTGGCAGAGCAGCGTGGACGGAGGGATGATAGGACGGGACCACGAGAGGTGGCAAGGTGGGTTTCTTGCACAGCAGCCGTGCTCCAGAAAGCGGAAAATGGAGGTGTAATTATCCTGGGAGATGAAGTAGAACTGTTGCTGTGGAGAGGAAAGAACCATTGGAACTTTTTTTTTTAGGTGGAGGTCGAGGCAGACCTGGCCACGTGATGCATCGTGGAGGCATGTCAGGGTAAGAACCTAAAAATATTGCCTTTTCAAGGGGTTTCTCTTCCACTGAAATTGGCCAAAGAAACGTTTACCGGCAGTTACCTGCTTTGTTATTTAAATGTCAAGGAATAATAAAACATTCCCATGATTTTTATGGAATGCATCTTACTGAGGAGTGGGAAAAATCCCACCCGGAACGTTTCAAACCAGCGGCTGCGTTATCAACCTGACCCCTGGAGGAAACTAAAATGTCTGAAATCAACTTTCTAGGCGTGGAGGTTTCATGCAGGGTGGCAACCAAAGTCAGATGATGCACGGAGGAGGAATGCAAGGAGAAGGATTTGCTGGCCAGGAGAGAGCAAACCGACCGAACGATCCTCGGTTCAACCGTCGCTACTGAACGTGGTTTGAATTTTTAATGCGAAGGTGGCAACTGAAATGAATCTGTTTCCCGGGGTTACCTTTAATTGTAACTTATGGGCTACTCTTTAAGTGTAATTTTTTTTTTTTTTGTTTTTTTAAGCTGCTGCCATATTTACATCACTCAATCCAATGTGAACTCATTTGTTTTGTAATGTGTTGTTCATATCCCATTCAAACTGTTTGTTAATGAAGCATTCCATTTTCCATAAATAAAAGCCAGTTTACAGGTAAGCGCTTTGTTTCAACGCTCCCTGCGAAAGAAAAACTGACAAAACCGATTTATTTGGTTCTAGTCTAAACCTCTTTCGAAAATGAAGCATCAAAACACCTTTGACACGTTGGTCCAGTGGCACCACGTCCCGCTCGGGCTTCCTTCTCTTTTCAGAGGCAGGTGCAGAAAGGAAAAATAAGTTGGAAAAGGGACAATCCTTCACCAAGTGCTAAATTCCCGCTGTCTGACACTCCAGGGTCGGCTGAGCTGGAGCTTCCGCCTGGACCATCACGTTCAAGAGCCACGGATGGATCCATCCCGCAGGAATTAACTTAAGCGCTTTTTAAAGCTATTTATACCTCGGCCAAAGCCTCTGCAATCTCTTGGCAGGAAGTTTCCTCGTGTGACTCTTGGTTTCAAAAAGGAAAACGAAGCCCTCGTCCATCTTTTTCTCCTTTTCCTGTTTGAAATCTGCTTCCTCGTCCCAGTCAGCGCTGCTCTGACTCTTCCCTCCCGCTCCCCGTCCTCTGGTTGTGTCCCGGGAGCCCACGCAGCGGCACCAGGACAAACAGCCACCTGAGGACAGAGGTGACAAAGCTCTGTAGCCACAACAACCCCTGGGTGGCTGCTCCCTGGGAGGAGGGGACGGATTCTTATGGATTCCTATCGATGGCAGGTCCTGACTTTGCACCACAAAGGGTTAAAAATACGGACTAAGCTGGAACCCCACCTTTGTGTGAGCAGCCACAGCTCCCCTGGGAGCAGCTTTGGGCCCTTTGTCTTAAACAAAATCTTAGTTTTTACCTCGGATTTTAGTTTTTACCTCGGATTTTAGTTTTTACCTCGGATTTTAGTTTTTACCTCGGATTTTAGTTTTTTACCTCGGATTTTAGTTTTTTACCTCGGATTTTAGTTTTTTACCTCGGATTTTAGTTTTTTACCTTGGATTTTAGTTTTAACTCTTGTTGCCTTGTTCGGATTTCGATGGCATCGACCTTCACGATTAACTCGGCGTCAGAACAACCTGCTAACGAGCCCGTTGGGTTCCGAGCAGGGGTCGCACCTCATCGCAGGGCTGTCCCACCGCTCCAACCGATCCGCCGCCTCTTGCTGCCGCCTCTGCTCCTTGGAAGACGACCAACGGGAACCGCGGCCTGCGCTAAAACCGACCCAACCACACAGGGAAATTCCAGAGTCTTTTATTGTAGCCCTTGCAGGGCTGAGCTGCCCTCCCGAGGGCTGGACTGTGCGTCATCCCAGAGGCAACGTGGGACGGCGGGAAACGGCGAGCCCTTGGAGAACGTCGTCATTTGACGAGGTCCTTCACGTGCTTCCAGCCTTCGGCCGTGTATTCGCAGGCCCTGGTGGGAGCTACGGACAAGGCAGCCATGACTGTCTGCACTCCTGCCGGGAAAGAGAGGAGAATTATCTCAAGAGGAGCATCGTTCGAGGCAAATTTCCTCATGTCCTAGCGCCGCGGATCTTTTTAAAGACCGAGGGAAAAATTATCCCCGAAGGTTTCAGTCCCACCAGGGCCCGAGCGGTGCTTGGTTCGAGCACCACGTTCCCGGCTCGGCAGCATCTGACGCAGAGAGATTCCAAGTCCAGGATCAGGAATAAGAGATCCACAATTTCAAAGCTGAAATATAGAACTGAGCCAAGTTCCCCTTTATTTCTGGTCTTGCCCCGGACTCCACGGGGGATTTTACCAGCCATCACCTCCTCCCCCGTTATTCCGTTCAGAAGGACAGGATTGAAACAAGTCCGGTTTAAGCTACATCCCTCTTGGCCCCTTGTTCTTTCACAGTTTGGTGAGAAGTTATTTTACCTTTATTCCAGGAATCAGAAGGGGAAAAGTCCAATTTTGGAGTGGGTGGGAGCTGGAGAGAGAGAAACAGACACAACATCAGCACTTGAAAGGTTTTCCTGACACCGGGACTCGCATCACCTCGGAGAAACCTCTTCACCTCAGCTGGCCTGAGGTGCCTCAAAAGGGATCAGACCTGAGGCTTAGAGTGTGGACTTTGCCCCTTCCCCCAGGGTAAAGTCAGGGCAGCAGGTGGGGCTCAGCAGTTTGGTGCTCCTGAAAAACCACCTCCGGGCCCGGCTCCTGAATTTCGATTAATTTAGAATAATCTCCGCTACCAAAAAAGGTTTCTCAAATTTTCAGCAGAGCCGCTCCTAAGAATCTCAAAAACTAAGAATTCCTTAAATTCGACTTAATGACCTGGTAGCATCTTGGGAAACCGGGAGGAGAATCTTTTCCTTGATTTTTTTTATTTTTTAAAGCACGTAGGAGCCTTCTAAAGCAACATCAGAGTGAACTTCCTCCCAGAATCACTCTCCTGCCCTCACCCCTTCTGCTCTGAAGTAAAATACGCACCACGCAGCTCCCCAAAATTTCAAATATTACCCTCCTCCCCTTTCAACCCTCTTCAAAATACTCCCCAGGTGAAATCCAGTTTCAACAGCACAACTGGACCCGGAGTTACCACCCCCGACGTCTCCCGGCCCTCACCTCCCAGCCTACGTAACTCGTCCACTCCTGGATGGCCGGAGGCAGCGCCGCTCGAGCTTTTTTCAGGGCTTCGGCGCCTTGTTTGCCGCTGCCCAGCAGCCCCTGGTCGTAGGCCACGTACACGGCGGCTCCGGCCAGGCCTCCTTTGATGACGAACCTGGAAGAACCCAAACCAAAACCGGCCACGGTTCAGGTGACGTTACGACTCTCGGGAGGTTCGGACCATCAGAGGGTATCGAGAAAGGAATCGGGGCGGCGGGGGGGGTCGCAAATACTTGGTGGTAACATCTTAATACGGCAGGAGAAGATCCATCTGCCTTCCTTTTCTTCCCAAACCCGCCGTGCCCAGGCAGCCTCTTCACACCGCGCCGCGTTTTACCAGTGACAGCGGCCAAGAAAAAAAAAAGTCTCAAACGTCCCAGGGTGGGATAAAAGGAGCCGCAGGATTTCGCAGTGGGTAAGACCTCCACGTGAGTGATGTGCTCCTTGCTGCCTGCTCGTCTGATTAATCTGACAACTTCTTAATTTGCTAAGCTTATTACAGCCCAATTAACCCCTGGTGGTGCCACGGCCGAGGCTTTCCAGGTTTCCCAGTAGACTCACAGAGCTTGCCCGATATTTACTGGCAAACCTGCAAAGCTCAAGATGGGAAGAGAATGTTTGACCTTTATTTACTTTTTCATGATAAATAAGAGACCGGAGGTGACCAACTTCTTCCAATTCCCAAGGCAGAGTATGTTTCCCTGGAGAAACATGGACATTTAAAATCTGTGTATTCACTAGGGAAAAGGGATTTCACGGAATTGTAGAATGGTTTGAGTTGGAAGGGACCTTCGAGATCATCTCGTTTCAACCCCCTGCCGTGGGCAGGGGCACGTCCTGCAAGACCAGGTTGCTCAGAGCCTCATCCAACCTGAGCTTAAACATTTCCAGGGATTTCTCCGTTCCAGATGCACTGCTCGCTCCCAAAGGCTCCCTCCCAGACCTCCTCCCGTCGAGCAGGCTCCGCGCCCTCCTCCGACGAGCGCCCTTTGGGCACCAATTCCCCGCCTGTATCTTATCGAGCTCCGCCTGGCCACGAAAATCCCACTCGAGTCCTGCTCGGCGCCCGGGGAACGCACCGAGAGGCTGCCGGGGCCGGGCCGGGCCGGGCC
>VWZK01001795.1:0-23097 GCA_013396935.1 Baryphthengus martii | reverse complement strand
TTACCTATCTATTAATGTACTTATTTTATTTATTTATTTATTTATTTAAATTAATAGAACTCCTCAGCTTTTAATCCTTGTACATGCTTATATAAAAAGTGGCCAAAACTCTGTTCAGAGAGCTGTGGGAATTGCCAGTGAAAGATCTTCAATTTCTTATTTCTCTCTTTTCTATCTATCTGTCTGTCTGTCTGTCTATCTATCTATCTGTCTGTCTGTCTTTCTATCTATTTATTTACTTGTTTGTTTGCTTATTTATTTATTTTCATTAATAGGCCTCTTGCAGGCTGGCTTCTGAGATCAGAAGAAGGAGATTCCGGTGTTTTGGCCGGGGCGCTCAGCTTCAAGCCTTCCCTTCAGTCTTCACGACTTGGAGGGGTATGAAGCCAAGTGGAAAAGTGCTTTGTGCTGCAGGGATCGTCGCTGGGCTCCTTGCTTTCTTCTGGAATGACCCTTTTAACCCAGGTAGGCTCAGGCAGGGGAGGATCATTCCAAACTGGAATAGAAATGATGGAAGAGGTTGAATTTCCAAACTCTGACTGGTGGTCTCATTCCTTCCTGTCCTCTGCTGCTTCCTTCCCTTCCTTCCATATCTTTTACTTGGCTGGCGCTCGCGTTCTCCTGACCGGAGCCAGCGCTGGGATCGGAGAGCAGATGGCGTATCATTACGCCAAGTTTGGGGCTGAAATTGTCCTGACTGCCCGGAGGGAGGCCGTGCTGCAGAAGGTAAGGACTCGTTACTGGGCGGCTTCACGTCCTCGGCGTCGCGAGGGAGCTACGAGAGACGAACGCCGGGTATTCCGGAACAAAAAGAAGGACTTACTGGGAAGCATAACCTTTATTCCTCAAGCAGAAGGGGGTGAACCTTGATCTTTTTCCACGCTAAGATTGAATCTGCATCCTGTGAAGAGTCACCTCTGACTGTCTGCTTAAAGAAAGCAAAAGGAGGGATTTAAAATGAAAGTGTGTCTCTATCCACTGCCTGTAGTATGGAGGTGGGATGCCTTGTAGGGCCCGGATTTTGATCCTTCCCACTCCTTATTGTCTAACCTTTGGTTAGGGGGTCTTTGTCTAACCTTTGGGGGGTGATCTTTGACCTTTGGGGGGGTGTTCTCTGACCTTTGGGGGATGTTCTTTGACCTTTGGGGTGCGTTCTTTGCCTAACCTTTGGGAGGGGGGGTGTGTTCTATTTTCCAGGTGGTGGAGAAATGCCTGGCACTTGGAGCAAAGAAAACCTTTCATATCCCTGCAGATCTCTCTTCCCCTTCAGAGCCTGAGAAGGTGCTTCAGTTTGCTGTCCAAAAGCTGGGTAAGCGTCTTGGGCACCTCTTTGACTTTCAAGTTTGTAGCTAATTTGTAGTTCAGGAGGAGCTTCCTGCTTCAGTTCCTCACTGAGGGGGATGTTTGGGATGGGAGGGTGTGGAGCTGCCTCTGCAGCGAAGCTCAGTCCTTCTGAGCTCCTCAGCGAGGGGGTGGCCCTGTTGGTCAACTGCTTGGTGTTTTTTTTTGTCCACAGGGGGACTGGATTATCTGGTGTTAAACCACATCGGCGTGACCCGCTTCCAGATGTGGGCCGGAGATGTGGAATACACCCGCTGGCTGATGCAGGTGAGGCTTCCCAGCAGGAAGAGCTCTCTGGGAACCGGGTGAGTCTGGCTTATCCCAGGACAGCTTTGGGAAGCTCAAAGGCAAATTCGAATCTCTGGCAACGGTTGAGAGCAAACCTTTTGTTTCGTTTGTGCTTTAAGTAAGTCAAACGAGATCTGAGTTGATGGTGAATGTTAGGACGCGTTGTAGCCTGAGCTCAGTCCAGAGAAACTTCAAAAGGGGAGCACATGGAGACGCTGTTGGTGTCCTTGTTGCTGGAGTGGGATCGCAGAGCCAGGAGCGGTGTTTGGAGGAATCGGGGACGGCTCATCGTCTCTCGTCGAGAAGTCTGTAGGTTAAAGCCCAGCGGTAACCTTTGCTCTGACTCTTCTCCGTGGCTTTTTCTGGAATCTGAAGGACTCACGGACACAATGTTTGTCCCCATCTTCACAGAGATGAATCTTTTCACTGGCTATTTGAAAAAAAAACCCCAAATCCGAGGCACGTTCCTTTCCATTTCTGAGCACGCTCTTGCCTCTCTGGCTCTGACCTTCCCTCCAAACCCTCTCACTTCTTCCGTGTCTCTTTTCATCATCCCAGGTGAATTTCTTCAGTTACGTGGCGCTGGCAACAGCAGCTCTGCCCACCCTGGAGAAGAATCGAGGCTCTCTGGTGGTTGTTTCTTCCCTCACAGGTTAGTGTCTTAACTGGCAGAGGTGGAAAAGATGGTTCCCAGCACGTGGTGGTTTTCTGTGCCCTCAACACGTTTTCACGCGGTGAGCGGGAGGGTGCTGACCGGCCACCTTCTTTTCTGGAAAACCTTCTCTGTCTTGCACCGTTTTACATTCCCTTAGAACTTTGCTGGGACTGAAAAATAGAGGGGAGCTCTCCTGAGCAGAGCGTGGGTCGATGCAGGGCGGCAAAGCCCCTGTCTTTGCCCACCTTCCCTCTCCGTCGGCACCACCCTCCTTACAGCCACTTCCCTGCTGTTTTCCATTCTCTCCTTTGCCTCCCCAGGGAAAATCCCCACTCCCTTCACCACCTCTTACTCTGCCACCAAGTTCGCCCTGGATGGCTTTTTCGGCTCGCTGCGCCACGAGCTCCTCATGCAGCAGAGAAAGGTCTCGATCACGCTCTGCATCCTGGGCCTGGTCGATACGGAGACGGCGCTGGAGAACACCAGGTGTGGATTCGGGGGGGGAACACACAGAGGTCTGGCAGGGAAAGTGTCTGTAGGAACGTGGCTCTTCTGGAAAGCTGGCAAAACCCCCCACCCCAGTTGTGTTTATGGTGGTGTGAGCGTCTCTTTGGATGTGGGAGGAAACCAGCGGGGAGAATTCGGGTGCCTGGTGGGGGTTGTGGCGTCCCCTTCGGTGCGGAACACGAGCGGAAGGTGTGGGGGTCGGTCCGCAGGCTTTAAAACCGCACCCAGGCTTCGAGTGATCCTCTGACCCTCTCCTTCCAGGGGCAAAGTGCACCTGAGTGCTTCTCCCGCTCCGGAAGCCGCGCTCGCCGTCGTCCGAGGGGGTGCCACGCGGGCGCGGGAGGTTTTCTACCCGTGGTGGCTCCGGCACGTCTGCTGCCTCTGGGTTTTGCTCCCCAATGACCGGGTTTTGCAGAGTTTTTATAACTACAGTGGGCCTTAAGGGCTGCCCGCTCTCAAACTCCTCCGGCCCATCTCATCCCATTCCCACTATCCCACGAAGCATCCCATCGGTATCGAGCCGGAGCGGGGCGGCTGTGGTGGCAAAGCACTTTTCAGAAGACACTTGGTGGTCTCCCTCTTAGCTTCAGCCACGGCTCTGATATTTCTACCCCCGTCAGATCTTCCCACTGTTGACTCTCCGGTGCCCTCTGCCCATCTTCCCTCCAGTCCCACTTCTCAGCTCTTGGACTCTCCAGCCATTCCTGGACCATCCTGCTCCACTCTTCTGTGGCTTCTGTGAACCTTCTTGCTTCTTATAAATAGAATTTTAATCTCTGTTTTAAGCTCTATTTGAATTAATTTATTTTTTTTTAACGTGTTGGTGTCACGTGTGGATGCCGCTCCTGTGCGGGAAGGCTGGGGACCTGGCTTCTGTCAGGAAAAGCTTGTTGGTGGCCGTTTGCTGGCGGTGCAGGAGCAGTTAAATCAGCTCTTCCTTGCTGTAAATGCCAAGAGGGGTTGATGATTCCTGCGCTGGAATAAAAATGCAGAGGGAATTCTTCCCGAGCACGTTGTTCCTGTGGCTTGTAGGTTCTCACAGCTAAGAAGCAGCAGGCTCAGGCTGGATAAAAAAAAAGAAAAAATCCTCCGTGGGCTCCTCGGTGCCCGAGAGGATGGTTATTTGGTGTGGTGTTCCCAGCCGCACGTGGGAATCCCGAAGGAATTTTAAGCAGCTTTGAAAGCTGGATTTGGTTTCTAGAAACTGGTTAAGAGGTTTGGAATTTGTTGGGCCAACCAGGCAGCGCTCAACAGCCCGGCCTGTCGAGGGGATATGGCAGTGAGCTGGAGTGAGCGGAGCCCCACCAGTTGCAGTCTTGCTGCAATCAGAGCCGGTCTCCTCCACGGAAAATTACAGAAAAAAAAAAAAAAAGCAGGTCGAGGGGTAGATTGAGCCGGTGAGAGGCAGTTTCTGGGGCAGAGCCCCCGCGGCTCGAGTCCTTCGTTGCGTTGCCGGGGAGGGCGCGTGGCCCTTCTGGCCTCAAGTACCTTTTATTCACCTCCCAGGAACAGGCAGCAGCTGAGGGTTTCCCTTCCTCTCTCCCCACCACCGGCTGCGTGGAAAGAAGCCGCCCCCACGCTTCACAGACTCCGGCGTTTGAAATCCCTCCGGCTAAAACAACCCCCCGGCCTTGGTTCTCCCAACGCTTTGCACCGTCCGCTCCGGCTCCGTCGCCGTGCCGGGGCGAGGAGGCATCAAAACCCCAAAGCGGGCCCAGTTTTCCTTCTCTGCTCCCACTCTGCTTTGCTCGGGCACCACGAAATCGGGGATTCAAAGCACAAATAAGTCCCAGGAAAACCGGTACGGGGAGGGTGGAGGGGGCAAACCGCGGGCACCGCAAACGGAGTTGGTTCTACCAACCACCCCCAGAGTTTGTACCACACCTTCAGGGAATAAAAAAATCTTGTGTGGGATGCCGTGGTGGTCCGAGGGAGGCGGAGCTGAACCCAGGAGGACTCGGGCTCTGTCGTCCAACCCCCTGTGAAACGCTTTTTCCCGGACCCCACGGATAAATCGCTGACTGGACCCAGCCTTTCCTCACCCGGGGCCTTCGCCGATGGGCTCCAAGCCTCACGCAGGTGCAACCAACACACCAAATTTTAAACAAAAAAAAAACCCCAAACCCAAACCAACAGTTACTTAGCAAGTAAAACTTTTATTAAATAAATTTAAGATTTTTTTTTGTTTTTTTTTTTCAACCAGAGTGAGGAATTTGACACCGACGACGCCTGTATCGCACCGGTTACGTTGTACAGTCACAGCGGGAACTGTGATGGAAGAAACTGTAAAGACTTCTTTGAAACCAGGTGGGCCTGGAATTCCCCCCAAAACCCTTTTATTTATTTCTCTATCTATCTAGCTATTTATTTCTTTCTTTTCCCAGTCTGCATTTTGTTGGTCTTTCTCTTTTTTTTTTTTCTTTTTCCCCCGTTTTGTTGTTCAAAATTAGATCCGCGTTTAAACGTCATGAAATTCCTTGTAGCAGAAATAAAGTTACGTTCTTACAAATCACGTTAGGTCATCGATGTCAAGTATAAAAATGGTATTTACAATAAGTAAACATGGACTCTAGAAACACCACACGGCCTCGCAACGGCGTCCGCCCATCGCTCGTCAACTCTCAGCGGCCGGGAGCGGCGGGAGAGCGGGAATGGGTCGGGGACGGGGTGGGGGAGAAGCTGAGGAAACGGGGAGGTACTTCAAGAACTGTGCCACAAACAGCTGACCCGAGGGGAAACTGGAGGAGGAGGAGGAGGAGAATTGGCTGAGATTCTCGGAAATCCCCATTAATTTGCTTTTTTTTTTCAGCATCGATTGCATCAACCTTTCTCCGCCGGCCCTCTGGACGCGCGCACGTCGCGCACGCACCCAACCCCGCCCCGAGGAGAATGTTCTCGGGACCTTAGCGACCGCTGCAACAGTGGAAGGAATCCTTCAGTTTGTGGGGTTTGGGGTTTTGTTTTTGTTTTTGCTTTTTTCTCTCCTTTCGGTAGGAAGTCCGCGAGACTTGGCCGTCGTTGGAGGGCTGGGCCTCGTCAGGCTGAGATCCCCCCCAAGCTGGGGGCTCTTTGTTAAATCGTCATGAAATCCAGCTCGGAACTCTGGTCTGTGCTTCAGGGTGGTTGTGGCCGTCTCTGGAGAGGCTGCAGAACGGGATATTCTGTCCCGCGGAAGGAGCGGTGGGGGAAAAAAACCAACCCAACCCAACCCAAAGCAGAGCGGCAACCCTCTTTCGGCGTCCCATCCGTGCGGCTGCTCGGAAAGCTTCGCGGAGGGGCTAAGAGGCGAGTCCTCTTCCTGAAGCCAGCTGGAGAAAAACGTCCCGGGGAGTCGGAGCCGCCCGCTAACCAGCCTCGGGGCGGTTCCAACACGGGGAGGCTTCGGTCCCTCTGCTCCCGGCTCCTCTTCTCTCGCCTGGCTCAAGCGAAGGCTCCGTCGCCACGGTGAGCCGCGTGCCGGCTCCTGGANATATATATTTATATTTATCTATGGAAGGGCCAGGAGATGGGGGTGGGAGGGAGGGAGGGAGGGAGGGAGCTACGTTTCCGTACATCGCTGCAGGAACCCAGAGACACCCCAGCGGGGTTGGTTGGTTCGNCCTCGTCAGGCTGAGATCCCCCCCAAGCTGGGGGCTCTTTGTTAAATCGTCATGAAATCCAGCTCGGAACTCTGGTCTGTGCTTCAGGGTGGTTGTGGCCGTCTCTGGAGAGGCTGCAGAACGGGATATTCTGTCCCGCGGAAGGAGCGGTGGGGGAAAAAAAACCAACCCAACCCAACCCAAAGCAGAGCGGCAACCCTCTTTCGGCGTCCCATCCGCGCGGCTGCTCGGAAAGCTTCGCGGAGGGGCTAAGAGGCGAGTCCTCTTCCCGAAGCCAGCTGGAGAAAAACGTCCCGGGGAGTCGGAGCCACCCGCTAACCAGCCTCGGGGCGGTTCCAACACGGGGAGGCTTCGGTCCCTCTGCTCCCGTCGGCTCCTCTTCTCTCGCCTGGCTCAAGCGAAGGCTCCGTCGCCACGGCGAGCCGCGTGCCGGCTCCCGGAGCTGCAGGCCCTGCTTTCCCGTGCTTCCGGCCTCAGCGAGGAGTCCTCGGGACGGGCTTTGGCACCAAATTCCAGGAGCTTTGTCCGCAGAAGCCCTTGGAAAGATCAGACTGAGAGCCCTGGAGATCCTCCACCGGGCCGGCGCGAAGGTCGGCGGGCGAGCGCCCTGATCCTGGAGGTATGTAGGTCTCTTNGGGGGGGGGAGAGGAGGGCAGGAGGGTGGGGAGCGGAGGAAGGAAAGGGGTTGATGTCAAAAGAGTCGATAAATTTACTGGCCTCTCTGTAAATCAACCTGAAGCAGAAATTCTTCCTCTGGACTTTCCCTTCACCTGAATAGAAAGGGAGGGAGGGAGGGAACGGGGAGATTAGGAGGAGAGCTCCGCAAACCTCAGGCCTCGAGCCGCTTCGACGTGGAGAAAAAAACAAAACACCAAAATGCCCCAAACGAGAAGGGACCAAGGTCAGGCCTCCCTCCTTCCGTCTGGTGGCCGAGCACCGGCGCTCCTCTCAGGCCGATCTTCTGCAGCCCTTCAGGGTCTCACCTTTTCTCCGCTTTCCTCTGATCCTTGAGAATCGCACGGGGGATCCCTTCGGACCCTGGGAAGCGATTCTCTGCCGGCTCGTTTCAGGGCACAGGTAACAATTCCGAACAAAGCCACCGGCTTTTAAAAAAAAAAATAAAAAAATCTCCTTTTTTGAGGCAGGTGAGTGGGTTTGGGGAGCGGTCAGAAAGGAGCCCGAGCTCCTCGCTCACTCAGCCCACAAGCAGCTGATTGGAACTGCTCTGCCCAGCAGGGCCCTGCACACACCGATGGGCCTTCGTGCTTTTGACCAACCTCACCGGCGGCTTCTGCCCACGGGTCCAGGAGCCTCCTTCCAGCCCTTGTCCGAAGCGCCAGGTTCCCCCTGCCCGTGGATCTCCTTAACCTGCCCTCCAACCCTCGGCTCATCTTCCCATCCCGCCGTCGGATCGGTTTAGTGTTCTCGTTGCAGACCTGCCGGGCTCTGTCTGACCCCGTTTAGCTTCACCAGACCCGAGCCTAATCTTGACCTGCAGATGGATTCTGGGGCTTGGCCTCGGGATTTTCTCCGCCCCGACCCTGCCTGACGGTCTCCAGGCTCTTGGGTGGCGCCCAACCAGCATCTCCAGCCTTGCCCTGGTCACCTTGCTGAAGCGCTGCAGCGAGGCCTCTGCCCCCTGAACCACCTTCAGCTCCTGGCTCCCCACCAGAACCTGCTGCTCCCCCCCAGCACTGGTCAGCGCTGGGTTGGAACCGGGCGGTGACGGCGTCACTTTTACCTGTGCTGCAGAAGTGACTCCTGCTGGTTCACTGCTGTCAGTAGGGGTGGTTCGCATCCTTGGGTCGTTTTAACTGCACCTTCAAACGTTTCATGCCAATCTGGAAGCCGTTCATGGCCTGGATGGCGGTCTGTGCGCTGGAGGGGTTGTCAAAGCTTACAAAACCTGAAGGACGGGGCAGAGGCAGGGATGGAACTGGCGCCGCTGGTGCCGCAGCCACCGCGTCGGGGGCCCCGTCCCGCTTCCCTCGCCCGCCGGCGCCGGCACTCACCAAAACACTTGCTCTGGTTGGTGGCGCGGTCCATGAACACCTTGGAGGAAATGATATTGCCGAAGGGCAGGAACATCTGCATCAACTCATTGTCTCCAAACTCCTGAGGGAGATGGTAGATGAAGAGATTGCAGCCTTCGGGACCTGCAGGCACAGGGAGGGGGTGCGACGGGGAGAGCCCCCAGGGGGAAGGGGAAGAGAAACGGGCTCAAGGCAGAGCACGGCACTGGCGGAGAACCCCGGCGCCGCCTCCTCGTCTCGACCTCCCCTCGCTCCTCTCCCTGGCCCTGGGTCCCTGAAGGGTGCTGAGGGCTCTCAACGGGCAGAGCCGGAGTTTCTGGAGAGCGGATTCACGGCTTGTCCAGTTCCCGTGTGGGGCGCTGGACGCAGCCGTGCTGCGAGTGTCCGGGCGCCGGTTTTGTTGGAAGGAAATGAGCTGAGGTGACAACTCCTTGCCCGTGGCTCTCCCGGCCCTGGGAGAGCGGCAGCCGCTGCCGTGTGAAAGCCGCTGCTCCAGCAATCCCGGCCCACAGCCCATAAGCCACATCCCCAGCTGGAAATCGCCCGGATCACGACAGATCCAGTCGATGGGCTGCCCTGGCCCTGCCTACTCCTTTCCTCGCTGCCGGCAGGAGCGGGCAGGGAAGCCCCTTTACCTCCAGGCCAGTTTGGAAATTGGCTGAAAACCAAACCCAGG
The DNA here is from genome assembly GCA_013396935.1 of Baryphthengus martii. Lineage (NCBI taxonomy): Eukaryota > Metazoa > Chordata > Aves > Coraciiformes > Momotidae > Baryphthengus > Baryphthengus martii. The sequence continues at coordinate 13,998 of VWZK01001795.1, read as the reverse complement.
AGGCCAGGGAGGCTGAAGAGAGAGGCCAGTTTGTGGGAGACGCCGGTTCGACTGGTACCAGTGTGGCCGTGGCATCAGTAAAGATGGGAAGGGCGGGCTCTTTTCCCTGCCTGCAGAGGGAAGGTGCCAACTCTACACCCCCCCCAACTCTACACCCTGTGGGGTCAAAGCCTGGGGCTTGCTGCCCCACCTGTACTTGGCAGCATCTGGCCAGGGCTAAGCTCAGAAAATTTCCACCCTCTGAACCCTTCCGGTCAGCCGTGGTCGGTCCCATAACCCCAACTCCAACGTTTTAGAGCGGCCCAAGACCAGAGCCCGTTGCCACCCTGCCCCCCTCACCTTCTCGCTGCTGCTGCTGCAGGACGGGGGGTGGCTGAGGGATGCTCTGGGCGATGGGGGTGATGGCGGTGGTGGGATAGACGGCTGCGTTCCAAGAAGACACAACAAACGGGTTACCTGAGGAGCTGGGCGGCCACGCCAGGGCCCGGGGGGGAGGCGAGGGAGGCCGGTACCTGCGTACTGCTGAACTCCGGTGAAGGCCGGGTGCAAAGTCTCCGCTACGGAAGGGCTCTGGGCTGCGGAGAACAGAATCAGAAGGACAGCAAAGGGAATCACTCGTGGTCTGCGGCTCTCCTTTCCCACCCCACCCAGGGAGTCTCGGCGCTGGGAAGCCAGGAAAAGTGTCCTGGGGTGGGGGGGGGAACCAGTAAAGAGGAGCTAACTGCAGTTCCGGACGGGTTGGTTCTCCTGCTCTCCGTACCTGAGTACGGCACAAGGCCATTGGAGTAAACGGTTTCCAAGGTTGGGTGGCCATTTGGGAACGGTACCACTCCAGTGAATCCGTTGGAAATGGGGGCCACCAGTCCCGGCATGGCTGCCGTTCCCAGGAGAGGCGGTGAGTGGAGCCCTGTCGAGCAAGAAGAGAGGGTCAAGGTCCCACAAATCCCCTGCTCCCTCCCTCCAGCTGCCTGCCAACCCTCGGAGCTCTTCCAGCTGGCACGGGGAAGGCGACAGACCCGTGCTGGAGCCCTCACAAAAACGGGAAGCAGCACTAGGAAGAGGCGTGCGCAGCTTTTTTGGGGTGGCCCGGTTTTCACCCAGGTTTGTACGGCACCTGGCACGATACAGCCCCGGTGCCGACACGGGTCTGACCCCACCGGGCGTTATTGTCGCTATCAAGTGGGGTGGTGATATGGAATATAGCACTGCTGGGGGGGGTGGGGGCGGTATCCTGGGAGCCTCATCCTTCTCATCAAAGGGGAAAAAAAAATAAAACCCACACAGAAAGCACACGGAACACGCAAGGGTGCCGGGAGCGATCCCGAAATCTGCTCCGAACTGAGGACTGCTCTCTCCTCAGAACCTGCACCGCTAGAGCGGCCTCATCCAGCTGCTGAGTCCGACGGGCCACGGGGACCGGCTTTACCCGAGCGCTGGGGGCAGGAGGATCCCGGGGAGCGGCGAACTCGCTGCGTGACCCTCACCTGACGCCGGTGCCACCGGAGCGGTCGGCAGCCCGTTGAGACTGACGGCCCCGATCTGCTGGATGTGACAAGGGGAAAAGGCGACGCCCGGGCTCAAGTAGCTGCCGTGCGAGGTGGAGAGAACCGTCGTCTGCTGCTGCATCAGCTGCAAAGCAGGNGGTCTCCGCGGGCCCTCGGGGAGGGGATCGTGGCATCGTGAAGGGGCTGATTCTGCCCGGGTCACGCCACGCGTGGGAGCCCCCGAGGGCTGGGCAGAGCATCCCCCGCGAAGCCGGGGCGGTCCCCCCACCCGCGACCCCTCCCCTGGCCACAGCCCCGGGTGGGGGGTCGGGGGTCTCCGCTCTCTCGGTTACGAGCCGAGCCGTGGGGATGGGCCCTTCCTGCGTGGAGTGGGGAAGGGGCTGCACAGCGACCCCCCGACCCTCCTGGAACATCATCTCCCAAACGCGGCCCCTTCGCTCAGCGCTGCCGCTTCTCCCGGGACAGAGCCAGGCGCAGAACGGTATTAAATGATATTAAACGACATTAAACGATATTAAACAACAAAGCTCTGCCTCGAGGAGGAGGATCCAAATCCCCATCTCCTCTCACCCAACACCACCGAGAAGACCCAGCTGCTGGGAGACGCGCAGAGCCCATCCTGGTACGAGCGGCCTGCGTACAACCCGGCGTCCGCCCAGGGCACGTTTTGCCATCTGAGGGCAGCCCGGTGATCTACTGAGCTCGGTTTTCCCCCTGGGATTGAAGGGACGGCAGCTCCGTGGGGTCCCCAGACACACCTGGCTAGGCAGAGATGCACAGCGCAAAAAAAAAGAAGGGGTGGGGAAGGTGGGAAGTGAGGTTGGGAGAAAGGTGAGGAGGAAGAAGAAAAAAAATTCCTTCTGGTTCTATTTGGCCATCAGTTTGCGCTCTGGAGCTTAAGAGTCGATCAGACCGCGGCGGCAACAAAGGCTTAGTTCTGGATGCAAAATCAGACACCCCACTCAAACAACTTAAACCAGCTTGGCCCTGGTCTCAGCTGGAGAACCCGGCGACTCTGAGAAGCTCCTGGCTCCCTAAACCTTCCCTTAGTTTCCTCCACATTCCCGCCGTGTGAAAAAAAAAATAATAAAAAAAAAGAGGACTAGCCTCATTTCACAGCATCGCTGGCCAAGGAGAGCAGCCGGGGCGGCAGCGGCTCCGCCAGGCAGCGCCGGGACAGGGGGAGCCCTTTTTGGGCCACCACAGAGCTCCGCAGACCAGTCCCAGTCCCGTTTCCACACCGCTCCCGGTTCAGGGTGCGGGAGCCCAACACGTTTCTTATTGACTTGATGAATATTGAATTTTTTTTTGATTTTTTTTTTCCTCATTAAAAAGCCTGGGCCAGGCTCTGGCTGCACCAAGACCTCCATGCACCAAACTAAGCCACCGAAATGTTCGTTACTTAAATAAAATTATCATCGTGAACCATAAGAGCGGAAAGAAAAGAGGGGGGAGGTTGTGAACAAACCCTATTTTGTTTCTAGAACCGATTTATGAAAGAGAAGAAACTCAGCAGCATCACAAGCGGTGAGCAAACTGCATCAGCTGCTTTTTTAAGGCCTCTTTTCTACTGATCGACGATTATTTTTTCAGCTCCCGGTCATTTCCCGGGTTCCATCCAAACCCATCACGGAATCCAACTTGTTGAACGAACCAAAAGGGAGGCAACGCTCACTTGTCACTTGCAGAAGAGGCACCTGGGATCCCAACCTGGGTTAAGCCCTGAAATAAACGGCTTCCAGATGCTTAAGCAGCCCCATTTCCCAGAAAAGGGTGAGAATTTCCCTTCCAAACTCAAGCAGCTAAGACACACCGCTTGACTGTTCTTAACATCTTCTTTTAGTGCATTTGAACAGGTCAGAGCAACCGTAGAGCTGACAGAACCTGCCATTATTTCAGGCTTGAGAGAGTTTCTAAAGGAAAATGCGATTAATATAAATTTTAAAAAGAAACACCAAACAAAACCCCCACAAACAAACAGAAAAAAAACCCCAAACCCACAGAAACAAACAAACAAAGAAAAGGACCAAAACCAAAATAAAATAAAACGAAACCAAACAAACCAGGCTCCAAATTTCTTCTTCCTAAGCCGGGACTCCGGGGATTTCTCGGGCTTGGGAGGCAGCAAAGCCCATGGGGACGGGGAGAGAAAGTCGTTGGCACCTTAAACGGCACCAGTTCACCCAGTAGCCCTCGCTCCTCTCAGGCCAGTTCAGCCCCATAGAGGATTTTCAGCTGCATCTCCCGGGCCTGAGCAACCCTGGGTGCGGCGTCTCCCGCTCCCAGCCCCGGGAGCGGCGCTGGAATTCCCTTGAGGTCCCAGCTCCCGAGAGCTTCCCGAGGTAGGGCATCCAGAGGCGCTTTGAGGAGCCTCGGCAAGGAAACCCCTTCCTTCTGTCGCCCCTTCCAGAGCCAGGAGGTGGCATTGCAAGGGGATGACCCCTCGCCCTCGGTGGGGACACTGGAGGGATGTGAGAAGCGGGCAGGATCTCTCCTCTGGAAGAAAGGAGACTGAAGTTTGGGATGGCACAAGAGCTCAGACAAGCAAGCGTGAGGTCGGTGCCCTCAGAAAGGAGGAGGGAGAACCCAAACCAGTGGAAAGGGAAAGGAAAAGGAGGAAAAAAACATCTGAAAGAGTGGGAGACGGGCTGAGTCCTGGGGCAAGGGGAAAGCCAAAATAAAGGCAGAGCAGGAAGGGCCGCGAAGAATCGGAGAGAAAGCGGCAGATTTACAGACGACAAACCGAAAAGCGAGGAGGCCCTGACGGCCTTCTTGTCATCCGCGGGATTTTCCGAAGATGGGAAGGGCGCTTAGAGATGGAGTCTGGAAGGTCTCACTCCTCTCCTTCCCTACACATCCTGAACCCCGAGCTAATAAAGCGCTTTCTGCCATCGTAACCTCGCTGGGTGGTCCGTTCCTGCCTCCCCCACCGTCAGGCCGGGCCTGACTTAACACCATCGCCACCACAGAAGAGCAACCGGAACGGTCATCTCACCGCTGAGCCAGAGCTGAGCTAAACCACAACCCAACACCTCAGCTACAGCTTGGCCTGGGGATTACAGGGCTGGGTCCTGCCAAGACCCAGCTTGGTCTTTTTTTCCCCTCCAGGGTTGTCCAGGCCTGGCCCAGGCTGCCCAGGGCAGGCCTGGAGTCCCCCTGATCCCTGGAGGGGTTTCCAAGCCCTGGAGCTGTGGTGCTGAGGGACAGGGGTCGGTGGGGCCCTGGCAGGGATGGGGCAGTGCTGGAACTCCAGGATCTGAAAGGGCTCTTCCAGCTTAAACAATTCTCTGATTCTGTGGCATCTGGCGTTTTCTGGGGATTCTTTGAGAGGAAAAGGCCAAGAATTGAGACACGGTTCCTTCTCTGTCATGGAGATGGAAGGGGGACGCACCAAGTAGCCACTGAAGCCAGAGGAGGACTTTCAGCAGCAGTATCTACTTCCTCGTTTGACCCAAGCTTCTCTCAGGCCTCGAGCAATTTCTGAGCCTCCTCCCACGGGCTTTATACTTGGCAGCAAAGACCCAAAAGCGACAGTCACCAAAAGCTGAGTCGCCACCTCTGATCAGAGGCTTGGTGAGTTTGGGACCTACCTCCAACGTCACCGGCAATGACCACCATCGCTCCAAGGCAACGAGGTTCTCTCACGGAGATCTAAAGCGCCGACAAAATTGCCAGAGGAGGCCAGACGGGGGAAATCCCTCTCCCCCTCTGCTACCCCCTCGTCACACAAACCAAGGGGGAGGACCCTGGGAGCCCAAGGCAGCCTGAGGTGGGGGTTGGGGCCCTCCTGAGAATTTCAGCAGAGATACAAACACGTGGATCTGGGGCCTCGCGGTGCTCTAGAAGGAGACACACGCGGTTCGTGCCGTAAACCCAGAGGAAGGGTCGACACGTTGGGCGGGCATCGCCCAGGGGTGGTGGCTCCGAGCTGTTCTCAAACCAAACCAGAAAGACACCGTGTCCCGTTTGACCTGTTCCCGGACACCTCTACCGGTCTACACCACACCAGAGACATCCAGCCTCACTTGGAGAAGCTTCCAGTCCTCTCCTGCCACCCCTTCCAGGAGAGAAACGCACGAGGATTAAGCTGCCGACGGGAGAAACCAAAACCGGCAACGCCTCCCCCGGCGCCGGGAAGCTTTCCCGGGTCGGTCACCGAGACCCGCCGGGGGTCTCCCAGCCCAGCTCTGGTGTCGCCCCGTAACCAAGGGGCAACTTTTCCCCCTCCCCGCCCCCCGCCCCCCCGGGGTGATACTCACAGCCTGCGCATAGGCGCTGTATGGGCTGAACGGCAAGGTGAGAGATGGAGTGAATATCCCCAGCTGCCCCACCATTTGCTGCATACGACGGAGGGTCCTCTCCTTATCTGTGTCAGCAAACTTCACCACTAGACTGGAGGAAGCGCCCTAGGCACAGAGAGAGGAGACAGAGAGAGGAGGCAGGGCCAGGAGAGCGGGACAGCCGGAGAGTCAGCGGGTCAGGCGAGGTGGGACGGGGCAGAACAGGCAGCAGAGAGGAGCGGGAAGAGGAGCGGGAGAGCAAATATTGGCGTGGAAGCGCTCAGGAGATGCCTGGAAGCTGGGCTGTGCCTTTCCCCAGCTATCCACCCATCCATCCATCCATCCACCCATCCATCCATCCACCCCCTCTTCCAGCCCTCCCCTCGTCGCCTGGGTCTGGCACAAGCGGGTGCCCACATCCCCGGCTGCGTTTCCCGGGTGTCGATGCAGCCAGGAGCACCCAGGACACGGACAACCGCACCACCGTCAGCTCGGCTGGCCAGGAGGAGCAGCTCCTGGCAGCGGGAAACAGCCCTGCCGCAGCAACACCCCCGATCCAGGTGAGAGAGGAGCTCGCGACCGCGGCTCCGCCGGCACGAGGAGGCACAGCTGGGGCTACGCGACCCCACGCGACACACGGAGCCGTCCCATCGGCAGCCGGCCCGTCCCAGAGGCCTCCTCTGCTGCCTCCGGACGAGGAGACAGGAGGGTGCTCAGGCACCGGGGGCCCGGCTGCTCACGTCGCTCGGTCCTCGGTTTGCACCCGCTTGCTTTCAACTAGTCCAGGGAGCCGCCTCCAAGACAAATCCACCGCCTGGAGCTTGGCTCTCTAATTTTTTTTAGCTTTTCTAGCTCTAAGTGCTGTCACTACCAGGCTGGACAGCCAGCCAGACAGCCACACACCAGCCCAGGAGCCTGGATGGCTCCCAAAGAGCATCCCTCAACCCACCCGAGCTGGAAACCGCAGGCGAACCTGCCTTGGGTTTGGGGAGGTCCCTGCATGAGGGCGAGGGGAAGACAATTAGGAAGAGGGTCGGTAACCCCGGCCTTATACTCACGGGCATTGTCTGGCTGCCGTGGAGGGCGTGGATGGCTGCCTGGGCCTCGGTGTGAGACGAGAACTTCACAAAAGCACAGCCTGCAAAAGGGACAGAAAGGTTGGCGGCGACGGGACTGCTGTGGAGGTGCCCGTCGTGTCATGGCGCAAGAGGCACGGGATCTCTGGCAGGGCAAAGGAAAGTCACAGCAAGGAAGGAGGAAAGTCACAGCAAGGAAGGAGGAAAGTCACACCAAGGAAGGAGGAAAGTCACACCAAGGAAGGAGGAAAGTCACAGCAAGGAAGGAGGGAAGTCACAGCAAGGAAGGAGGGAAGTCACAGCAAGGAAGGAGGAAAGTCACACCAAGGAAGGAGGAAAGTCACACCAAAAAAGAAGGAAAGCCACCCCAGGAAAGCTACTCCAGGAAATCCACCTCAGGAAAGCACAAAAGCTACCCCAAAAAAAGTACAAAAACCACCCCAAGAAAGCAGGGGACCAAAAGGATCACTCATCCCAATGCCTCTATCCTGGAAAAAAAAAACCGTGGAAGGGTCTCAAATTGTGACTTTGGCAACATCCTCTACAGATGATGTCACCATCTTCACCCTCACCCCTCCCTGTCTAGTCCTCCCCAAATTCTCAACCTGCCTCTAACTGTGGGCACGACCATTTCAAGTGGCAGAGCCGGACCGAGCCCAGAGGCTCCCCGGTGATCCCAGTAACTCCGCCGCTCCTCGTGCTCTGCTTCCCCTCCTTCCACCTTGGGCTCTGCCCACCCAGCCCAACCTTGCCCTGCAGCAGACGAATCTCCCTGTGCCTGGTCACCACACGGGTCCCATCGAGTCCCATCAAGGGGTGGGGGGGTTGGTGTCCCAGAGAAAGGAGGCAAAGGAAGGGAGGCTGGTGAGCGTTGCCTGAAGAGGAAGAAGAGGAGGCCCAACAGGTAGAGGGGTTCGCACCTTTGCTGTTTCCATCAGGTCCGCGGAGCACAGTACATTCATCGATGACCCCAAAGGGTTCAAAGAGCCGGAGCACGTCGTCCTCGGACTGCTGCTTGTTTAACATGCCCACAAAGAGCTTCCTGTCCCCTGGAGGCAAACACAGAGACATCAACCTTCTATGAGGCCTACAGGTCAAAACAGGAGGGTTAGGGACGCTCCAGCGCAAACCAGTCTGAGGGTTGGAAATGCTGCCTGGCACGGCAATGAGCTGCTGTTGGCTGAAATGCTTCCAGGGGTGAGGACGCAAGGTCACAGAATCATAGAATTGTCAGGGTTGGACGAGACCTTGAAGCTCATCCAGTTCCAACCCCCCTGCCACGGGCAGGGACACCTCCCACCAGAGCAGGTTGCCCAGAGCCCCATCCAACCTGGCCTTAAAAACTTCCAGGGATGGGGCTTCCATCACCTCTCTGGGCAACCTGTGCCAGGCTCTCACCACCTTCATGAAGAACTTCCTCCTCCTCCTGAGCTCCTGCCACCTCCAAAGGTTTCTGTGATTTCCCCTGTCCCACCCCACCCAAAGGGGCAAAAAAAAATAAAGACTAATGATTTCCTTCTACTCGGTCTTCGTGTGATCCAACACAAATGGGAATAAGAAAACCCACCTGGGCAATGACACCTCTATTGACCAGTATCTGAAGTCCAAGAGGTACCTCAGGAAATGGAGCAGATCATCCCAGAGTGAACAAATTCCAGGCCCCTTGGCTTCTGTTGCCTTTTCTTTCCCTCCAAGATCACCATCTCCACCCACCCCAGTCTAACCAGTACGTCCACCGAGCCGTCCTCTAAAGCCTGGAACAAACACTTGCGTCCTGGGTCCCAATTTGCCTCACCACAGGATCAGCCAAATGCAGGGGAGTTTAGTGAAGACCAACAAGCAGCTCCACGGTCCCCACTCCCCCCATCTCCAAGGGGGTTTTGTACCCGTGTCGCACGGGTTGGGGGCTGAAGGGTGGCCCAAGACGTCCAGGACTTTGAGCTGAGGGTCCTTCTGGGTTCCTCTACCAGAAGGGATGAGTAAGGGTTATGGTTTTGTGGAGATGGCCAAGTGTGGCGGTGGGCTGAGAGGTGCAGAGCGGTATCTCTCCATCTCCATTTCTGCCAGCGCACCCTGGGACCACCACGCAGCCTGATGCCACCCAGGGAAGCCCAAAACCAGCAGCAGCTGGGGCAAAACCCTCCACAGCTGGACATCAACAGCCAAGAAAACAGCACAGCCTTCAAATCCCGGCCTAAATATCAGCCTGACCTCCAAGGAGGTCCAATTTTTCCAAGGAGACCGTCGTGCCGACTCCAGTTAACCCACGGCCCCGAACGCGCGCCGGGGGGGAGACGCGACCCGTAGGAGCCGACGTCTCCGGGCACGGCTCGGGAGGATTCCTTCTCGCCGGCGACGGGATCGGAGGGGCCGCCTGTCCGACGAACCCGATGCGACGTGACGCCCGTCGGGGGGAACGGCGAGGAAGCCGCTGTCTGGTGGAGGGGGTGCGCTGACCTGGAAAACAACAGGTCTCGGAGCTACGGCAGATGAGCGGCCTGTGGGGGTGGTGGTGGTGGTGGTGAGGCCGCGCGGCAGGAGGAGATGCCACGTTCCACGGCGGCAAAGCGACTCCCCGTCAGCTCTTTCCTTGCTCCTCTCGGTTTAGAGGATGGTTCTCATCCAAGCGAAGAAGAAATCCGTCCCGCCGGGCAACACGCGTGAGGAGCGTCTACGCGCACCCTCGGTCCCGACGCGCCACGGGAACAGACGGCAACGCGCCCGCACGCTGAGTCAACCCCCGGCAGGTGCCTTCCGATCCCAAAATCCTCGGTGAGCAAGAGGGATGCGCGGCCACATCCCTCGTCCGCCACCAGCCAGCCCCGGCCCCAGCTCTCCGCGAGGTCCCGAGATGTACGTGCAACACAGGTGCCGTAGAGAAAGGGTTAAAAAGTGCCGCACTTGAGGCTCTTGCTCACTCCCAAATAGATCCTCCTGATTTCTATCACTGGCTGGGCCCGAAATAGGTGCCCTTGGGTATTTTTTAAAGGCCAAATTTCCCGATTCTCTGGATAACGGGGAGGAACACCCTGGGAAATATCCGTGCGTTCTCTTGGAAATATAAACACTCTGGGAAATATTTGTGCTTTCTACTGGGAAATAGAAACACAGGGCAACTGGGAAAGGCAGTTACGCTAAAAATGTTCAAAGCTGGAGCTCTAGGTGAGGAGAAGACAGGGCTACGGGGATGTGACGCTCCTCTTGGAACATCAGCCTTTTGCTTCCGGATCTGGTTTTTGCGGAAGGCGAGGTTTTTGCGGAAGAATAAGCGGGTAACCAGCGGAGAGTGGGCGAAGTGGCTCCAGTTTGGGCTGCTGACTAATCCAGGGCAAAGATCTGGTGGTTACCACAGCCGCCTAAAGCTGAAGTCTCTGCCAAGCCCCGGTCTGATGGACGCCAGAGGCCAGAGCTTGGCAGCAGAGGCAACGAAGGAGAAGGAACCTTGGGAACCTGCAAACAAATCGACGTCGAACTCGGAGGTACGAGTTCTTTTCTTCTTCAGAGGGCCTTGAAATTTCCTGGAGAATTCTTAAGGTTCCATCCTCACACCACTTCTGGTGGAGCAAGAGCGGTTTTCTTTCCCCTGCGCTTTGGGAAAGGGCCATGGAAACGGGGGATGTTGGTCTCCGTTCCTACAGGTCTTGTGTTACCTGACAGGGCACCTTGGAAGTCCTGTGCTTTCAGCAGGGGTTTTTCCGTTGGTTTTTTTTGGGTTTTAATTTGGAATTAACCCCCACCAGCCTTCCTGGCTGCGCAGAACCTGTGATACCTGAGGGACTCGAGCTGTAAAGGCAGAAATAAAGACCCACGCCCCTTGGGTTTGAATCTTTGCCGAACGCCCAGCACGACAACAGGGTGAAGGCACCGACGACACAAGAGAAAGATTTTTTTTTTTCCACAGCTCTTTTCATTTCACACAGTCTAGATCCCAAGAGTAGGAAAAGGATCCGGGCTTTTACCCCTTGGACGCCTCTTTGGAGCAACTGGGGACTTGTGAAAAGGCTCCTCTGCTGCTGATCTCTCCTTCCCCACGGGTGGAACCCAACCCATGATCTCGTGCCCTCTTGCTTCAGGCAGCAACCCTTCAAGCCCTTTCACCTGCTCTCTGCTGGCACCACCCTCAGAGAGGTTAATCCCAAATCCCTCGGCATCCTCCAGCCGCTGCCGTGGGTCACTGGCTCCTTCAGCTCCCCGGCAGGGCCTCCCCCAACGCCGCAAGATCTTCTCTTCCCCATCTTGTAACAGCACAACTTTCTCCTGCCATTTTTCCTGCGCTTTCTCTCCAGCTCGTGTCTTTCACCCTCCGATTGGCAATTTCCCAGGCTGTCCAGCAACCAGGAAAATCGTCTCTGATCTCTGACTGTTGAGTTCCCATGGAAACACGCTCCGGGCACAGTCGGGAGGTTCCAGCGCTGAGCAGGTTCGCCGAGGACGATACCACGGGAACCGGCCGAAGGGTTAAGGCCGAACGTTCCGGCCGAGAGAGGAGAAGCACACAAGAGCCGGACGCTGCTCTTCTTTAAACCCAGTGGATTTAGGTCATCTGGCCAGCAGCTGTCAGCGGTGAGGATGAGGGAGAGAGGGAGGAAGCTCGCTCAGGCAGTTGGCCGGGGATGGGCCGAAGCAAATCGCCTTGGGTAGGCCGAGAGCTTCCCGGTCTCCGAGGCGGCGCTAATGGGCTCGGGCCAGCTGTCGGATCGCATCAGCGCAGCGCGGCGCTCCGGGTCTCCCAAGAAGCACAGACGAGCTCCTCTGCTCCCTCCTTCCTTCTCCTCCCGGGCTCACAGAGGCGTGAGGGAAAAGGAGGAAAGAGCTGACAAAGCCTGCGCCAGAATGGTGGGGTCCCTCCTTCTCCGAACGAACGGGGACGGCGTCTTTTTGCCAATAAATTTCTTCGGTGGGGCTCAGGAACACCGAGCACCCAGAAATCTCACCCAGCCCCGGCAAGGCTCGGCCAAAAGAGCACAAAAATCAGCTTCTTTTAGACCAGGAGGTGTATTTTGGTGCTCGAACTTCAGGTATTTCATGCAGGGTGCTTCATTTGAGAGATGGCAGAGGATAAAAGCGCTTCCCCTCAGTCAGGGAATCTCCATATAGTCAAAGGAACAAAAATGCCCAGAATTCAGTAAAAGTCAAAAGTGTCTTATCCCTCAAGTGACCAAAAGTCACAGATTCTATCGGAAAAAAACAAGTCTGACCGAAACAGATCAGCTCGAGGCTCACACAGCCATAAACACACCCCCACACTCCTCTAAAATACTAGGAAATATATCTCAGGCGGCTGAGAGCACCCCGGGGTTTGAAGGTCCTCACGTGGCTGCCCACGGTGCCAAGCCGGAGGTTCTCCATCCAAACCTCTCCCGGGATGCTCCTCCCGCCCCTCCCTGCCCCCTCCTTTTGTGGGAAGAGGGAGGCCAGGAGCCTGTCCCTTTGCCTGCTCCTCCTCACGAGCACGAAGCCGCCAAAGGAGAAACAAGGAGAGATGACAACTACCTCCACGGCTCTCGCTGTCCGCGGGTTTCACCTGGATCGGCCGCGCCATCTGCAACGAGAGAGAAACGCGGAGGGTTAGAGCTCGGCCCGTCTGCCTGGCACCTTTCCTTCTCCTCCCGGGCGGCACCGGGGTGGCGGCAGCGGCACCGGGGTCCCCCATCCTGCCTTCGGTGCAGAGTGGGAGAGCGGCAAAAGGGGACCAAGGACACGGGGACGGCCACCAGAACCCTCGGAGAAGGGTCCACGTGGATTGCAGGCTTCTCCAAAGGAAAGCCGGCGCTTTTCCCTGCTTGCCTGCAGGGAACAGCTCTCCTAGAAACACCCACCGCGGATAAACCTCCACCTCCTCGGGCACAGCAAGTGGCAAAGGACGGATTCCAAGGAATCCGCTCCTCAGCGTGAAGTCTGAAGAGCGGTCGAGGTGGCCTAAGGTGAGACTATTCCTGAGCTGCTTCATTTCCTGGTGGGAAGGAGAAACTTGGCTGGGAGCAGCAGAGCAAGCAGGCAGGTTACGTTTCCCCAGCTCTCCACCAACATCTCCCGAGCCCAGGGGGGAACGCTCGGCTCGAAAACAACCCGAGTCCTCTGGCGGGGCGGTGGAGACGAGCTGTTTACCTCTCCTGCTCCCATTAGTGTCACCAGCAAGAACCCAACCACCAGCAGCAAGCCCGAGGGGCTGCTGAGCTCATGTGACAGGGGGACTTTCCAGGTGAGACAGGAGAATGTTTTTTTCCCCAGGAGCAGCCGATCCACAGATTGAAGAGATTCACAAAGCAGGGTAAATCTGCTGGAAGGTGCGTCCTGTGCTGCCCAGCGATCAGCTGTAGCCACCTTCCCAGGCCAGCAAGCTCCACCTGAGCCAGAATCCCCCTCGAGCAGCAGCGTCACAAGGCAGATTTCCACATTCAGGGCACACCTCGCTCACTCCACGTCTCTCGGCGTCACTCAGAGGCCGACGGTGACGGGAATCGGTCACACTCAGAATAAAACCCGATCGGAAAAAGCGCAGGTAAGACCCAGGCGCAAGTCGTGGGTCCGGGCCTCCTCTGACCCCTCTCTTAGGAAACACCCTCAGGAAAAAACACCAACGACAACCAAAGAGAAAAATGAAATCGAGCCGTAAAAGTCACCGAGCGAAACGTCTTCAGATGTCAGCACGGGAAACGTCACCGCTCTGTCTGTGACTGGCCAGAACCCAGAGGCAGAGCCACAGTCCCCAAAGCTGCAGGAAACCCCTGAAAGTCAACTTTGCAGTTCCCAGGACACGGCCACCCACCAGAAGGTGCCAGGCCGAGGTGGCACGAGCACGGCACGGCCAAAACCCGGCTGCTTGGGCACGGGAGGGCACTTGTGAGCTCGTTTCCAGTGACAGAAGGAGAAGCTGGTACCGGCCCCAGGTGATACCACCCCTGCCCCGAGGAGTTTTGTGGGGCTGCTTGGCAGAGCCAGAGGTGAGCTGGCAGCTGCCCAAAGGAAGCCCAAGCCGCAGCAGTGCCAGCTCCAGCTCCAGCTCCCAGGACTTGCCGCGTCATTTGGTGGAAGAGGGAAAGGCCAAGGGTCCCTTCCCTGCTTCTCCATCGGCTGCGGGGATTTGCAGAGCTGCCGGCATCCCGCGGCGCTGCCGCGTGGCCCCAGCACCGCGCG
>VWZK01001793.1:0-77553 GCA_013396935.1 Baryphthengus martii | reverse complement strand
CGGGCGGGGGGGTCTCGATGATGGCGGGTGGGCGGGCGGGTGGCGGGCCCGGCCCAGTGGGGATCGGGCTCTGGGGCGGGACATGGGGGATTTCAGCCCCGCGGTCACCGCCTGCCGAAGAGGGGATGTTTGCTTACCTCAGAGGGTTTGCGGAGTGTTTTCCTGGTGTAACGTTTGTTATTATTTTAACGATCTCGGTCTTGAAGTCCCTCCCGGCTCCGGGATCCCGCCCCGCGCTGCTCTGGCCTCGGCCTGCCGAGCGGCGCTGGAAAGGCCCTGGGGGACCCCGCGCTTGTTAAACCACCACCACCCCCCGCACCCCAAACCAGCAACCTTAGGCTTCACCTGCTCCCTGGGAGCGCGTAAACGCTAACAAATTGTGGTTTTCCACCGTTAGAAAGAGTCATAGAATTATCCCCGCTTTGCTCCTTGGTCAGCTAGATGTTGTTTTGCCTAAAACTAAAACTTTTTTAAAAAATGTGTACGTACCGTAGTTGCGGAGTTGGGAGGCAGCCGTTTCTCTGCCCCACGCCGGGGTAAGGACAGAAGCGCAGGCGGCGCTCGGCCCCATCGGCGCGGGCCGAGCAGGAGTTTGTAGCAGGCTGCAGGGCTTCCTGAACAAACTCCCAGCTGTGAAGCTGGGTGCTAAATGGAGCCCTTTGCACGCTTTGTGGCTACCTAAGGATGCTCGCTCTCGGATCTGAACAGAGGTTGCTGGCAACAAAGAAATGGTGCTCCCCTTGGCCTCTTCTGTTTGCAGGTGCGTGTTTGGAATTCAGGAAGTTGCGGCGCCGAACTGCGTGCTTGTTGCAGATGCAGGCTGTGGTTAGGTAGAAGAATCAATGAGAATACTGTCCTTTCTATGAATAATGATAGTAAAGGAACTGCTATAGATCAGACAGAGAGTTTGGAGATGGGGGTGAGGTCTCCAGGGGACTGATTATTAATAGTCTTAAAACTGTTGCATAGTGCTGTGTACTCTCTTGAAGTGAATGAACAATCGTGACACTGAAGTGAAGGCCAAAAGTTGCCTGTTGTGATTGTGGTAGTGCTGAGGTAATGCTGTCATTTTTCCAAAAGCTCTCAAAAAAAAAAAAAAAAATTAAAACTTTTGGGGAAACAGGAAAAGAGGAAAGACATGTTAATGAAAGGAAATAAAAAAAATCCTGTTTTTAGCGAAATTTGACACTGACATTAAAGGCAATATAAGCTTTTTTTTTTTTTGCCTGTAGAGATTACCTTAAACTCAAGGCAGGGGCTTCCATATTTCACAATCAGATTTACTGATCAAGATTTACATGCATAACATTTTATGAGCTTGAGTTAATTGTCACTGTGGTGATGCAGACTTTATTTGACATTTCATGAGGACGCCTATGTTTCCAACATAATCATTTGTTAAATATATGATAGATAGTGGTGTGGTTTTAAATCTGTTTAAATAGATTAACTTAATTCACTGTTTCAATCAGTGTATCACTGCAGACACGACAATTTCACCTGTCATAAAACATGAATTTCACACTACGTCTGTGGTGTACGCAGCAACAAATTTTTGTGTATTTGGTGGTTGTTATAGAAATTATAATATACTGTGTGGATTTGGGCATAATTCTTGCACTAAAAATGCTACGTGTTCTATTTTAAGACTTGAAATTAAGTCTTCTTCAGCAGAGGTAACGTACAGACTTTGGTTGTTGTGGGTTGCCAGAGTCAATCTGTGTATTTTCCTAACTTTAGGTAAGTTTTTCTTATATAAATCAAAGATATAGGCAGTAACATTTGCTAATATGTAACATGGTAAATATATGTGAGTGGTAGAAATGGGAATTGGTGTTGTTACCTGGCCTAAATTGCCTTGGTTTTCAATACTTGCCTAATATAACTATACTTTCTTTGAACTTCATTGTCGTGATGGTTAGGATGCAGCTTTGATCACTGGGCTAATGAGTACTGCTTCTTTTTTGTCCCTCCTAAATACTCCCACTTGTTTGAAGAGGTAAGGTAATATCTAGAATGAGTAAGGAATTTGCAGCGTACTTGTCTTAACTCATTTTCCTACCTGTAAAATAGTGAAAGTTTAGTGTCTTGCATCATTGATGGGTCAGAAGAATGAATCCCTTTGTAATTCTGAAGCATTCAGGTGCTTACCTTCACGGAGACCATATTGCTGTCAAGAAAATTTGTGCTTGTGTTGGGTTGCTTCTGCATTCAGAGCTTCTGTAGTTCTAAAATACATTATGTATGTTGGTTTGTGACTGTTTGGAAAAAAAATCTACTTAGTTTGGTTTCAGCATTCAGTGAATGCAGTCTGATTAGTCTGTCAGTATTGTGAGTTCTTCATAATGATGAATTGGTAAGGTCTTGGTTTTAGAAGAGATTCTCCTCACCTTGATGGCTTTGTCTAAGTTTTCATTCTTTTGCATGTGTAAGAATTTTTCTAAAATGATATGCCTCCTTTGTGTTTTACCGGTAAGCATGCCCTGTGAGTTTCACAAGCCCATGAAGCCTGGGCATTTTAGAACCAGTACTTATTTTTATTAACTGTAAAGTTTTTAACATTTTTGAAGTATTAATCTGATTCGCCCTTCAGAGGCAAAAATACGTAGTAGTTCTTGGAGCTTTGTTAGTCCAGGTGAAAGACTTACTTGCTCACACAATCAATTACGAACTTTAAAAGCTGTTGGTGTATTAAAGCCCATGTCATATTGAGTAATGTCTTGATGGTATTTAAGAGAGAGATACTAAGAAGCAGGAAAGGAATCTTACAAGTGGAGGAGTTAATTGGAGATATATACTCACTAAAATCAATAGTAATGCATAATTGTGTGAAAAAACTACTTTGAACTTTTCTTGTAATTGAAATGCAGCCCATTAAGTTAAGGAGTTTATAGATTTCTTTAACTGGAACATTTTATATGGAGTGAAATGACATAAATATGTGACCTTTGCTGTAAATTGTGACCTTTTCTAGGATGACCTTTGCTGTAACAAGACAGGAAGGAAAACTGCTACAGGTTTTCTGCTGTAATTCTCAAATCAATCATTACTTTTTCTTTCTTTCTTTTCTTTTATTTTTTTTTTTTTTTTAATATACAGAATGTCAGTGGCCGCTTACTGTATATTTTGCTATAGACGAATAGGAACTTCTGGTCCAGCCACAAAAACACACCTGCCATGGAATGACATCAGTAAGTACAGCTCTAAATGTGTTGATCTAAGATGTTAATAAAAAGGAAAAATCTGTGTTGATATGATGCCATGCATAATTAAATCATGCAAAATATCTAAATCCCTGAATAATTCGCAGTCAAAATCTTTTGTCTGAAGTGGATATCTATTTCTGACCTTGCTTTGCATAGGGTTTTGTAAAATGATACCAGCAGATTATCCAGGATTAAAACGGAAATGAGGATTCTACCCAGATGCAATCTCATTAAACTACTTTAAACTCTGTTTCGTTTCCGATTGTTTTGTTTTTTTTTTAACCTCTAGAGCCATGAAACATTTGCATCCATAAAGTTTGAATAAAGTTTATTTCTATTGTTTCTTCCTCCTTATTTGCTGATATTAGTTCTGCAGTCTTCTCCACATAATCTCTGCTTTCTTTGTTGCCTTCTGTGTAGAATGAGAATTCTTATGATTCCAAAGTTTATTTCTGAACATTAAAAGATAGGACGTTTCCATTTGTGTTCTACAAGAAGCATTGCTTTTTTTTTTTTTGACTTTTCAGCCTTCTCTGCCAATTATTTCTTTACGTAGCTGCCTCTTGTCTGCATGCCAAAATTCTCATAGTCTCACAAAGACAAACCTGGCGGCAGTGGTTGTGGGGCAAATCTCCCAATTCATGCTGAGGAAAAGAAATTCTTCATGATAGGTGGGATGTGTTCCATTGGATTTGCTGCTACTGGTAATAATAGAATTATTGCTCATTGATATCCTTACTTCCTGAAAATCAGCCTTACTTTGTCCAGAAAAATTAGTGCAAATCTGATGGGAATCCTTTGGCTCAAAAGGGAAGTTGTTCCAAGCATCATGTGTTTATTCAGCTATTGCTTTATAAATGGAATTATTTTAAAAGTGCTTTTTTTTGGGGGGGGGTTTGCAGAGTTTTTCAAAGGACATACATGCTCCTGTATGTATTCATATACATTGAAGAAATATTCAATGTGACAAAAAATTAACTCCTTAAAATAATCTGGAGTTCCAAATGAATGCTAGTGATAACAGGCAGAGAAAGTTTGCTGTTGATTTCTGCAGTTGAGTAATGAATGTAATTGATAGGCAGCGCTACTCAAATAGCACTGACAGGATACATGTTTTATTATTTTGCTTAGAAGACCAGGAAATTCTAATCAAGCAATGTTTTCTCTGTTTGTAAATTTAGATAAAGATTTTCTGAAAGCCAGAGACCCGTAGAGAAGTTTTTAAAAGCTTCCTCTCAATGACTGAAATTCTTATTGTCTGGTAATCGAATACTAACTGTGTTTATATTGAGGTGATTCACACAACTTTGACATGAATTTTTCGTTTTTTTCAAGGAAAAATTGCAAAGGTAACTGGATCACTTATACTAGGGTAAGTTGTAAGTGACAAGCATACAAGTAATCTATGTATATAGTTAAAATTGTAATTCATGTGTCTTTCAAAAAGTGTGACAGTATTAGGAGACCTTTAGATGTATTAAAATATATTTTTGCAGCATAGTTTCTGATAGTTAATACGTATTTTAGCAACTTACCTCTGCATTGCTAAATTAAAATAATCTGCAAGCTATTTGGTAAATGTATATTTTGTAAAATTAATTTGATTCAAATAAGTTTTTTAAGTAATATTGATATGCAGTTTTCTTTTGTTTAAAGAGGTTTTGTGTTCATTACATATGAAGTCCTGTCCTTAAAGAAGTTACTGCAAATTGATACTCAAGCTATACACCAAGAAAAATTTAAATCCTATGTATACATACGTACAACTCCTCTAAATACAAGTGAATATCAAGGTAAGATGTGTAATTATTTGGATTCTAAAAATAGAATTTTAAGAGAATAGAATGTTTCCATACGCCACCCTTAGATAAGGAAAGATATTTTCTGAGATCTGCTACAAAAACAGTATTCTTCACCATGTCACTAAGTTTATTTTAAGCTGGTGGCTATGGTTTTTTAAGTTAGCTCTATACATACAGTTCTCTTCATAATATGAGATAATTCTCTCTGTATATGTCCATATGTATGTGTGTGTGCATATATAGTTCATATATATGTCTGCTTATATGTTTCATATAATATATATATTAGAATCACAGAATACCAGGTTGGAAGGGACCTCTAGGATCATCTCTGGTCCAGCCTTTCTTGGCAAAAGCACATCCCAGACAAGATGCCCAATACCCTCTGCAACCAAATCTTTAAAGTGCCCAGTGTTGGGGCATCCACCGCTTCCCTGGAGAGATTACTCCAATGGATGATCGTTCTTACTGTGAAAAATTTTCCTCTTGCAACCAATTGGAATCTCCCTGGGACTAACTTACACCCGGTACCCCATGTCTTTTCCATGTGATTCCCTGTAAAAAGGGAGTCTCCATCTTTGTAGCCACCCTTTAAATACTGGAACGTGGTGATAAGGTCTCCCCTAAGACTTCTTCTCTCAAGGCTGAACAAAACCAGCTCTCTCAGCCTTTCTTCATACGGCAGGGCTTCCAGTCCTTTGATCATCCTCATGGCCCTTCTCTGCACCCTCTCCAGCCTGACCACATCTTTTTTGTATAGTGAGGGCCAAGACTGAACACAGTATTCAAGATGTGATCTGACCAGCACTGAGTAGAGTGGGGTAATGACTTCTTTAGGTCTGCTGGTGGTGCCCTTGTTGATGCAGCCCAGCATCCTGTTGGCTTTCTTTGCCGCTGCAGCAGCACATTGCTCACTCATGTTGAGCTTGTTGTCCGCCAGGACAGCCAGGACCCTTTCCACAGGGCTGTTCCCCTTTTGGGTGGATCCCAGCCCGTGTGGCCATCCTTGATTATGTTTTCCCATGCACAAGACCTTACATTTGTCTTTGCGTATGTATATACATATATACGAAAAATAATGTAATAGAACTGTCTTTCAGATTTCCAGTAACCTAAAAATACTCTTGTAGGGATCACATACCAAGCCAGAAAAGAAATTCATAAAGCTGTAAGGAAAATTCTACAAGCAGAAGCTAAAATTTTCCAGAGACCTTTTAATGGTAGGTATTGAAAGCATGGGTTTATCAATGATTATTATTTTTGAATAGTAAAACATAAGCCTTTTAGAAAGTAAAATAATCTTAGTTACATATTCTTTTGCATTTGAAATGGTGGTAATGTTGCTATCATTTTTTTGTATTAATTAGTATCTTGTCTGTGTATTAAAATAATTTAATTTCTTAAAGTAAATGATAGTGACAGTTAAGAAGAAATTTGTGATTATTATTTTTTCCTGTTTCGCAAGAGATTCGAAGCTTGAGATGCGAGGTTAATATTTGATGCCAGTTTTGCGTACAAAAGTAGGCGCTGACATAATCTCAAAATTTCATTTTAGGAAACTATGTTAAGCTTTTATTGGAATTGCCAATATCAACTGAAAGCAGCAGGATCTTTTCGTAACAGTGTGTCACTGCATTTTAGAGTAATTTAAAATAAGAATTTCAGTTCATATGAGAAGCTGTGCTCATGAGGCATACTATCTGTTCTCATCACCACCGTGGTGCTATGAAATTAATCGTTCGAGGTCAGAGCCTCAAGAGTTGCTAATCATTTCCAGCTCCTGCTGGGAGCTGGCAGTTCTGGTTGGTAAGTGCCAACCTGGGTGTGTATGTATAACGTATATATGAAATATCAACTTAATGCCACTAAAACGAATTGAAATCATCCTAGTAATTTAAAGATCAGCATTTTAATAATGCCATTCTATTATAAGTCAATATCAAAACATTACATTCTACATTACTGTTAATGACTCATTCAAATAATTGAAAGAACAGATTTTTTTTCTTTTTTTACTCAGTGAATAGAAATGTGACTGTTAAAATGCTCATTAATAATTATTTGGCTTTTATTTGTTTCCTATTCAAAGAGCAATTCAGTACATTTGATGGAGAAGATCATGAATGTGCCTTATGGCTCCTCTTAAAGAGAACTCAGTCAGAAGATAGAGAGGTCCGACTGCAGGCTGTACAAGACCTGGCAAACAACAGTCACTGGCACGGTAACGTACGCTGATGTGGCCTAATTCATCCCAGAAACGTGACAAAATCTCAGCTGTTTTTTGTCTGCTAACAACATGAAAGAATGCTAGTGGCTGCAAGGAATGTAAATACACTCTGAAATTTGGTTTAAAGTGTAGGGGGTTTATTAACATTTCAGGCTATTCCTCTCTCCTAATACCCCAGTACAGAGAGTGTATCTGCAGCATGGACCTCTCCCTGTTTCCCCACTAGAGAGTTGCAGCAACTGTCATGGTGTGGGAGAGCAGTTCATGTTCATGAGTTCCTTAGCTTTTCTCTTGGAAATGCTAAGAAGGTCACTAGCTCTGATAGTGATTTTTGTAAGGCACTGTAGGGGAAGTGGGTTTAAGACCGTTGTTCAGTTAATAAAAATTAGTTAGGCGCTAATAGGTAGTAATGACAAACTAGAGGTAGAGCACTTGTATGTGCAAGCATTATTTGTAAGTCATTTTCCATCCTATTATATCATAGTAATAAGTCCTCTGTGTTCCTCTAGCAGTGGATATCTTGAAGCCTCAAGTAAAGGACGGGAGAGGGTGTATGTGTCCTTCTCCCCTTTCCATCACTAGTCCACATAAACTGGGTGACACTCTAATCTTTACTCTACTTGTTCTGGTAATCCAGTCAATTTGAGGACCTTTTCATACTGTGACGTTTATCTTGTTTCAGATTGCCTCTATAAAATTCTAGTTAATTACTCCAAGCAGTTTAAGTTAAAAAGCTCTGTTTGAAAACATTTGAAAGCTAGGCTATACCAAAACTGAAGCTACATGTATGAAGTATAACCACCTTGTGTTTGTAGGAGAGTACTGTTAGCAGGGGATCTCAGTGCACTAGATGACTGGGCATCTGGTTGCTTTTTGTTATCTTCTTTTCTCTGTAGTGTTTGGGTGTTTTGCAAACAGTAATTATTCTTGCCAGCTACCTCATGAAAGAAATGTTTGGATTTTTTAACCTGGTATTCTGAAACTGAGTCCAAGGAAGACTGAAAATATGCTAACTTTTCACAGCTAAGGCCAAATTGTTCAGCATACTTGTTATTATAAATATTCTGCTTGTCCAAAACATCACTTCAGTGACTTCAGTTTGCAGCTGTAAGTGATCTGCACCAAAGGAAAAACATGGTCAATCTGTGACTGTTTGTGAAGAGTATGCTTTAGATGGCTTGTCAGTTTTGTTGTAGAATTACATAACAGTAGCAAGGATAGAAACTATTTTTTTTTCGAATAAGTATTGATTCACTTTATATTTTGTTTTTCTTCAGTTTGCTGCTTAATTTTGTGATCTAATTTTCAGTTTCTCCGTCTATAAAGTAGGTAGGTTTTGGAAAAGAACAGTAGTTACTGTTTAAGTCTGATTTCCCTTCAGCTGGGTAACCGAAAGTCTGTCTGGTATCTTCAGTAAGGAAGGACTACTTAAAAGTACACTTCGGTGCTATCCTGTCTTTTCTGAGGTCACCTGATTTATTGACTTTAACAATTTTATTGAAACATAGCTTTTGTATCATTTAAAATTAGGTGTCTGTCTTGGCAGCATTTGGATTTAAGGCTCTGTTTTTTAATACTCTATGTAGAAAAAAAATGTGTATGCCTTTGAAATTTTAACTCAAACCCAAAGGACTAAGCTTGGGTTTGTATCCCATATACTTCTTTCACAGTGGCAATACTGAATGTTTGCTTTTGCCTGTGTTCAACTTGTGTCTGCGGACCTTCATCCAACTGGTCTGTAATAAACAATCAGTGCCCAGGTGTCTTCAGCATAGTGCTGGTCAAACAACTGCAATGTTTGTCTTTTGGAATTTGTGATTACAAAATCGGGCCTTATTTATGTAGATTGCAGAGAGGTGGTTCAATTTTTAAGTATATTAACAAAGTAGATCAGAAACTACATTTAAAACCAAATGAAAAGGTTAGTTTTAACCCTAACTCTGAAGTTCTTGTGCTACAGATTATCAGTATGGTACAGTGGCCCAAACCTGTGATCAGAGGACTGCTATAGGTTTGGCTCGATCCAAAGATATTGACCTTCGCTTTTTCCTGCGTCCACCACCATTGCCAAAAATAAAGAATGTAAGTAAATGAAAAGCAGATATTAGATGACTTTTGCTTGGTTGGTTTTAGTGCTTTCATTGTTGATAACCATAAAGAAGTAGGAGTAGAGGATCGAGCAGTTATTGTTCTTAGACTGCGTGTTCACATTACACATTTACTAGCAGTGAGGTTTGAGCTAGTTACCAGTCTGATGCATGCACTGCCTGTCTGTACCTAAGAGGCAATGCAATATTCTCAATTTTTGCTTTGTTATCTTTTTAACATCACGTGATAGTAGATCTGTACCAGTCAGTCCTGAAGTACTAGGTTATATTAGTATATGATTCTGTATATAGTTTACTTTTATGGCAGTATGTTTGCTGGGTAATGAAGCTGAGTCACCAACTGCTGCTTAGGAGGTTGAAGCAAATCATGGTGGCAGCAAGTGTTGCTCTGCATATCAGAAATGCCTCCGTCACTGATTGCAGCGAGGATTAGAGTAACTGCAAATTCCATGACTATGGGCAAATAAAATTACTTTATTGACTCTGTTTTCTTGTCACCCACAAAGATCTATATGAATGTTTTGAATATAAAAGATTTAAAAAAATATTTTCTGTTTGTTTTTTGTTGGGTTTTATTTTTACTAGTAATATATACATTCATTTTAATGGAAGAGCACCAAAATCACGGTATACTTAAAAGTAAACTCTAAGCTTCCTGTGCCAAGAGGAACTGGTTTTGTTCTTTTGTCCTTCTAGACCTATTACAATAAGGTCACCAGAGAATGAGGTTTAAAGCTTATTTTTCATCACTCAGTTGGTGCCTTTAGAATTACGATTTCCAAAGTTTTTACAGATGTAACTATTAAACTGAAGTTGCAGAGCACTCAAGTCCAGGATTCGTATTTTATGGCCTTATTAATGTGTTTGATTTGTTTATTTCAGATCTTTCTTTTCTCTGTGTTTTATGTCATGCCTTGAACAGAACTAAAAGTTATTTGTGGTTACTTCTCACAGGATTATCCTATAGAAGATGAACTTCGCTTGTTGTTAGTGTCTTTACCTCAAACTGATCTTGATCCATGTGTCCAGTACTTCACATCTCTTGCTTTACGTGAAAGTAGTCAGACTCTTGCTGCACAAAGGGTGAGTTCCCACTTGCAGAACACAACTATGTGGGTTCTTTGTTCCTGCAGAGCTCAAAGATACAAACCTGTTTCCATATTTTTGAGCATTATGAAGAGGAAGAGAAAACCAGAGACTTTGTGACCACACAACGTGAGTAAAATCTCTTCTGCTCGAAAGCTTGTTTATCTTTCCCAGCTGTACTAGTTGGCCTCATGAAAGATTGTATCTTTACTTAACAAGCCTTCCCATAAAGCAGATATTTCAACATTTTGTCCAGAACATTTCCTTCCCCTTGCAGTGTTTATAAAAGGAATTTTTGATGTTTCTTCTTACAATTTTTTGAATGTTCTTTAACTGCTGAGATGATTCTTACTAGCAAACTGCTGAGTTCTTAGCACACATTAAACAGTAAACTCTATTATATCACACAAAAGTGTTCCCCTGTACCAGGTCACTATTACCAAAACCAGAATTGGAACAGTCTAATTCTGTGTTTGCACTTGAAAACTAGGAATTCTTCAACGCTGTCTGTCCATCAACTTCCTAAGTGGTTTGGGAACATTATTTGTAGTGCAGTTAGTCCTTAAAAATCATAGTTGTAATGCTAGTGTCATCCACTCTCTCTTGTGCATTTAATTTTTTTATTAAAAAGTTGTGACTTTTTGAATCAGTGATCATTATTTTTCGTATGATACAATACTAAAAATGACTGCCATATTTTAATAGTGGTACTTGACAGGCTTTATTGAGAGGTTTCAGAATGCAATAATTTTGTTTCCTATGATGCAATTATGTGTAGTATTTTTACACCATGACTCCTTTTTTTTTTTTCCCAGCCAGAACTCATACTACAAAGGGAGCTTTAGTAAGATATGACACATGGAGGCATTTTGATAGTCATGCTGTTATAGAACACTGTAATTCACTGAAGTTATGCGCATCTTTCTATTCCATGATTGAGAGAGACTATGCTAAGTGCTGAAGATGCTTTTTTCCTTTCCTCATTTTTGCAACTATGAAAGTCTAGGTGCAATCTGGTTCTTACTTTTTCATGCTTAAGCGAATGATCTTAAATGAAGATACTCATTAACAAAATGAAAATCCTGCATTTCCCCCCCTTGTTTTATGTTTTGAAGTTAATGGACTGTGGAGATTACTGACTGAAATTCTATTTAAAATTTTCAGTTACAAATAGTAAATATTTTTATGTTGTGCTGTTGTGTAATTTGTACATTTTGAAAATACATGCATGCTGTGCACTCTATAGCAATTTCTATAGATCATTGCACACTTCGTGTTTTAGTTCAGAAATGCTTATTTTATGTAGCTATTTGGAATGTAGTATAATTTTTACTGATTCTCATTTCAGGGAGGCTTATGGTGTTTTGGAGGAAATGGTCTTCCATATTGTGAGACATTGAGTAAAATCCCTTCAGAGACAGTGGAACTCTTCTGCTTGCAAGCTTTAGTACAACATTCTAAGGTAATTTGTCCTTTAAACTATGAACGGAAAAGCTACATTTATAAATGTTTCTTTCTAATGCTCTCTCATATGTTAGGAAGGAGTTGCCATTCCTTGTCTCTTACACCTCACCCCTTTTGCAAGGATATTCAGATAACTGAGGTTGTTGTGGATTGGAAGGCAGCATAACAAACTTTATTTTTCTTGTGGATAGTGTATGTAGATTCTGTTATTGTTTCTGCTTAGCCTGTATAAGTTCCCCTGTAATACAGCTGTATATATCTTTAAAAAGTAAAAGGGCAGCTCTGACACAGAAAAGCAGGAGAGAATGCCTGAAGTCCAGATGACTACCATTGTTTTTTCTGCCTTGGGCTGCCTTCCACTGGCACTCAAAGTCATTGGGGGTTTCCGCTCTAGTTTCTCAGTAAGCAAGATACTGATGATGATGTCAAATTCTCAGTGCAAGGTGTGTGTGGATTTGTGTGAGCCAGTGTACATCAGTTCAGAAAGCTTACAGACGGTCTCTTCTCATGGCTCTTAACGTAACGAGTGCCAGGTTTTCAGAAAGTAGAGTAGCCTCATGAATTGACTGTAATTGGAAGCCAGAAAGAAGTGCAAACCTTGGCTATTCGCAAAGGTCCCTCCTTCAAGGGTCCCTGCCTTTGGGCAGAATATTGCCAAACATGCAGCTAATACAGTGCCTCTTCCCCGGACCAGTCTGTTCTTTGCAGACACAGATGAAGAGCACGGAAGATTTTGTGTAACAATGATTCTTCTTAATTGGCCAACAAGCATTTGGCCAATATCAGTATTTGACACTGCAACTAATTAGTGCTTGGACTAGAATTTGTGGTTGCCCTTAAAATCAATAATGATAGCAATACTATTGGGAAAGTAGAAATACCTTTATATTTCAAAGAGAAGGGATTACAATGATTGCATTTTAGGTGACGAACAGAAAGATGAGTAGCTATGGTTGAGATAGCGCTTCAGCAAGTGCAAACAACTTCTGTTGAAGTTTGACCAGGCCAGGTGGAGAGCAACCTCATCTCCTTCAGATGTGGAGGAGGGTAAGAGTGATGGTACTCAGCATCTTTCAGGTTGTAAATCCATAGAAATCATGCATTTAGCACATAAAATATTTACTTTGTCTTCAACTATGCCTTAATAAATCCTAGATTAATTAAAAAAATTTATATGTAATAAGGGCTCTGCATGATATCGGCCCTTTAATATTCCCTAATTTGTGAATTGACAGCATCTCAGCCTGTTACAGAACATCTACTTACTGTCATCGTGTTTACTCTACAATGCTAGGTTTCTTCTCACTGTGATAAAATCGAAGCTAAAGGAGGTCTTCAGCTGCTGCAGAGGATATACCAGCTACGTAAAGATTCAGCAAAAATACAGCGGAACATAATTCGCATTATTGGAAATATGGCTTTGGATGAACGTCTTCATTCATCCATAGTACGTGCAGGTAAACGGAAAGCAAGTGTGAGCAGCCTGAGTGTCAGATTCTATTCTAAAATTTTCAGAAGATTCAGTGCTTTTGTAAAATGTAGCAAGCCACAGCAGCGGTGTGTTTTTTATGTTCGAGGAGGTGGGGAGGTGGTGTTGGGTTTTTTTTTTAACTTAAAAAGTGCAGACAGTTTAGATGGTGTTAAGAACTATACGCTGTCTAGCCAATATGTATGTCAGTGCTACAGAGATGTTCTGAGTCTGATGGTGAAAGTTTGGAAAAGGCAACAGAAGGAGAATATGATGGAGATTTGGAAAATCCTCACTGGCTTAGAGAAGGCAAAGAGGCAGTGGTCATCTAGCGTTTCTAAATTCAAGGCCAAAAAGGTTCTTGTAGATTAAATTATCAAGAGACAGAACAAGTAATTTTTATTTTTTTTCCCATAAAGTGCATGAGCAAACTAAAACTTTCCACAAAACATTTCAATTGTTGAAGACTTACAAAACTTAAAAAAATTACACAATTTAATGGCGGAAAAAAAAATCCGTAACATCCATAAAGCTCTGCATTCTGAAGCAAAGTTGACTGCAGAAAGCTGAGATGATATAGTAGAGAGTAAGTACTATACACCTGCCCTTTTATTGTTCCACATCTTCCATTACTGCTCACTGTTGGAGGAAGACAGCTGAATTGCAAAGGCCACTTTCTGAGCTCTAGCACCATTCTTACCTTCTTACGGTGACTGCTAAACCTATAGGTATAGAGGAAGAGCTCATAACAGAAGAGTCAGCAACTCCCTGGGGCAGAGCTCTCGCTACAAATGGCATTTTAGCCAGTGAACCAGGCTCCATAGATGAGCAGTTGGGTACTGCTGGTCAGCAGTTGGTAAGACCTCTTTTGTTACTGGATGGTGCATAAGAAGAAAGGCTCTTTTTCTTGGCAAAAACTGCTGATACAGGAAGAGGAGGAAGAGTGATGCGCTGTGTAGTAGCTGTGATGGGATATCTGGGGGCAGAAGGATTCTGAGTGCTATTTTGACCCTGAATCTTGGCTCATTTAAGAGAAATGCAAAACCAGAGACCTTGCTAGTTTTATTCAGACTAGCTTGGCAGTCTTTCATTGTGTTTGGATAACTGAAAATAGATTTGAGATAGTGTTCTTCTAAAGGAGAACTTGCACGGTGGTCAACATCTGTTCGGCTTAGAAATAAATGTATTTTATTTTTTAAAATATGTTTTGGACAGTTCTCAAGATACTTGCATTTAAACAAAACTCACACATCAATTCATTCTTTTCCTAATTCCAGAGCAGACTAACTTATCTTGAATTAGCAGCATACTAGCTATCCTACTAACAATGTACTGTGCGTGATTTTGAAATGATGCTCACTAAGTAAATTATTTCTTTTCCAAATCAGCCTCCATTTGAAAAATAGCTCTTCAATGTCTTCCCAGATTATATTTATGAACCTGGCCTTAATGTAATTGAGCTTTATAGAACATTTTTGCTAGGAGCAATAACATTTATGGGAATTTTAAAGAAATATATGTGTCTGTGTGTGTATAAAAGACAACCCTTTGTATTTCTCAGTAGTCTTATGTACATCCCCATCTATGGCTAAGGAACAATTTTTATTGTATTACAAAGGGTCTGTTTGTTCTTGAAATAGCTATGACTTCATTTTATTGAGGAATATATTCAAAGGTTTCCTTTATTAATTCTCCTGTGTTTCTTAGGTATATTATTTTTAGAATAGCGAGGACATTTTAATTCCGTTAACAGTTTTTCACACACTGGATTTTAAAATTAGAAATGATTGTACTCTCACAGCAAGCATCAATTTTTCCACCTGCCATTATTCCTGTGGGTTGTTTGTCTATGTCTTTTTTATGCTTTAAGCTTCATTTTCTCTCTGGGACATTTATTTTCTCCATTTGTTGAATCTTACTTGCAAAAAGGAGGCTTGAGATCTGTTCTCTCTGTGACAACTGCACTGACCTGCTAGATATATTTTCTTTTTCTTCTGAGGAAAGATTCTCCTTCAGATTGTACACTGACCAGTAGTAAAATACATTGCCTCCTCACCACCCTGGGTATTGCCATTTTGGAGGTTCCATTTATCTAGCATTGACTTGCGTGCATTAAAGAGGGTGGATTGAAGTACTTTGTTTTGATGTTACCATTCTTGAGTTTTGACATCTGTTTTCACAAGTAAGTTTTGAAGGATGATGTTTCTGTAATATTTTTTTTTGATGATGATATTTCTAATTAGTTAACCTGCCACTTCATTTTTTTTCATTGTAGGCTGGGTTTCTGTACTTGCTGAAGTAATGAAATCCCCACGTATCATTCAGTCTTCTCATGCATCCAGAGCTTTGGCCAATCTAGACAGGGATGCGGTGCAAGAAAAGTATCCCGATGGTGTTTATGTCTTGCATCCACAATATCGTAGCAGGTAAAGCAGAAGGAGATACTGTAGATGTTGTACTTTGAGTTCCTTGTTACACTCTTCAGGTACAAAACTTTGGAAGAGTTGACATCAGAGTGCTGCTGTATTCATGTCACCTGCTCCTTCTGTTCTTCGGTGGATGGAGAGGACTGAACTTAGATGCTGAAACAGCCAAAATGATGGGAGCAGTCCACAGCCGTGAAAGGAGTGTTATTGTACTGCCTGGAAAAATCCAAACATGAGATGAATTATTGCTGTGTGTGCCTTACAACCATTTGACCTTTGTACTGACTGTCTTGGGAAACAGTGCCTTGTAATTATGCTGTTAGGCAGCTGCACATGTTGGCATAAGATGCAGTAAACGTACAGCTTCAGCTTCTTTGTAATAGTGATTGTGTATCTGGGACTGAAGCAGTCTCCAGCACGGTCTGTCACTTAGTAGCAAATATTCCCTGGGTCATTGGTGTTTGTCAGGTTACAGCGAAGATCTAATTTGGTGGTGAAGCTGAAACGCCCAAGCTGCATTAACAGTAGCTGAAAAGTATGGTGGTTTTCATTATAGAAAAATACACTTTGGGAGGTGGGTACTTTCCATAGCTCTTTTTGTATGTCTCTCTTCTGGGTGTATCCCTTTTTTGTCTTGATCTGAGCTTTGAAATATCATGAAATGTTGTCCGTAAGATAAGAAATCACATATAGTGTTAGAAATGGCATATTTGGCATGCCTTAGGTTAGAAGTTCTGTGTAAATTTAATTTTCTAAAAGACTATATATATCACGCATCTCTTAAAAATTCCTTTTTCTGTATCAGTCAGCCCATCAGAGCAGACATCCTTTTTGTTCATGGCCTTTTGGGAGCAGCATTTAAAACCTGGCGACAGCAAGACGTTGACCGGCATTTGGATAAAAAGGTTTCAGAAGAGGAAGAGGACTATAGCGAGTGCTGGCCAAAGGTAAAAAGACAGTAACTCTTTCACAGGAGGCTGCTATTTTTTCATTTATGAGAGCTATCCAGAGGATTTCAAATTACACTGTCTGGCAGTTGTCTTTTTTTGAATCAAAAGACTTGTCATAAAGTCTCTTCAAGTTAGTAAAAAGGGAATTACTGCTTCAACCAGCTCACATTGGTTATAACCTCCAAAGTATCTCTGTAAAACCTAAACTGATCAGTTCTGTCGGTAATTTTAGTAAGTAAGTCTTATTTCACCCAGAAGAGGGAGCCAGGAATGCACAAGTTAGTAATCCAGCTCCATCCTTTGCCTACTTTGTTTCTGGGCTAGAGCGCTCCAGCATGTAATAAAAGAATAGTAGTCTAGATGTAAAATGTATTTGGGATTAACTGAAGAGCAAAAATTTTGCTTTATACTGTCCCCATAGTAATAGCTTTGTTCCATTGCTGATAAATTGCTTACAAGAGTATGTTAAGTACTTTAATTGCAAGTTCCTTTGGTTTCACTCTTCTTTAATTTAGACATGGCTGGCTTCAGACTGTCCTGCCCTTAGAATAATATCTGTGGAATATGACACACACTTGAGTGACTGGAAAGCAAAATGTCCTGTTGAAGCTCACAGGTAACAAATGAAGTGTCTGCAGTTTGGAGGGGGCAGGAGGGAGACCTGTAAAGCTGATCCTTGGGATCAGTGAAACGGTGCGCTTTCTCTATTGCACTTGAAAATCAAGTTTGGAAAAACATTAGGTACAGCCAGAGTATACTTGAGCCTTTTAGCCTCATGGTTAACTATTTGGGGCAACTTTTAAAATTCTTACAGTCTGTTCTGCTTCATGTTCAGGGGACAGACTAAATGATGCTATTAGTTGATGTAAATATAACAACAGTTTTATATCTTAAGGGGAATATTTATTAAATTTAAAATGACCTAATAATGCTTCATAAGCACAGCAAAAAAAATCAGTGTACTATGACTTTATATTCGTGATAAAATAAAGCATATAATTTTATTCAAGAAGTGCTAATCCCTGGAAAAAGGTTCATGTAAATCTTTGATAGCCAAAATGCAGCGACGGTATCTGGTTTTGTCAGTTAGCGTAACTGCCCTTGTCAGAGGAGCTCTGTTTTTACCATCCATGAGCCGAGTAGGGCAGAAGAAGATGCTCCCTCTAGATATGTTCCTTCTGAAAAATAAAAATACTTTAAGCCTGTAAATGTTATTTGGCTTGAATTGATTTTGGGCTTAGCAATTTGAGTTCAGTGATCTTTAACTCAGATCCTAATCCGAGTTCTTCAAACACTTACGCAGATACTTGAGCATGTAGTTAGTACTATAGATTGAACTCGGGTACTTCAGTGGAGGCATGGGCATGAACGCTTACAGGTTAAGAATCTGACAATTGGTTATGTTTTGTGTAAGGGAGAAAAAAAATCAGCATGTATGTAATAGGCTGGGATCTTGGTACTTGTTCATTCCCTCCCTCTATGGTTGTACAAAGGATTGATGTAATTGCTGGAAAAAATATGGAAGACATGGGTGTTAATATGCCTGTTTGAAATTCAGTGGCACAATGGCAGTACATAACATGGAGTTGATTACCTCTACAAGGTCCAAAGAAGACTGGACCTTGTAGAGGAACCTGGTACCTTGTTTCGCATCCAGAGAAGAGCACTGAAGCTGGGGAAGGGCCTACAGCACAAGGCTTGAGAGGAGTGGCTGAGGGAACTGGGGTTGTTTAGCCTGGAGGAAAGGAGGCTCAGCGAAGACCTCGCTCTCTACAGCTACCTGAAAGGAGGTTGTAGTGAGGTGGAGGTCAGTCTCTTCTCCTAAGTAACAAGTGATAAGACGAGGAAATGGCCTCAAGTTGCGCCAGGGGATATTTAGATTGGACATTAGGAAAAAGTTCTTCACTGAAAGGGTTGTTGGAAAGCATTGGAACAGGGTGCCCAGAGAGGTGGTTGGGTCACCATCTCTGGAGGTACTTAAAAGACATGTAGCTGTGGTGCTGAGGGACACGATTTAGTGGTGGGCTTGGCAGTGTTAGGTTTACAGTTGGACTTGATGATCTTAAGGGTCTTTTCCAACCTAAATAATTCTAAGAGAACTTTCTTCCTGTGTCCACCTGGAATAAGTTTAATGGAAGGAAATTTGAAAAAGAAATAAATGTGTATTTATTTATTTTAATATAATGTATTTTTCATTGCAAAATAGAAAATTACATTACCTGCTATTTATGATCACCCAAGCATGGTATTGATTTTATGATTTTATATAGTTAATAAAAACTGAAAGATATTGAAGATATTTTAACTAGCTGGAACAAAGATGTAGCAGTAAAATCATAACCTTACA
This sequence comes from Baryphthengus martii, assembly GCA_013396935.1. Lineage (NCBI taxonomy): Eukaryota > Metazoa > Chordata > Aves > Coraciiformes > Momotidae > Baryphthengus > Baryphthengus martii. The sequence continues at coordinate 58,469 of VWZK01001793.1, read as the reverse complement.
ATTGCTCTAAGCGTATAGGCTCAATCACTGTTTCAAAAGTGAACTTTTATGCCCCTCGTCTATCCAAAAGCCTATTGTTTCAGCTGAAAAGACACACTTGGATATCTTTCTCATATGTGTTAAAAAGGCAATTTCTAGTGAGAGCGCTGAGAACCAAAAGAAATGAAGTGAATTAGACTCGGCACGGTGGCTGTCCCAGTATCTGGGTATTTCCATTATCCGGAGGTCTTCTAGGTTTGACTTTTTTGTTACGCTGCAGGGAGTAACAAGGTTGCACTTTAAAGCTTAGATTGGGAATTGGCATTGGTTTTCTTCTGCTTGTGCCACTGATTAATTTTCAACCTTTAAAGCGTAGTTAATCCTTCCCAGAACTCAGTCTCTTCATTTATAAAGTGGCGATTATTGTGCTTTTCTATTAGTCCGGTACAAAGCATTTGGAACTTATTGTCTGGAAAGTATAACAGACGTTATCTGTAATTTTTTTATGTATTGGTTGATCATGCATTTAGTTATTCATTTCCCGTACGTTGCTTCACATTTTGAGTGTTCAAAGTACGGTTTTGTCAGACATTAGATATATTCTTGTTTCAGAGGATAAAGTTCACTGAAAGCATCACCAAGGCATATAAAAATGAAAACATAATTTTGTTACAGTGTGTAAATGAAACTATAAAAACCCATAAAGAGATTTGTGGAACTAAAGCTAAAGGAAATGACTGGTGAGTGGAATTAAAACTTCCTACCAATATCAAGAAGCTGAATTTAGCTCCATTTCTGTTGTCCTTGTGAAGCCAACCTTACAAAAATTTTTGGCTTTTTTCAACATAGCAACTTTAAGTAAATACTGGTTTACGTACCTAATTCACTTTCATGAACATGCAGCCCCAAAAATTCGTTGTGTTTTAACACTGCCTTTTAACCCATCATGAAGCTTGTGTTTGCTTTTTTTTTGCAGGAAGTCTATTGCTTACAGGAGCAATGAGCTTCTTGACAAGCTCAGAGCTGCTGGGATTGGAGACAGACCTCTGGTGTGGGTATCACATAGCATGGGTGGTAAGCTCTTATACCTGCTCTTACATTTCAGACTAAGCTGTTAGCCAAGTTCATTCTGAAATGCAATTATTCAGAATATATTTAAGAAATTTGCACAGAACTAAAAATGGAAACTAGATTTCTACTTTCTTAATGGATTGTATTCAACAGTATATTCATTTTGAAAACATCTTTAGTGCTGTTGGGTTTTACTGTGTTGATTTAAAAACATAAAATCAATGAGTTGAAATTAATGTAAACGGGAATCCAGAAGCAAAATTTTCTCTGTGGTCAGACGTATAGTAAATGTCATTAGTGACACTTAAAGTAAACCAAAATTGGATTTGCATCATTCATTGACATTTTATTTTATAGTTTGTTTGGCTTTTTTCAACTTAATCTTACGTATTTGACAAACTAATTACTAGTCAACTGAGGCAAGAATATGGTTAATTGTTTGCTGGGTATTATAGCATGATCGTTCTTTTCACGGTGGTTTAAGTCCCTGCATTAATTCAGTTTCTGTTGCCAGGTCTTCTAGTCAAAAAGATGCTGGTGGATGCTTCAAAGAATCCAGAAATGGGTAAAATTGTAAACAACACCAGAGGAATCATATTTTATAGCGTACCTCACCATGGTTCCCAGCTGGCTGAATATTCTATAAATGCCAGATACCTTCTCTTTCCGTCTGTGGAGGTTAAAGAACTCAGCAAGGGTACGCTCACTATGCTACCATTTAACAACAGGGATCTATGCTAATCTGTTCACGATGCCTTTTTTATTGTGCTGTCAGAAAAAGCTGGATAAAACCAACAAACACCCTTTTTATGCTTTGGGTTGTGTGTTGAATTACTGCAAGTAATTTTCAGTAACTGTTCCATTTATTTGCAGAGGTGAGGGGAAAAATGGAATCATAACAAGTTTGTGGAAGAATAGTTTGGGCCATTGAGCAAGGTAGTAACTCAACATGTGCTGGACTTTAGGCAAAATTCTAAACAAAGTCCATGCTATGCAAAAATAAACAATTGTTGCCTATGATAGCTGGAAAAGGGGATTACAAACAAAATGCTACTGCTTTTACTGGGTTATTAATTTTCCCCAAACATCTCTTTAGGAATGCAATCTTACGAGACAGATCCTGTAATCTTATGTTCAAGGTAACACTGCAAAAATTATCTTGCTCTTTCTCAGATTCTCCTGCCCTTAAAGAGCTGAATGATGACTTCCTGTCTTTTGCCAAAGATAAGAAGTTTTCAGTGCTGAGTTTTGCAGAAACCTTACCAACACACATAGGCAGCATGATAAAACTGCATGTTGTACCTCTGGAATCAGCAAGTGAGTCAAATGGCCATTTAATTTATTTAATTTTGTATATATTCAGGTAAGCATCAAAAATGTGGAAGTGCTATAAATGCTATGGTAGGAAGACCTAGAAGAATACATCTACAATTATGTTGTGGGGGTTTTTGTTTAAACTTTTGGCTGAGTGTAAACTACAGTCTCCCTGCTGAGATCAGAGGTAGCTACGTTTATCTTAGCAGAACAATGGTTTGTTTTGATTTTTGTAAATGCAAATCTTTTTTGTTAATGAAAAAAGCAGGGTAGACCTTGATCTAATGTTCATCGTTGTAGTGCTTTCCTTTGTAATGATGAGTAACTGTTTATCCTTGTATTGGTAGGCTGAATAGCGTTTCAGAAGCTCTTGCAAATTCCAGCTATATGTCCTCCTTTAAAAATTAAGAAAGAAAATTAGTAAACTGCTAAAGGAAGGAAAAAGTCACAAAGCTGGTTTTCAGTGTTAAGAATCCTTTATCTTCCATGTCTCAGGTACTCAAGCAATAGTTCGCCTCCTGAAGGTTCCCTCTGTCTTTTTGCCTTTTGGAGGAGAAGGGAAAACCAGGCAGTTCTTTCTCTTGCTTTGTTTATGGATATTCAACATAAGAGAATGGGTTTAAATCTGACATTTCCAGGTTTCCCCTGAGCAAAATGCTCTTCTGCACTGCCCAAGGTACCTGTATGGCCTTGAACAGAAACTGTTGCTTTGTTGGGGTTTAGATCAGGCTTTCCCCCAGCTAAATGGACTAGGTTAGATGCAAGGTTAGTTACTCAGAAAAGGGCAGACTATTCATACCTGTTTTCCTGAGTCAATGTCTGACAGTATTTTTTCAGTGTATCTTCTCAAGAAGCAACTGTTTGTGAAAACGTTGCTGATGCAATTTTATTGGCGAAGACTGAAAAACTGGGTTGTTTTTTGTTGCATTTGATTTTTATTTTTTTTTGATTTAACAAAATAAAATGAAAAATAGGAGCTGGATGACAAGTGTGCACAAATAAGCACTGTGCTCTCATGATTTGGTAGCATATTTCTCTCCTTCTAGAGGTGACAGTGCTCACAATACAGCACGTGAGCTCTCAAAAGCTTTTGGAGAGTGCCTGATGGTTCAGTGCCATGCCACTCATTCTGTCCAAAACCCAGCCTGATAAGGAGTACACTCACTGTTGCTTACATATGTGCTTGGGCACATGAAAGCAAACCTTCATCTTGCTCTGATGTAATTTTACTTGGTTAAAGATGCAGAGTTCCAAGCAAAAATGGATTTCTCAGGAGGTTGAATGAGTAGACAATAAACTGGAATGTGACAGTCGTGGCATCCTAACTGGAAAGTTCACTAGTAGTGAGAGCTGTCAGGAAGGAATAGATGTTGTAGTGTGCCCCAAAATCAGTAGCTGGAAAAGGAATACTTATATTCTACAATTAAGCAATTTAAATTTTTCATTTCTCTGGAAATGTGCGTAGTGCTTTGTGGCATATCTTAGGTTCGTTCTAGTCCCATTTTTGGTCTCCATATCAAAGTATTTTATAAGGAATATGGGCAATTCGTGGTGATCAGAATCTAGATGCCCTGGATTAAATCTTTTCCCTGTTCCTGTCAATGCTTAAACTTTTGTCAGGACTTTGCTGTCAGTCAGGTGCTAGTAAATGAGATTTTGCTTCTTCAGAGTTGTCAGTATATACAGAAATGTACATTTGTGTATTCCCAATAAAGATAGTAGAATTCTGACCTATGGTTTACTAGTGTGGGTTCTGTAGAAATGTATAGCTCTATCTGACTATAACAGTGTGTACTGACACTTGTAGCACACTAAGAAACAATGAAGACAGAAGAGTTAAACAGAAGGCAGGAGAAGTTGCTTTTGGGAGAGAAATTGCTAATGCAAGATGTGTTTTTCAGTCAAGGTGATCTTATTAACTTCAATAGCTTTTTTCCTTCCTGTTTCCCCCCCCCCATCTCCCAGAGTTAGGAATCGGAGACCTTATTCCAGTGGATGTTAATCATCTAAATATTTGTAAGCCAAAGAAGAAGGATGCTTTCCTGTACCAGCGTACACTCAAGTTCATTCAGGATGTTTTAGCCCAAGAACTTGGAGACTGAGATTTTGCCATCCTTGGCCGCTTACTTCCTCCACTTGGTGTAACACAGTAAGTTCTTCTAACGTTTGTTGGGGGATCTGCAGAACTACAAAGATGTCAGTAGTATTTGCTGCTAAAAAATTTTTAGTACATCTCTGATTTACACACGTCTCCAACTTGTTTCTAAAATGTATTCAAAACAAATACAAACTGGAGTCCTATAAACTTGGCAAAAAGAAAATGTGTGTTGGCTTAGAGCACATGTGATCTGTCGACAAAATGTGTAAAGTCCGTGGCAATTTTGCTGGGAGGAGAAAGGGATTCGATGGGAGAGAAGTTCCACTTAGTCTACAGATATCCCCTCAGGAGTAACACAGATGGACTATGGAGAGTGCACAGAATATCTCCTTTTAGCAAAAACCCTAAAACTACACAAAACTTGCTTTGCAGGTAGGTTATCTCCTTAAGGTAAATACACACCTGGGACTAAAGTCTTACAGAGAGATCAGAAACAAATAATTGAGGTGGTTATTCGTTGTGTCAAAGAGAAGCAGCATATGGCTGCCTCAACGCTTTGGTTTCCTGTCATGTTAGCTTGTCTAGTGACACAATTACAGGAGGTTTTGTAATTCGCTTTTTCATTTAATAGGCCACCCAGATTTGTCAGCAAATAAGGCATCTGTTTTTTGCCTGAGAAAGAGTGAGGCTGGTAGGTTGTCTTGCATATAGACAACTGTAGTTGTTTGTTTTAATATGTTTGTATACGTGAAAATTAAACAAAATAAGTGTTTGCCTTCTTGTACATTTCTCTCTTAATCTTATCGACTTGTGTGATTGCTTGCTTGCTTGCTTTCTTGATGTAAAAAAAGAACATAGAAAATGGAGTAAGACAAAGGTAGGCCTCAACGAGAAAGCTATTGCTTAGAATTTGGAGCTCAGGTAAAGTAAAGCAGGAGTAAATTTAGGTGATCACAAGGTCCCATTGGAAGTGCAGAACACCCCAGATGTTTGGGTTTCTTGAGGCCTAAGTGTATTTATCAGTGGAGATAGATACAGAGAAAAGCAATGTTGTCTTACATGGGTTTATGTGTATGTTACGGATACCTTAAGAGTACTGATGAGAAATAAATATTTTGAGAGAGAAGAAAAAAGCAGCCCTCAATCACCTTTTTTTTAACATCTTAGATTTACAATGTAGTTAAAAGCAGCAGCCTAGTCTAACTGTGGTCTCTTTCCTTCCTTTCTTTCCACCCCCAACCCTCTCTGAAATCCAGCGTAGGCTATGATTAGGCCATACTGCCCTAGATGACCGCTTATTAAATAAGGTCTGTATTGGTAACAGGCTTTAAGATGTCCCTTAGCATCACTTAGTGAGATGATCTAATATCACTGGCCTTTAAAATTATGGCCATGAAAGCTACCAGAGAGGTGGGATGCACTTTGCAGTTCTGTGTGGGCTTGGCGCGGGCACCAGTAGCTGTTGCAGTCCTGCCAGGTGCTGAGGCCACCTCAGTTGTTTCCACTCGAGAGCACTCCAGCCCAGGAGGAGACTACAACTGAAAATGCACTTCTGGAAGTTGAGCCTTGACCTGATGAAGTTGCAGAGTAAAATTCAGAGGATGTACAGCACTACACTGGTAAAAAAGAAAGCATTTTTTTCCCCCCCTAACCAAGATGTAGGTAAGAACACTGCATGGCAGTATTTCAGATAGATAGATAGAAAAGGTAACAGAACTGTTGTAAATTCTAAAGAGGTTTATCCTTTTTACACCCTGACTTAAACTTCAGAGTGTAAATAGATTGGAACACTTTGTATTCACAAAGTAGAGGGTACGTGGAATTCCTTGTGAATAGACAAGGCTTCTAACAACTGAGTGCATTTAGTGTGACAAATCCTGCATTGATTTGAATAGGCTGCTTTGGTTTACAGGGGTTCAGATCAATGACTTTACACATTAATCTCAGTAAATGCATCTATGTTTTGTTACTGTAACTGGAACTCTTGAGGCAACTCTCCTTTTTGTAACTCTATGTGTATATATATATGTGTAACTTTTAAAGCTAATATTTGGGGGAGGGCTTGTTGACATACTGGGTTTTTTTCTGTTGGTTTGGTGTTTTTTAATACAGTAGTGAAATGTGTTTTTAAAATGTACTAGATATGCCACAAAATGTATTAAAGAGGAACGATTTGCCAAATGAATGCTGTGGATCATGTTCACTTTTGTTAAAGAAAGACCTGCATTATTTTTTAGTGATTGTCTCATGCTAGAAGAATCATGTTTACCCTTCATTTTCAGGAAGAGCCATAGTATCGGGGTGGGTGCAGCCAGTCGCCAGTTTTGCCAAGCTGAACAGGTTTCCAGTTGCGCTTTTAGATTTTCAAAAGGGCCTCTTAAACCCTGTACAGGCAGTGCTTTGAGGGTTTGTTGCCAGAGGGTCATGTTTGCTTCCCTTTAGACACTTAGGTTTTTGTGCTTCCCTGGTGTCAGATGATAGATTGATTCAAAATAGTGTCTTGATGTAATACTGAAGTCTCAAACTATGCTCTTAATCCCATTTAGCTGGGAGCCCAGCTGCAGATATGGTTAGCAGGTGTCTGTTGGTCACTTCTCTCACGTAACAAGCGACAGGACAAGAGGAAACAGCCTCAAGTTGTGTCAGGGGAGGTTTAGATTGGACATGAGAAAAAATTCCTTTGCCTAAAGGGTTGTCAAGGCCTGAAAGAGGCTGCCCCAGGACAGTGGTGGAGTCCCCATCCCTGGAGGGCTTTGAAAGCTGTAGAGACATGGTGCTGAGGGACATGGTTCAGTGGTGGACTTGACAGGGTTAATGATTGCACTTGATAATCTTAAAGGTCTTTTCCAACCTGAACGATTCTATGAATCTATGAATAAGATGGTGTTTCATTTGCATTGTGGCATCCAAGGCTGCATTAGTAAGACAAGGGAGAGCCAACAGGAATTTTTCAATCCTCATGTTCTTGTTGTCCAGCACTCTTGTATAGCTATTGGTATTTGTAGGTCGTCAGGTTTTTAATTGCTGTGATTTCAGTAGCGCAAACTGGCTTTCGCTGGGATTTGTGCTCTGTGGCGCCAGGCAGAGCAACTGGGTAGAAAGGAGAAATTTTCCATCTAGTGAAAATGTCAGCTCTGGACAAAAAGAAAAGAGAAAAAAAAGGTTGGTTTTGTCAGAGCGGAAATTTAAAACAGTGTTTTAGGTTTGGTTCTCCTTCTTTCAGTGATCACCCACTTAAAAAAAAAAGGTAATTTGGGCAGTTGCTATACCAAAGAGAACCACTTACCCACCCCAACTGCAAGTGCAGCTGAACAACAGGGATGCTGTAACAACTTAGTCGTTGTACTCCAGGGTCCTGGGCAAGCTCACAGAATGCTACTCTGTTGCCAAAGTGCCTCACATGAAACAAGCACACAGGTGCTTATATATTTGCACCTGGTCAGTTATTCACAGCTGGCTTCTCAGCCTGTGTCAACAATTTTAAGATTTCCAAGTATGGGGTTCACAACATGTAAACTGTCCTGGGATAGCCACTCCCTACCACTCATTACATGGCCCTCAAGACTGGTAGCTATCATGGAGAGCACTGGTTTCCATGGATAATGTCCCAGTGAAAATGGGCAGCAGAGCCAAGGACAGAGCTACGCTGTGAGTTGCCTAGTTGGGGATGCCAGCTGGTGATGGTTTGGTACTTGGCCTCTGTTCACACTGTGCTGGGACTTGACTTAATCCTGAATGAGAACGGAAGAATCAATCACCTCCTGTGGCCTGATTTTGCCGTAGTGGTTTCCCAAACTCAGAGCAAGTCTGGCCCTGCTTTGCTTCTCTTGAGCATTAGAAGTAGAGCCCAGGTCACAAGGACCTAGCTCTGAAAAAGTACTTGGCTGGGGTGTTGAGCACCAGCGTGGAAGATAATCTATTCAGACCGGAGATTCCTCATTCGTTGCCGTAACCTTTTCTGCTGGGCTGTCTGTTCCTTTCCCTTGATTTGCTGCGATTGAACAGGATATGCTGTCACTGAGGGTATAAACCAGGGGGATTCATACTTCAGCGGGCAGCTTGCCAAATACACAGACGTAAGATAGAATGCTAAAGGCCAGATACTTCTCATAGTCAAGGAGAGTAATAAAGCAGATTTTTATTTGACTTGTATAAATCCACTTTAATTGGCTTTCCTGCTAACACTTTCATTAACATGTAAATTAGCTGTCCTAGAGCTGTTAATTATCTTTGCAGAAAATGCTGGATATGGTCATATAAAGTACTCTTTCTTTTTTATGGCTCTTAATGTTTTATACTGACATGTGCCCATAAATATTCACTGTATTGTTTTTCTTAAGAGGAGGACAAAGAGGCTAAAGCCCTGTGTCATCCTGGGTGGAAACAAGGATCTTGCTTCAGCATTATTCACCAGCCTGCTACCATCTTAAACTGACACTCAGGTAGGAAGCTTAGTACTGAGTTTTATTGGTTTGGTCTTAAAAGGTTTTGAGGATCTTTTTGAAGTGTCTGGCAAACGAGGGAGCAGAGGATGGTGGATGCTCAGACAAAGGCAGCAGCCTCTCTTTACAGGATGTCTAGTGTTCAATAGTTGGCATTGGCAGTGAAACAGGTAGGAATATTGCAAGTAAGAAAGTGGCTGGATTCCCAGTTTCCAAGAAGCTGAGAAGAAGCCAATTACTTTTCCTATGGAATAAAAAAAAGAAACAAACCCTCTGAATTTTCTAAATACATCTCTTCTGGAAAAAAAAAAAAAGTATCTGAAAAGACGCTTTTTTCAGCTTCACCAACTGCTTTAAAATGCTCTACTTACTTTAATAATAAAAGATCTTGATGTTTCTCTGAAGTTACCATGACAAGTTGCAATCTGTTTATCATTTCTAACTGCCTGCTTTGAACAAACGGCATCTCCAGTGTTCGGTTTTACAGCACAAGCGAGGCAAAAGCCGGGGCAGCTCGAGCAGGTAACAGACACATTAGGCACCATGGATTATCTTTGCTAAAATCTTGAGCTGGCTTGCTAAGAAATGGAAGATCATTGTGAAGCTTAAACCTGCTTTGGGCTGAGCAGGAGCACTTCATGAGTCAGCCCATCACGGTAAGTAAGTGGACACACCTGAACCCCTGGTCCTGTAGGTGGCTCTGGTGGTATAGTGGGTAAACGTACGGGAGAAGCAAAGCAGGCACACAGGAGCACTTGCCTGGAGTTTCTACAGGGCATAACAGGGGGTGCTTCCCCCAGCTTGGCCATCATTGTCTGAACGATTCCAGAATCACAGCATTGCCTAGATCGGACAAGACCTTTAAAGTCATTGAGTCCAGTCATTAACCTAACAAACACTGACAAGGCCTCGACTAAAGCATTATCCCCAAGCATATTGAACATGAGCATCTCTCAAATCTTCTCTTTGCAAGAATCTGCACAGGACAGACTGGGGTAACTGCTTCTCAGTTCGTCTTACTCTGTGCGTTGCCACTGCCTCTCGGGTACGGAGGCAGAGCACACCTGAGCAGCAGCTTTAGTGACATGCTCTTTAAAAAGTGGTGCACATGCTCTTTAACTTTGTCCTCGGGCTCAGATGCTGTCGCCCAGGTCTAGTTCCATTTTCTTCCAGTGATCCTCTTGTTTCTGAGGGCTGCCTGCTGCAGCACAGCGCTACCGCAGCTGCTGAGGTGAAGGGGAAGCACAGGGCAGCTCCTTCCTTGGCACAAACCAAACAGACGGTAGAACTGACCATCAGCAGAAATGCCACCGCTGCAGCTAGTTAAGATCTACAAGAAGATCCCGGCTAAGCCTTGTTTCCACAAGTGACAGTAAGTAGCAGAACAAGACCAGTCTTACTGCTGCAGTCATGCTGGTATACATTCCCCTGTGAGATATTTGTTCCAGAATAACTGTAGCAGTCTCTTTCCGATATGGGTGCTTTATTCCAAGTGACAGAAATTGATTAATATCTACATTTCATAGGAAGATGTTTTTCTTAAGGTCTTTTTTTCCCCCATACATCATTATATGTTCTTACATATGATTTGTACCCAAAATGAAATAAAACTTCTTAAGATGGATTAATAAAAAGAAATAACTTAGAATAAAGAACTTTTCAAACAAACTGCAGGTAATGTTAGGTTGTATATACGCCATACGCTTCCCTCCAGGGGCGGTATCTTTAAACATGAAACTGAAACGTAGCATGGACAGATGATCTATTTCCTTAAATAAAAATCTTTGTGCGAAAGATTTATTTTTATTTTGCATCATGATTATCATTTCTATAGGAACATTAAAGGGGACAAAAATTTTACAATTCTAAATCAGTATTTGTCTTCGTCAAGGTATTTTTGTTTTGTTCTAAGACAAGCAGTTCGTTGAACCCTTCTGACAGCGCGCCACTGTCTTCATCGTCACTAAATGTAACCCAGTGACTAAAATCTTTCAAGCTGGGGTGTTTTAAATTTTCTGGAGCGTGTGCTGGCGAAGTAGCTGATGCTGCCTGTATGGGAAGAGGGCAGGAAGAATCAGGTTCTAGGTCCAAAAGATTGGTGTTCTCTAGAAGGGAGCTGGTACATGAGAGCTGCAGACGCTGGCCTTCAGGTCCAGGAGGGCCCTGCAGGTTACCCGTCAATCCTGCGGCATTTGGTGCCAGCTGCTTGGTTGTGTTGTTTTCTGGGCAGGCAGAGGATGTGGGAGCCGAGAGCGCAGACTGCGCAGGGAGGGCATGAGCGTCCTGAGTCTGGGGGTGGAACCCAGCATTGTTGTTGTTGGAGTTGAACATCAACCCACTAAAAAGTGGGTTGTCACTGCTCTGGAGAACCTGTAGATGAAGAGCCGCAGGAGCAGACTTCTTTCTTCGTGGTGGCACTTTTGGGGCAAAGGGAGGCAGCGCGATGGCCTCAGCTATGCTAGCTGAGGGGGGCTGCCTTTCACCGCTCCCTGTGCTCTCCTGAGGCTTCCCACCTTGTGGTGTTCTGGGTTTAGGGACTGGAGTAATCTTGGTTGGACTAAGAATAGCTCCAGCTTCTAGACAGGGCTCTGGCAAGCCAAAAGGAGACTGTGCTGTCTGTTGGTCAAACTGCTCGACTGTAGACATAGCCTAAGGGGGAAAAGGAACAAGAGATGTGAGAACAGAAAGGGTACCTTAAACTCTGAGGCACAACTAGTGCAAATCTTATTGATGGTGTTACTGAGAGAAGCTGACAGTACTGGAAGAGAAAAAAAACGGAACAGTAGAAAGAGGAGATCTGACAGCACAGCACAATTTTACACTGTACCTGCTTGGTTCTGTTCTCATGCATCGTGCCTTGGACCGGTGTTGATTTACAGTGTGCTATTTGAGGACAAGGATCCTAGAGCCTGTTTGCTCCCTATATGAGACATACATCTCTTCCTGATGCCATTTCTCTTTCACGTAAAGATTTTGCTCCGGGCTAAATTAACACAGTTCTGAGGAGTTATTTATTTATTACATCTCTCTGCTGACTAATATTTAAGCAAGAATGCGCAGGGAGGGCTAAATTAATGGGGCCATTAGCACCTGCTTTTGGGTATGGGCATGTTCTGATATGCAAGGCTGAAGGACAGTTAGCTAAAACGGACCCAAGAAATGCATTAATGGCTCTGTCACGTCTTACTGATGGGAGGAACTGAAGCTAAAAGTAAACTCTCAAAGTACAACCTAGCATATACTCACCATTTCAAGATATATAAATAACTGGAGCCCAGCTTAGACCAAGAGGGCAGGGGCTGCTTCAGGTTTCTCACACTATGTGACTCAATGAAAGCATTTTATTTATTTATTTCTCTCCCACCATATTAAAAGATAATATATAGGCTTTTTAATGCAGTCAAAATATCCTTTCTATGTCATGATGGACATCATATCCCCTGTCATTTCTTTTGATGTGCTGTGAAGCTGCCCACATTTGATGGCATGCTTTTTTTAACAGTAGAGCTGAATTGGGCAGAGATTTTCATGCACACGAGTCCCATCTGAATTCATTCAGATGGAGGAAGGAATGAACAGAGTCAAAGTGAAATAGATATATTGCTGGAGGAGATTTCGTGTAACTAACACCAAAATAGCAGTCCCTCTCAGCACCTCTGAAAAGTGCCCTGGGAATGTCGACAACATAAACAAAAGAAACAGACCATTCTTTGTTATTGAATGTTTAAGGGAAGGGCACACGCTCTATTGTTTGGAAGGTAAAGGCAGGAGTCCTAACAATTTAGGGCAGAGCTTCTGTCATAGGAAGACTATAAAAGGTTACATTTATCTCCCTCTTTTACTTAAATTGCTTTCACCATTAAATACCCATTTTAGCAGTTCTAGAGGTGAAAAGCTACTATCGCCTTTGTAGAGACCTGACAGAGAGACAGATTAAACCCCCAGCACCTATAGGTTTGTATTTTTAAAAGAACCTGAGCTCTTGAGTAGAATCCAGAATCGAAAGTGAAAGGCTGAATGGCATTATAAGGTGTGTGAGAAAAGCTGGATGTTTCTGAACAGGGCACAGAACAACACTCTGATCAAGAAGCTGCCTCAAATCAATGAAGAGCAGACCACTCATGATACAGTCAAAAGTAAAGACTGTGATAAAGAAGAGATGAGTTTTAAATCCTGACAAGATTTAGAAAAACTGGAAGTAACAAAGACAAAGAGAATGAACTGACAAATAGAAAAGCTGAATATGGCTTTTCTTTTTCCTTTCTGATCAAGTACATTTTTTATGCCTTGGTGACTGTAATACAGAAAATCATTTTAGTGCCTGCTGGCTAAGACCTTTAAATGACAGGACTTCATATAAACTGCTCAACAGCCCACGCCACCTGCCATCATTCACACGGTGTAATGGAGGCTGGATGCATTTTGCTGCAACTATCTTACGTTTTCCACCTTGACTCCGGTCCTTTGCAGAGGTACTGGCTTCTTTGCAGTTGGAACTTTGGGTGGAGGGCGATGGGGCACAAGCACTGGTCCTGCCTGCAACCCTTGAAATGATGCTGACTTTGTGATGCTGGGAAGTGGCTCAGGTTTGGTGATTGTTTGGCTTCTCATTGGAGCAGGCTTTACTGCATCTTCCTGTAGTCCTGAAGAGCAAAAACAATTAATGTCTTGGTGTGGTCTGAATGTAGCTTCAAGATAATTTCTTTCACAATCATGTTTCCCAAAATGTGCGTGCCTAAATGGAATGTGCCCAGACCAGAAAGATAGGTTTTAGAAATAAACACAGACCTTTGAAATCCTGTCATTTTTGTAAGAAGCAGTTATGGAAAAACTCTCTGAATTAATTTCATGCCAAACCAGCGGTGGTGTGCCACCATTTGGCCAAGTGGATAAAACACTGGCTGGGACTTCAGGAGTACTGGACTCAAGTCCTGAGTCTCCTTTTGCCCTGGTTTCCCTATCTGGATAATCATGACTATGATACTGAGGTGTGCCTTGTACTTTGGGAAGAACTGTAAATGCCAACTGATGGTAAAGCACAAGAGACTGAAAGTGACCCTGATTGGACTTAGTTTCCTCACCAACGTTGAGCGGAATGCTTCATGTGAATTTCAAAATTAAGGAAGAGTAAATCTGACTTAAAAACAAAATGTATAGCACTCTTAAGAACAAACATCAAGATGCCTTTATGACATTTCTAATTAAATTGGATTATTCCAAAATGCATTTGCTCTATTTACAAATAAAAAGGGATGTTTTCCTCCTAAACTGAGAGCCTTGCGAACTCAGCTAGCTATTTTAGGAGTCATACTGCATTCTTTTTCATTTCGTACAGCATCAGCAGAAAGACTACTTGCAGGCCTGGAGGGTATATTCATACCACCTAAGTTTTAATACCAAAGCTAGTTTCCTGCTCTGACCTGCCCTTGCAAGAAGTTCTCTTCTCTAGGGATTACACAGAGTGGCCTTTTAGCTTAGCTATTCAAGCCGGAGTGGTGCAAACGTCTATCTAGGCTACAACTGTACTTGCTGTCTAAACGTGAACAGAATCCAGGTTATTTCTCCCATAGCTGTACTTGCTCTCCTAGTCCTGCCTGGACTAGTGAGCACGCACTAAATAGAGCGGCAAATACCCCCTGTGCAACTCTGAGCTGACACAGGCACCATCAGTTTAGGAAAATCCCATCTTTATCTTTTAATTTTTTTAGACTGAAAACTTGAAGTGCTCCTGGTAACAGCTTCTACAACAAAATACACAGCTTGAGTCATCTTGGGGAGAAAAAAAAAAAAGGTTAATATTATCAAAACTGACAGAGAACACAAAGTACAAGCTTGTAAGAATGTGTATGTCAGTGTTCAGGTAAGCTTCTGAAGAGAAATACGTGCATCTGGGCTATGATGGGAAGGACGAATACACCTACAGTTTTCTTTATTTAAAGGTTTTTAGCAGAAAGCTGTGCTCACCTCCTTTAGCTTCCATAAGACATCTAATAGCTTCTTCTGCTTCCTCAGCTGTGGTGGTTTTGATCTGCTTGACGTTGTAAGGTTTACTTATTCCAGTTCGGACTTTAGGCTTTAAAAAAAGTAGAGAATGAGTAATCTTGAGAATATTGTTTTTTTTTTTTCTTGTACACTTGCAATCTTACAGCTAAACTCACACAACCGTAAAGTTCTGGTTTTGCCAGTGGCTATTCAGCAATCTATAAATCCTAAAGAAATGGCGGGGAGATTTCTGGCAGACTTTACATCTTTGTTACCAGCTGCCACAGCCAGACCCTCAGCCACCCCTTGTCCAATGCGTTAAGGGTTCTCACCCAACATAGGAGGAGTCAGGAGGTGTTTCCACATTCTGGTCTGGGGCTACTCAGAGGGCTCACAGCCTTGCTAGCAATGGTCAAGCCTTTTCCTATATGCTGAGCGGGCACTGGCACAACCCATCGAAAAAGAGGTGAGAAAAGAATTAAAGCATGGTGTCATGGTGTCAAAATTTAAAGTTAGCATCTGTCGGAAAGCAGCATGTGGAATAAACCAATGGTGCCCTGGTCTGGCTCCATTCTCTCTCCCTTTTTGGTATTTCTAATTCCTGGCATTTTAATAACATTTTTCAAGTGTCAAGCAGGTCCTGCAGTCTAATATTACTGTACAGGAAGTTCATTTTAGCATTTCCAGCTCAGGCATGGGATGGACTTACTTCCTTGTATTAAAGGGGCATCATAGAATGTTAGGTGTTGGAAGGGACCTCTAGAGATCATCTAGTCCAAACCCCCTGCCTAAGCAGGATTGCCCTGGGCAGGCCACACAGGAACACATCCAGGCGGGTTTTGAAAGTCTCCAGAAGAGGAGTATGTCATGCTCAGTGTCTACAGGGTCTGTGGAGATGGGGAACAATGCTAAATGGCCACACTACGTGGCAGGACTCACCGGCTGCTGAGGGGCTCCAGGTAACAGCTTTGCCGTTGCCAGGATGGAGCAGGTGGATTGGCTTCCTGGAGAAAGGGAACCATCTGAGGGGGACTTTTTGCCTGATGTTCCAGCTGAAAGAGAAATAAATACGGCTTTTTACATTGAAGAGCTGGTACAACATTTTATCTGCAATGGAGCATAACCAACGTGCCTTGAAATTGTTTATGATAAACAAAAGAGACTGTCACTCTCCTTGCCCCTCCAGGGGCAGTTATATTAGGCAAGACCTTTTTGTAGGACAACGGGGACCTTGAGTCCCTCTGCCTGAGTGCCAAGACACTTGAATCTAGGAGGAGTAATGGCCTAAACTATTACTGGTCTAATCTAAGGCGAAAAAAACCTCAACACAGAATAAAATGTTGGAATCTTGAACTGTATCAGGAAGCAGTTTCCTCATTAAGTCTTGCTTTCATTTATCACAGAATCAGAAAATCACAGACCGGCTTAAGTTGGAAGGCACCTTAAAGATCACCTCGTTCCAACGCCCCTGCCATAGGCAGGGACACCTCCCACTAGACCAGGATGCTCAGAGCCTCATCCAGCCTGGTCTTAAACGCTTCCAGGGATGAGGCGTGCACGACTTCTCTGGGCAACCTGTTAATTTAATTAATGCTCAGGTGAGGTTATTTAACATTGCATTCCAGGCACAGAAATACAGATATCAGTGTTGTCACTTCTAGGCAATAGACTCAGAAATGAATGGGAATAATCCCAAAGAACTAATCTTCCAGCAGTGAGTCTGACAGGACCTTTAATATAAGACTGAAAAATACACAGAGAAGACAGACTTTTGAGCTGCAAGAAAAGATGTGACATATGGCTTGTGTCATACAGACAGCAAAGAAGATGATGCTGATCTAGCAGTCAGCATTCATCCAGAAGTAGCCACAAAAACAGGAGCAGCAGAGCATGAATGGCATCTCAGGTGCACCTCAGAGTTTAGGTTAAGAGCATCACTTCCCCTTTGTGCCTCACTGAAAGTCATAAGCCACTCACTTAGCATTTCTTTCTTAAAGACAAAAACAAGCAAGAATTGCTTGCAAAGCAGAAAAGAACAAAACCTGTCCAGAACAAGCATTTGGTCAAAGCTTTGTTTTCAAAAGATCACAATTAAGTCAGAAAAAAAAACAACACAAAACTGTAAGAAAACACTCAGTGACTTTGGAAATCAGCAGGCGCAACTACTGATGTTTATTTTTATTGCCACAAAGTGGCCGGTCAACTCGCTAACCTGAGTGATGAGTTAGCATGAAGGCTATGGTCCATTCCATCCACACTAAAGGCGTGGAATATCTGCCATCCTAAAGACAAATTTCTCCTGTTGCTAAGTGCAGCCATAGCCAGGCTGGAACAGACTGGGAAGCAAGTACAAGTACCTGAACAGCCTGCCATTTCAGAGCAAGGTATTACATTCTTTGTCACCCAGAAGCGACAGGCTGGGTGCCAACGCAGTATTAAAAAAACGTTAAAACTCACCAGGAGGGGGAGGCCTCTGTGGTGGCTGAAGAGGCCGAGGCCTGGTAGGAGTGGACAGAGACCTGCTTGGAGTCCGGCGATGGGATTCCCCACTTGCCTCCAGCTCCCTCTTTGTATCGGCCATGTCTGTATCGTTTTAGAATTTCAGAAAGGATCTGTATTAGATACCCACTGGGTGAGATGCACCAAATCTGAGTGGTCAGGAGAGAGGCGATTAAGAATGGGAGGCCTCAACTAGATCTCTCAGCAACACGACATGGCTCATTTCACACTGTTTTGCTCTCCCTGAATGTCTCCCTGCTCCCACTCCAGGAAACATCTACCCTTTTTTGTCAAACACTTCTCTCTCTGCTTTTCCAACGTTTATTAGCTGTTTGTGCCGACACAAAGACTGCCTGCATCTGATTACAGGGTTACTAGTCATCTTGCTAGATTCTGAGCTTTTCACAGTCGAACTTGGTGTCAACATGATCTTGTTCAAATTGTGTCATGGCAGCCACACGGAGGCTAGTCATGGTCAATCCTTTGTTCTTCCCTCTTGAACACAGGAATTCCCTCTGAGGATTAGACGACTGCCCTTGCTCAGGAGAACTGGTTTTATACCAGAGAAAAATCTGTCAGAATGGGTCACTCATCACATCTCAGCTTTCTCCTAACAGGTATACCTGCCTCAATTTGCTAGCCCTTGGCTGTGCCTTACATGACGAGGCTTTTACAGTCTTTCATCCTGTCTAAACCTCTCTGACAGTTGTCGAGGCAAGAAGTAGGGATTGCTTTAGTCTCCCAGTCTGCTGAAGTGAGGGCTTTTGCTGCAGTTCTCTCATCCCGACACGGCTGCCAAGCCATGTAGCTCTGTTCTTTAGGGCTCCAAAATCCACTGGGCTTAATTTTGTCCCTGTGGTTTGGAGAGGATGGTGAAGGAATTGTGTAGCAGCAGTCTCTCATACCTCGGGCATTTTCACACAGGTTCCTGTTTTTCAGAGAGCTGTGCTCTGCAGGGAATACTGAGCTGCCTCACAGTTTCCTGCTCCCCCTCAGCAGCGGATGGCAGCCATAGAGACACAGCCTGTGATCTGCCCAACCCGTCCTCCCCCTTCTCTCTGCATTTCCAGTACTTCTAAGCTGCAGAAATGGGCTCACTGGTAGGATTCGAGGAGTCACGCAGGCATCTAAATGCATGGCTTGAAATTCTGGCAGTAACACTGCACACAAAACAAAAACCAGCCACCACCACTCTATCCCTTCCCCTAAGAGGCTGTTGGTTTTAGGCAACACCTCTCAGGGACATCAGTTTTATGAGGCTATGCCCTCTGACCTCAGAAACACACATACACACCGGTATGCCCGTTATTTGTTTCCACTGTGTCTAACACCAGCTGTACAATCATCATATCTTCAACTAGAAATTACTCAGGCAGAATTAGAAGCTTACAGAGACATCTGAAATTGCAGAAACTTTCAAGATGGATTGAATGTATCATATTTTGAGTTGTGTGAGATTGTGACCCCTCCTTGACATCCTTCAAACTATACTTTATAATCTCCATTTGCTTTGTGATATTTTTTTGGAGAAGAGTTCATGTGGGTGAAAAGAATCACTGCAATTCTCTGTAGCTTAATGAATCATCACGCAGTAGGCCAAGAGGTGTTTGGAGGGCAAGGCATCCTATAATATGAAGTGATTGGCTTCACAGTATTTAATAACAACAGATTACTCCTTGGCTCACAGTTAGGTTTCTGGGTCTGGCCACACTGCACCCAGCCTATGACTCAAGGTGGGCAAGAAAGCTGCACATCACTCTGTTTGGAAAATCTGTCTGTGTAAACTTAGAAATTTCATTTAATCTTTTTGAACTCTGCTTCTGACTCAACCTTTGAAGGTATTAGAGTTTTCACTTTTATGTCAGAAGACATAACACTTCTGAGAGAGTGCAGAAAGACAGCTACTGAATCACTTGCTGTCACGAAGTGTTTAATACGTGACCCAGCCTGTCAATGCTTGGTCACCACAGCATGTCTTGATCACATCCCAATATAAGGCGACGACTGGCTTGGCTAGTTCTTGCTGCAGTTTTCATCTGAATTCTCTTCACAGCTTTATCTTCTCTTTACCAAGTCATTTCACAATAACACGCAAACAAACCAGGTGACCGGCAGAAAAAAAAAAGAGAACACCTACTTATGAAGCACTGGAAGAATGAATATACCTGTTGTGTGAACCACGACTTCTTCAGAGATAAATAAAACCGGAACAAAGGAGAAACTTCAGGCTTCTTTGAAATAAGTCATTTGAACACAACGACCTTCTGGACTGTCCAGCTTACACCCAACTGCACTGGCACAGCTGTCGTTCAAAGGACAGGGCCTAGTTGAATCAACAGAATTCCTCTGGTTTGATTTTGCTCTGGCCCCCACCAATAAGAAAATAATGGACATTTTTTTCTTGTATGCTCTGGTGCTGAACAACAGCAAATGGATAAAAAGACTTAGTTTCTCCTGACAGCATTTCTCAGCTCTCCTGCCTTGCCCTGGGCTAGAGAGGAGGAGGATCTAAGCTTTCTTATTTGTATTGCTGTCATGCCTCACAGTCATTAACTGAAGGGGGGTTAAGCATCAACATGTACCAAAAAGATGATCCTTATCTTTAGAGGACCTACAATGAAAATATAAATGACCAGGAAAACAAGACAAAAGGAATACAAACAACATAACCTCAGGTCTTACTTTAAGGAATGTTGATAATTTACCTTTATACAGCCTTGAGTCTTGACTAGCTTTACTTGAAGGATCTATGGATGCAAAATGTCTAGAGCCCTCAGGCATGTCTTCTGCGGCATCTGCTACTAGGTGTTGACACAAAGCATCATCTAAATAATCATCGTCATCTTCCACAATATCACCTGAATTAAAATATTGAATAACAAAGACTTAGTGAGCAAATGCATTGTGTCTCTCTCCTACCAATCAATGAATTCAATATTTGTGTTGGACAAGCTTCTTGTGTAACCCATCTGTTTTATTACAGTTTGTTTCTGCACAGACAAGCGTACCATACCTTGGATTTGCTAACTTACGTTGTAACACTAAATCAGAAGGACTCATCTAAGCAACAGTTCTCTGCCCAGGCAGTGCTGGGTCATGGCTTTAGTTACAATTATCTTTTAAGAAGTGTGGCTTCATTACAAATTAAGATACCACTAACAAACACTGATACCGTACCTTCTCTGTGCAACCAAAGTCAGCAAAGCAATTTCTCACAACTTAGCTTAGAAACCTGCTGCTCACCTTCTGAGTCATAGTCCAAACTTGAGAAGTCAAAATTTTCTTCCAGAAGACAGGAGTTTGCCGTGGGAGACATGGGGACAATACTGTCCCGTTTTCGAGCAATTTCCTCCTGAAGACCCTTTAGCCAGTCCTTGGTCTTGGGCCGGATCTTCACTGTTCTGCCTCTGACCTAAAGCAAAGAAAGAATTGTTTCCCCTTTGCCAAGCAACTTCACAAAATCAGAACACCTGAACAGAATAGGCAAGTGCTGCCAGTGTATTACAGAACTTCTTCAGAACCTGATACAACTAAACCTTCATTTCAGAAGCTCAATGAAAAGGAAGTGCTCTTCCTATCTCCATAACCAAGTTTTCAGACTGTAACAATATTTTTGAAGAAAAGGAGCTTCACAGCTCAAAAGAACTGCTGCTGCATTTGGGAAATACTTGAGAAATAGTTGAAACATCAAATATCATCAAAACGATACTGTGACAGTAATAATGGTGTGGGAGGGTTCCATTTTTGAGTCAGTAGCTTTAAAACACAAAGGAATTTGCTACCTGGTGCCATCTGTGAGGAGACTCTGCTCAGAAAATCCCAAATAGGATGGTTGATGTACATAGAAAGTGTTATTAGTAAGCGGATCAAGACTACAGCTGCTTATGTGTGTTGCTCTATGACATTTGGGGTGAGATGTATCCAAGACAGCACGTTCAGCAGTCAAAATTACTTTGGAAAGTTTTCGAATCGCATTCCCAGCACCTTTGTGTGTCATGCACATACAATTGTGCTTGGGTCTGTGCTATAAATTACATCAGTGAAATGAGCCAAATCAATAGATATCCAAATATGCAAGAAGAATGAGGGTTAAATTCATCACTTAAACGCTAAGTTTCTAGCACTGCCCCACAAACAGTTTCATCAGCATAAATGTGGGGGTGGATGAATTGTAGAGCATGTGCGTGGGAAAGAGGAGCAGGGGATGGGAAGGTAAACGCCTACTGCTAACGCTGAGCCTGCCATGGAGGCCAATGAGTCATGCTGTTCCAGCTTCACAGAAGGAGTTTATTTGATACACTTAAAAAGAACAAAAAAATCTCCAAATCAGAGTTGTGAGGATGCTTTGGCAACAGTATAAAGTGACGCATAATCTCAGGAGAACTCCTTCAAGTGCCAGTCACCGAGTCCATGTATTCTGCAGTGGTATCAGAGGCCAGATACTAAGCAGTGCTTAGGAGCTCCAGGAAGAGTCTTCTCCTGCCCGCCTGAAACTGAAATACTGCATTAAAAGCCTCAGCAGCTGTGAAAGGTAAAAATTTTGTAAGCGCTAAGTTTCTTTAAAATAATGTGACTTGACTGAGCTAGAAATTCAATTATCTCATTCTAAGAAACCACTTCTGAGAAATCTGTTACAAAATTATTATTATAGGTTTGACAGAGTCTTACTTTGACACCATCTATATCCAGAACACGAAGAGCTGACTTGCTGTCTGCAAATGTCACCAGCATCTGACCTCCACTGATCCTAGTAAAAAAAAGGCAGAGGAGAGAAAACAGTGCATTTTTGCATTGAATGAAAAGCCTTAGAGGCAAGCATGATAGTTTTGTAAAGCTATGTATTTGGTTTTACTTGTATTTTCTTCACAACTCCACTTTGGAGGGAGGAGTAAGTGATCTATGAATTCCAGCTGAGCTCTCTCTCCCTCTCAAAATATGAGAAGCCATACTATTAAAAAATAAGCAAGATGAACCCTAGAAGAAAGGAGAGCCAGCCAGGAAATCCTAGTAAGTGTGAAGAATGCTGTAAGAGAGCAGACATCCTTGGAGGAAGCGAAGCAGAGCCTCAAGGACCCGCCAGCAAAAGCAACGCCTGGAAATGAGGCCTGAATCTCAAGGTGATGATTCACATCAAAGCCTCTGCTTTATGGTGCTCTACTGAATAAAATTCTCCACTCGGGCAAGAAAGCAGTTGGACTATTTCTTTAACACATTGACAAGAGGTGAAAGATACTCAGAATACTTTTATTCAATTTCTAATGAAGAATTCAACATGCAGTGAAGGAATTTAGCATACTACTTTCTAATTCAAGGTTAATCCTGTCAGGACAAAAAGGGAATTTCTAGTCCGTGTTTTTGAACAGATGACAAGCCATTTCAGATCCCAGACTTACCTGACCAGAACAATAGTGCCATAATCCTCAAACATTTGCATAAGCTCTGTACGCAAGTCCTCAGGAAATTCGTTTTTCTCTTCAGGCACCGGTGATAGCAGATTTACCACTACTGTGGCATCCAGTGGTCCCTGGAAAGACGACACTTCCTGGAATACACTCTCACGGGCAGCTTGATCAACTTCCTGAACTTCCACTTCTACAATAGCTAACACTGGCCTACATGAAACAAAGGAGAAGTGCTTATTTAAAATTAAGATCACCCTCACCTGATAGGAAATGCTTATATAAAACTGAAATCAACGTCTAGTAGTAGTAGAGGTAAGAATTTAATTGTGTGAAGGAAAGAGAGTGTCTTGCTTAAACTCTGTACATCTACGATCATTTTTAATGTCATGACAAATTTTGCTAATTTTTAATTATAATTTTATTTAATATTCAATTAAGCTTACAATACCCTAGAAGGAAGTGATTATTACACACGTTCTACACAGAGAGAGAAGTGGAACTAATGACTTAAGGTGTCAAAAACCACTGTGGCTGGCAACGTAAGGCAGAAGTTCAGAGCCTGGTGGATTGTTTCAGTTTTCCTGCAGGAAGATCATGCCTTGAGCACTGTTCACTACATTTACCAGCCCTGCATTCATTGAATGTAACGGTGAGAACACATCACAAAAGAATTAAAATAACAACTGCACGTAGCACTCCCAGGAAACATGCAGTCTAAAAATACCAGGATACTTCACTCGTTATCAAACAGCTGTCTCCCAAAACATCTACAGATTGGTAAGGCAGTATATTATTTTCTGTCAGACAAGGCCACATAAAAATGCCTTCTTCCAAAAACTAAGGACAAGGTATTCTAAGTGGTATAATGTGGTTATGTAGCAAACAAATGTCAATCCATCACATTATAAGCAGTCAACACTGCAAACTTGCTTCTTCAGCCCTTTCTTACAACGACCTCTCCGTGTGTTAGACCTAAATAAAATTGAGAAAGCTGTCTGCAAGAGTATAGCTTGTCTCATCGAAACAGATGCAATCCACATTCTCAAGTTTCCACCTGCACATACACACAAAGCAGTAACTGGGGTGGCTGCTCTTCTAATTATATCAAAATTTCTGCTTCCTGCAATAGAGCAGGCTCTGGAATATGCATTACCGGAACGGAAGAAAGCAACAATTTTCAGCAGAGGTAGAAAGGAATAGTAAAGGGAAAAAAAACATATAGGAAGTGTTAACCATTACTATAAGCACAGTGAATCACAATGCATTTCCATATGCCACGAAGATGTTGCTAAGCCCTCTTTCCAGCACAAACCTTGAAAAAGCAAACCTGCTGACTGTACATAAAAAGCAGGTTTTGCAGTCAAGTTTGCTGAAATAAAAACCCAATGTACAACAGCCATGTTTCACAGACTGCATCCTCAGGGTCCCATATAATGAGTGCAGCAGTTCCACTGTGATTTGTGGAAGACAGCAACGTCAAAGCCTTGACACAGAGAAATCGATTGCAGGAAGCATGCTCGTCCCTTGCTGGAGGAATACAGAACAGTCCTCGCATACAAGAGCACCATGAGAAGCTACTCAGAGCCAGCTACTGTCGGTCACCAAGCATTGCTTGAAGGAACAATACTGTAGCATTTCCATCGGGCATGGAAACGGTGAGACAGATCATCCATAATGCAAGGGAGCTTTCACAGTGTTTTTATTATAGAGTTTGTTTTGGAGAAGTGAAGTGGTCACAAGTTTAACAAAAAAAAAGGTCACTCACATCCCTAAAGAAAAGTTAGTGATACGGACCAACAAGTGGCACTGGGCTTTGGTTTTTTTCCCTCCTTCTTCCACCTCCATTTCTAAGGGAAACCCAGAAGACAAACACTTCCCTGCTTTGAAGAGGTCACACCTGGCCCTATATCCATGGCTTACAGCTTTTCAGGCCACACAATCCCAACCTCCTCCTCTCCCACAGGAAGCTGAGTTAGAGTCCATCAGAGCAGCTTGTTTTGGTATTGGAGCTTTCCAAAACCAACAACAGAAAGCCCTCAGTTTTCTTTACCTGCTGCTGCCATTTATCCAACCCTTGCTGAGACCACAGAATTGCAGAAATCAATACAGGACCATAGATACTTGCCACTCTGGTATAAAACCCACCATGAGGGAAAAAAACCCAACCCACCAAAACAATACTGAATACAGAATAAGGGTGTCATTCCTATTACAACCAGACTCAAGTCTCTCACCTCTGAAGGGGTAATTCAGTATGGCACATTCTAACCTAGCAGCTCTTTCTCCAATTATCTGCTTAGGACTTTACCTGTGATCAGATGCTTGCAGCTCTGCTCTCCCATAGTACATCAAGGCTCCAGGGGTCCAGGTGTGCCTGACTTTAGTTTCAGCATTCAGATCACTGTCTAGAAGATTGACCTCTTCAGCTATGAAGCACAAAACAGGATTTAAAATTCACCCAAAGCTAGTTAAAAGCCATTTTATTAGGATGCACTTCACAGACCCTAGTAATAGGAAGTAGCAGTTTTTTGTTCTTGCATATACCACCAAAAGAAGAGCTTGGATCCTAAAAGATTTACAAGTTAGGGACTAGGAAAAAAAAGTACAGAAAGGACAAGGAGTACAACAGAGACAGCTGATGACTAAAATAAGACACCTGCAAAATGGTTAATCTGAATGTCACCCAATCAATTACCTGCAAAATCTAGGCTGAGAGTCGTGTTAGTATTTTATCTTCTGCCCCATTATTGAGCACAGACACAGACCCTGTACTTGCAAAATACACTGCAAATCAGAGTAATACATGGGTATTGGAGAAATAATACACAAGAAATGGGAGAAAGCAGACCCATGCAAATTCAACCTCCAAATACTTCTTTTGCAATGCATTAAGATGACAGAAAGCGCTTCAGACATTATGCTAGAGAGAGGTATTACACTGCTGTCAATAACAGGAAAGTTTTTAGGTCACTGTTTGAGCTAATGGATAACTCTATCTCTTTCCTGTGGAGTTGAAAATGAGTTAATACGGAGTTTCACCATATTCCCCTGGGGCTACACCTTCTTCTCAGAAGGCAAACAGTCCTCCAGCTTACAGCAGCAAAAAGAAGCAAGGCAAAAGAATTAGAACTGAGAGGCAGAATGGCCTTGCCACCAGCAGTAAAGGAGAGGAACTCTGCTACTGAACTAATTAGAAAAGCTTAGCAAGGCTGAGAAGGTGGGTGAACAGAGAAGGGGACAGCTCTACCCTCCCTCCCCATGAGCTAGTGGTGGGAGGCCTACAAGCTCTAAAGAAAGGAACCTGCCTCAGCTCTTGCAGACCAGCTAGATAGGTCCTACATTCTGTGTGCACTCCATCAAAGTCCTCCCAGAGGCAAGCCTTTCCATGCAAAATAAGGAATATGCATTGGAAATGCTGAAGGGTTTTCTTTCTCCCAACACGAAAAGAGCACAAAAGGGCTGTTTTAACTTCCTTGTAAGTCTCTTTTCCAGATTACATCTCTGTCAGTGGTTTAAACTCATAAGTTTATTTTATTTTTCATTCCTTATGTAAGAGTGATTAACTCTTGTATCACATTGACATGTACCCTCTGATTGTCCTGTTTTGCTTTGTAGTTTTCACACTTCACGTATGACGTGGATTCCAAGCAGTAGTTCCCAGGCACATTATAAACCACATCTGCAGGCATAAACCAAACTACTACTTCAGTGATTACACTTTTAGTATGAATTTGTTCAGATCAGATGTACCTGCAGACTGAAAGAATGGTTATGTATCCCTGGATACAGAAATACTTTTTACTAACATGTGAAAACAGTCCTTCTGTTGTGCTGGCCTTTCATGTTCTCAAAGTACTTCATAAATACTAATTAAAGAAAACTCCTCCGATTCCAGAAACTAGCAGAAATATTCCTAAGAATTATCAAGGCAAAAGAAATTACAGAAAAGTGCTTATACACCTACTGAGGTCAACAGCTATAAAAGTCTAGCCATTACACCACCAGAACTTCCTGTGGACTACTGATTCTGTTGAAAGCAGCAGAATAATTTCTAGACTGCTACAGCTGGATTGGTTTCAGTTCTTCAGTGAGTTCCCAGTCCCTTTTCAATCTGTATCATGAAGGCTTTGTTCACATGCTCAAGAAGAAGGGGCTCTCCATCTCTGCAAGTTATTCCAGTGAAGCTAAAAGAACATCTGCTTGAGTAAAGCTACTGCAATTTGACTAAGTAAGTCTACAAGACACCTCTCAGCCCAGAATGGACTAACTCCCTTCCTCACCATTCACTAGATTAAATCCCCTTATGTGGTTTCTGGATGAAATCTATAACAACTTTCAGATAGAGGAGGAGGGAAGATCCTACGCACCTGTTTTTTCAAAAGGCAGTTTCTTTCTCCACCAAAGGACTCTGTCAGTCCAAGCTGGGGTTCTGCACTTATCGCTTGTATCATACGCTTCTGAGCCAACATCGTATTTGTATGTTGGTCCAAAATTAATAGTCCCTTCATGGAAATCGTTAAAAATCTATGAAAAGAAATATCAACTCTCTGACTCAGTTACAGACGAGGTAGGTGCCATTGTGACATATCAATTTCCTGGCAAACAAACAACATTCTCATTTTTAAACAAATCAATACATTCAGATATTATAAATAAGGATCTGAAAGCGCCACTTTTCACTCTCTCAAGGAATCAGACTATAAGCCATCATGCAGGTATTCAAGTAAATGAGACACACTGCCTTACTTTTCCACTGGATTTCTGCTGTTGCAGTTGATCAAATTCCAGAAGTGTCTTCCAATCTTGACGTTTGAGAAAATAAAAGACTTCCTCATATGTTAGATCAATGCGATAGTTAAAATCGCCGCACCAAAAGACATAGTCATGTGAGAACACGCTCCGCCCCTAGTTAATAGAATATCGTTAATGTTAAATCAAATTCATGAAAACACCTTTTAAATGCGCTGAAACATACAACTCAGTCTCTGAATTTTTAAGTACCAGGCCTACTTGACACATTCTATTTGTTTAAATCCATCTTGTGCTAAAATGGAATGGTTCCTTCACTGCCTTCTGCATCCCACTGAGCTGATTTTTGTAAACAAGAGTGTCAGACTCTGCCTCCTGTTTCCTGAAGGTATGTCTCAGCTGGGTTTCCAGCTTTAAAGTCACAATTTGGCTATCATAAATATTAAAAATATATGTTTGTTTCCCTAACACATTTCACAGACACATATTTACATACTCTAAATATAACAGAAAATGTGTTCTGGTGCTAAGGCACATTTAGCAACAAAGGTCCTGAGTAAGAATAAGCTCCAAATTTGATCTTATGTGCATGTCATAGTTCTGTAAATGTACTGAAATAAAACATGAAGGAAAAATCACTCCAATTCTAATCAGTTGGTGTTTGGTTGGTTGTTTTTTTTCGTTTAAGCTCTAAACCCCAGAGATTTGTAAAGGAAATCTTCCAGAGCTGTGTGTCTCACAGCACTAGAGGGCACTCTTTATATGCAATAGACACACAAGGTACATTCAACTATTCTAAATGTAAAGGATATAAAAGAGTTAATGAGGTATTAGAAGGAAACACTACCATAAGCACATCTTTATGGCCATTTGGAACAGATATTCTACGCAGGACGTTCAGATTGTCAGTATTAGTTCCCACATAAACCAACCGATTGATATGCTGTATGTGCCAAGCCTCTAAACCTTGCAAATAACAGGGAGTTAACATTTTATGCTTTGCGACCTAAATGCCATTTTTTGCTGACTAACCAGAATACACAAACCGGTCCATTCGCTCCCTGGTTTAGGACCTCTCCAGAGAAGACTGAGAAAGCAAGCATTGTGGAAATCAAAGCAACAAACACTAAAGGCAACAAAGAAACACTGCTACCATATCCCCAGGGGTTATCTGCTGGCCTGAGGAGACAAGTGTGAAGTGTAACACCAGGGTGACTGATTTCACACCTTCTAGGGGGAAAACATTCATACAGACCAATAGTGCCTCCTTGCCAGACTCTAAGAAAAGCCAGCACTTCCTCAACAGTGACACGTTCGTGAGGCTAAAATGAAGGGAACAGAAAGTACCATACCAGTGACCATAACTTATAGATCGTCCTTGAGCAGGAGCAGCTAAAGCACTGGTGTGCTGAGTGGCACGGATGGTCTTTTAGGAACCCATGCTAACTATTGCCAGCAAGAGCTATCTGTATCGTGCTCTCAGTCACCTAGATCTTATCCATCAGGCCTTACAGATTTGTCAGTTAAGTCGCACCATTCTGAAAGCTCAACTTGAAAACTGTTCAAAGGTGAGGACTTCTCAAGCACTGCAGCTATATTTTTTTGAAAGTCGCAGAACTTTTGTAATGCAAGCGCTATACTGTGTGGTATCTGGTCTCCTATGAAACATGCTTGCTTTTTTTTTTTTTTTTTAAATGTTTTCTTTACTATTTTCTTTTATGGTCATTCTCCATAGTACTGAGATGAATTATTTGATGATCTGTCATCAAAGACAGCCTGTGACCAGCTTTCATAATGTAAAGATACAGCCTTTATCTCCAATGTTTTTAGCATAAATACACCTACACTTACCATTGGGAAGCTGAGTTTCTGTGTGATTTCTTTATAATCTTCATTCCTCTCTTTCACCTGAGTCTGTCCAGCAGTTAAGTGACTGCATATAAAGCAGAAACTAGTACTATAGAACTGAAAACGAATGCTCACTGCCCCTTTATTTCCAGCTTTTCCTCCCATTCCTGTCTTCACGGTGTCTATTGCTACATCCCTGTATTAGAAAAAAAAAAAAAAAAATGGAAAAAAAAGAGTAAAGGTCTGTAGGGATAAATGCTCATTTAACTTTGACTGCAACATAAAAGAAAAGCCAATTTACAATGCCATGTCTTCTCCTCCAGAAAGCTTGCTGCTTTTAGGCACCACCTTTTAGGCTGCAAAGTTACTCGATGATGTTCATGTATTTGTTTCAAATTAAGTATAACACAATAGTATTGCTGTATTGTTCGGAAGGAACATTATTTCTGAAATACTGGGAATTTCTACAGAATATACTTTTCAAGTTTACCTCTACCATGATCTTTAAAATAGTGACAATAACTAATTTTACTGTTACATTCCCTTTTACTTTTGAATATATGGGCATCTGTTTTTCAGATAGTTAACAATTTAATTAGTGTTACTATGTGTGAAATCCAGCTTCATAGTTGATGTTGAATTTTTTAGCCAATTGAAGAGCAACAGATCATAATCCATAATTTCTTAAATCAGGTGCAATAAAAATCGATGATCACTGGATACAGCTATTTATACCTAACTCCTAAAATGAGTCCTATAACGATGACAAATTGCTTAGGGTTGTTAATTACATAGTATTACAATGTCATGATTAGCATACACTTTACTACAGAAAGATGACTTGGCAAAGCAAACCACTTGCTCACAGGATAATGCCTCCCAGGTAGCCAGTCTACCCAACAATAAAGCATGCCTGTCTGATCAGATAAGTAAATGATGACATCATTGTTGTAACCAACCCCAGCACCATGCATGCCCTTCATAGCCAAAAAATTTTACTTTCCAGATAGAAGTCAAGCAGATCTGGACTAGAATATTACTAGCTTTAAGCAAGAGGCAGGGAGAGTTAGAGTTATTGTCCGGCATTCATGATCTGAATGACGCAAGATATTACAGGCTCTCTTCCCTACAACCCCCTTCATTTTCTTCTCTCTTCCTGCTCCCCTTTTCTATCTTTTTATCTCCCTCTTTATTTTTGTCTTTTCCTGATTGCAGAAAACAACCAGAAGACACCCTCAGGGAGACAAAAGAGAACCATCAATGTTTCCAATGAAAAGATGGAGTTTAAGCACTCTAAAAGAAGCACGTGTTCAGTCTTTTCATTCTAAGGAGTTTTTCCTTCCTGCTGCCTGCCTATCCAACTGCTGACTGATATTTAACTGACTTGCATTCATGGCAAAGGTTGTGTTGAGATAACCCACTGTACATTCAACTGGTTGAATTTCATCAATCCTTTCACTGCTGTATAAAATCCAGCTATTCTCTCATTTTATTTCCCTATCCTCTAACTTCTGTCTTAATCTCTTCAATCTCAGTAAGCATAGAAGCCTGTTTTTGTACTTGTGATCATTTTTCTTTCCCTTTTCTAGGAAAAACTACACAAGCATACAGGTCAGGTTTGATTACGCACACACAACAGCACATGAGCATTAAATGATGAAACTTGGTCACTAAAATCAAACCTTTCCTTTTTCTCTTGAGTTTCAAAGGGTTGCTTCCAAACTATCATAAGCACATCTGTTTGACAGCTGCAACACAGCCACTGTGCTGTTCTGTTTCCAATTTTCATTCAAATCATGTACTTCCTGCAGAATTACTCCAATTTCTTGTAAACCAGTGAAAAGTCAAAAATTGACAAACACTTCTCCTCTGGACCGTTTCATACCAGTAAAAAATGTGTATTTATTTTTAAATCATGCTGAAGAAAAATTATGGGGAAGGCAGCAATGCAAGACGATCAGGGTTACCTGTATTGCATTACTCTGCCAAGCCTACAGCACTTAATGCTGCACAAGCTCTGCACTGTCTCAGTAGACACAAGATCAGAGAAGAGGCAATTTTTGCAATTTTAATCACAAAATGCAGTGGCCAATTAGTGCCCCTAACATGGAGTAGAAGGCACTGTTTGGATCACTCCAGAATCATATTCATAGAATGGTATGGGTTGGAAGGGACCTCTGGAGATCATCAAGTCCAACCCCAATGGCCAGAGCAGGATCACCTAAGGCAGGCCGGCCATTCAGGAATATACCCAGGTGGATTCTGAAAGTCTCCAGAAAAGGAGACTCCACAACCTCTCTGGGCAGCCTGTTCCAGGGCTCTGTCACCCTCACAGTACAGAGTTTTTCCTCACGTTGAGGTGGAACTTCCTGTGTTCCTGTTTGTCACTGTTGCCCCTCATTCTATCATAGGGCCTGGCTTGTGACAGAGAGACTGGCCCCTTCTACTTGACATCCACCCTTCAGATATTTGTAAACATTAATAAGATCCCCTCTCAGTCTTTTCTTCTCCAGACTAAACAGCCCCAGGTCCCTCAGCCTTTCATCATAAGAGAGATGTTCCAGTCCCTTAATCATCTTTGTAGCCCTCCGTTGGACTCTCTCTAGTCCTTTCCTGTTCCTCTTGAACTGGGGAGCCCAGAACTGGACTCAGTGCTCCAGATGTGGCCTCATCAGGGCAGAGTAGAGGTGGAGGACAACCTCCCTTGATCTGCTGGACACACTCTTCTTAATGCACCCTAGGCAACCATTGGCCTTCTTGGCCACAAGGGCATGTTGCTGTCCCATGGATAACTTACTGTCCACGAGCATTCCCAGGTCCTTCTCCACAGAGCTGCTTTCCAGAAGGTCAGCCCCTAACCTGTAGACTTTAAGGTCAGACAGAGGCTCAAAGATAGTTTTGGCTAGTCATTCATTTCCTGCCATTTATACTTAGTCTTCCTAACTCTTGCCCATGACAAAGGCATTTTAATGCAAATATCCCTGTGGCTTGGTGATTTTCTAGGGGC
The DNA here is from genome assembly GCA_013396935.1 of Baryphthengus martii. Taxonomy (NCBI): domain Eukaryota; kingdom Metazoa; phylum Chordata; class Aves; order Coraciiformes; family Momotidae; genus Baryphthengus; species Baryphthengus martii. The sequence goes on along the minus strand of VWZK01001793.1, from coordinate 26,078 downwards.
AAGAGGAGTTGGGCTGTCTCCAGGAACATCTGTGCTACGAAGCAGAGAACACACAGTACTGCACCTTCCTGACTAGGCACATAGTTTTGATTCTTGTGACACCTGGGAGAAACAAACATCACATAGCTCTCAATTCTGTAAGATGCCAGGGGGCAAAATTAGCTCTTTCCCCCACCCCCTTTCTACCTTTTCCACTATTCTTTTCAGGGCTGCAACTAGCCCTGTTTCCATATGGAAACACTAAGTTTAGAAAGTAAAATCTGCCCTTCAGGTAGAGGCAAACACTTGCCTTCACTTGGTGCTCCATTCTTGGACTTACTAGCTCAGGTCATTCATTTTCCAGAAAGACAGCACCCAGACAAGGTGCTGCACCTTGACTGTCCACCTGGAGCATGTCCAGCTTCTCAGATAAACTGGAGGAAGATACGGGAGCTGCCTGGTCTTTGCACTACCCAGGAGGATGGCTCCAGAGTACTGCTGCCTGGAAACATGTCTCTCGCACGCTGAGCAGAGACCAGAATCCACATTTGCATGATTCCCACCAAGTTGAAAAAAATCAATCCCACTTTCTCTGGCCACACTCCAACAGCAAATGATACTGAAGACACAGGTTGGGGTTTGTTGTTTTTTCTTTTTGGTTTGGTTCTGTTGTTTGTTTCTTTTACCTGATGAAGGGGACATGATACGGTCGTACAAAGATGAAAAGACAAACACCAACAAGCTGTGCTGATGTCAGCTGAATGTAGCGATGAGTCCTGGAAATAGCTTTTTGAAGCTGCTCTCCCCACATTTTTCTATTCGTTGTACTGGAACAAACACAAAATCATTTAATGGAATCAAAACAAACCACATACAGTCAATAAAATGATTAGACTAACTGTGCCTTAGGTTTACAAACATCCCATTAGGCTGTAGAACTGGAAGTGCTGTAGGATACATGGGCAGAGACAGATAGTATCTCCTCGTGAGCCAGCCCAAAGCTAGCAGGGTCCGTGAGCCCACGCACAGCATACAAATAGTTATCCTGTTTCAGGAAGTGAGAGGGATTTTGTCTACTATGCTTAGAAAGATCCATGCTCACATGACGTTTGATATCCCCATTCTCTGGTAATAACCAGAAGCTGACTGTAGTAGTCATAACCATAAAACCAAAAATCCACATCAGTCTTGTGACTTGTAAGATTTGCTGTGCTCATAATGAAGAGGAGATCTTCTCTGGATCTTCTTTGACTAGGAGATGACTGGCTATCCACAGCTGTTGGCTGTTCTCAGCTGAACATTTGTAGGTGGGTACATATACCTTCACTTTTGCAGATCTAGCTTTTTCTTATCTCCAAAGTCAGCTGATACATGCAGATACACCACTAGTCCAACACTGATGTTAACCTGTCATTCCCAAAACAGACAACTAACTAGCCAGCCCAACGAATCAACTTTGGAAACATTATCTTCAGGTTTCCATCCCAATTCAGATTCAAAAGGACCGGTATATACAACAGCCTCCTGTACATACTGACTTGCGAAGCTCAGGCTTTGCCTTTTAACTCCTCCCCTAGCCATAATTTTCACAAAAACAATTAGCCACAGAGACATTTCATTCATTTCAGAATTACCACAGGAAGAACAGTTACATTTTTCCAACATCAGACAGGGGTTTAAGGACAAGTGTCAAATCAACGTCAGCCGTCAGAATTCTTCTCCACCAACATAAAACTTAAGAGACTCAGAAAGCACAGTGTGTTCTATTGCACAGAAGTTCAGAGAAACAGCACTTTTGACACTATCCCAGTGCCATTTGTTAATGGCAAACACATCTCTAGCTATGATTACCAGCAACAGGCTTGCAAGGAAGTATTCTGAATATCTGACTGTTACAAAAAGAACAACACTGGAGGCTTTTCTTTGGCTGGTTCCTTGAGGGAGAGGGTGCTGTTTTGGGGTGGTTTTTTTTATTTGTCTGTTTTGAGTTCCGGGTTGGTGGCTTTTTTTGCAATTTTTTTCTTTTCTACCTACCTGGCATTCACAATATTCCCTGCATTTAATTCAACCATCTCTTCAAATCCCACTGCAAATATGTCAGGAGGGCAGTTATCATCATCTGTTGACAAAAGGGAAAAGTCATACGAGAGTTACTATTTCGTTGTTTTTTCTAACAACTTGTTTTCTAATTTTTGTCAGAGATCATTCCTGTAGTTCTATCTTGTGTATCCCCTGCCAAGCTATACATATTCATAGCTCCTTTAATCTAATCTCACAAAACAACCCCTGCAGTTCCTCTGAAATTTTTTCCTGCTTTTCTCCCACCAGTTGGTCTCCATCTCTCTCACGGGATGCAGTTCAGAACAGAGCATTATGTTATAGCAATGTTAAGATGAGAAAATATTCAATGTTCTCTCTCCCTCACCCCACTCATCACTACAGCCACAACATCTCACTACCCACCATCTTTCACTCACTTGTCACTTCACCCAACACGTTTTTCCTTTTGACACCCATTCCTACGTAACTGAACTTACTGTCCACACACCAGTGTGTCATTTCTACCTCAATGCCTCTAGTACATTTATCCACTAGTTTAAGGAAAGCCTCCAAAGTTTCTTCCGATCTTCCTTCTTCTGAGTCCTTCTTAGATTACCCATACTTAAGGTCAGGTCACTCTAGAATACAGTGACACTCCTTTCCCTGGACCAGGCCTATGGATATTACCCTGGTAAAACACCAAAGATTAAATGTTCCCATATAATAGTGTGAAGCCTATCTGTTGACATATTGAGTTTGCCCATTGCCTAAAGGCATTTTCATTTGTTGGTTTTTTTTTAACTGTCATACAGCCAATGTAACAGTAGCTTAATTCAACACGAAGACCTAAAGTGCACACAACTATAGGAACCTAAGCCAGATCTGCCTCAGAAAATAAGAACAGAAAGAAAATTAAAATACATGCTAACTCTTAGTAGACCCAAGAGTGAAACCATCATGACATCTCTCCTCCTTGACTGGATTAACATGGCAGGTACCGTCACACATGTATTTCCCATTAATACTGAACAGTTGTCTCTGAACACTTACCCACTTGTGGAGACACTGCACTGACATTAACAGGAACACAAACACTTGCATGGTCATATCCTAACTCTGCCCATTCACGTAAGTCAGCTCTTTTCCAGAAGCTGCTTAGACCTACCAGATTGTGGTAGTCCTGCTCCTCTGGTTCTCCAAAGGGAAGGCCTGGCAAGGCTAACACATGACAGGCTCTCAACAAATTTTAATATCACGAGCACAGCCACATGCTAACACATCTGTACTGTTTCTGAAACAGACTAGACCCACCTAAGTTGCTCAGGGTACAGTGGTCTGCACTTAATGCACTCAAGCACTAAGGGTTCAAATGAGTAGAGGAATGAACTCCTGAGCTTCAAGGTTAGGCTCAAGACTATCCCTGTGATACCTTTATAAAGCTAAATGTTCCACTGTAACAATGAAAAGCACGGGTTTTGCCATAGTTTTGCAACCACTCAATTTTTAAATGCCAGAACATTCAGTTTTCATTTTCCTTAATAAAATCTGTGAATCAATTACAATACGTGACCTTGTTCTGTAAATAAGAAATTCAGCAGATAATTTAAGCAAGCCACAAGCACAAGAACTTTCTATACTGCTAAAAAAAAGGAAATTGTCTTCAACAAATCTTTTTGCCTGCAGACTTTGACAGTAAAATTTCCAGACAACCTCAAGGGTCCAGATTGTATAGATAAGTTTAGCTCCAGAAAAATCCAAGAAGACATTCTGAGGGCACCTATGTATGTAGCTCCCTCTCATAATGAAGAACAAAGAACAGAGATATGGAAGAAGAAAATGCAATATGGGATGTAGAACAGGCAGACACACTCCACAATGGCGTGAAAGATCTCCAAATTCCAACCTGTTAAAGGTTGAAAACAGTCACACGGTATGAATTCAGGAGTTGCTCTGACTGTCAGGAGCCCTTTACATACCATTACATACCATGCACTGCCTTTGAAAGGAACAGCTGGTCAAATCTCATGTCCCAGTTAACTGTCTCTAGAGACACCATCGAATATCGCTTACGCATTTCAGCTGTGAAGACTCACCCTGAAATTCAGGAACCCCAGAGAGTTTGGGAGAATCCAGCAGCCAGTCTGTCAGCTCACTGGTGCCAAGGATGTTGCTTCGAAACTGCTTCCCCCCGTTCACGTTCCAGGTCCCTGTGGCAACACGAACACGCTTGAAGCTTGTGAATTCAAACTGACGCTCTGACATGGCCTTCAAAATACTTGGAGTTACTGATGGAAGAAGGGAGAGAGAAAGAGGGTTAGTAAAAGAACGCACTATAAAAGGACAGAAGGCATACAGACAGCAGCAACAAAATCACTACAAAATCAAGACACTACCCTAACAGCAACAACACAAAAGCTAAGGAATAACTCCAATAGCAACAACTACTAGATATCTAGGGTTGACATCAGCAATTTCTCTTTTAGAGAGCTTGTGAAGGGCTGGTCACCCTCTTTCGGCACGTTTTCCTGCACTTCTTCAAGTAACAAGCAAACAAATTCTCTTTCCTCCCTTAATCTTTTCAGTTTAGCCTACAGCAATCAAGCATGTCACAAGTTATGACTCAAATTGAAGCTCTAAGAAATGTAGAGTGTGGAATGAAAGATGAGGAGCAGCACAGAGTCTCACATCAGTCCAAAGCCAGCACCGTTGTGGCACTCCAGACTGGAACTCCTCAGCAGGGTGCTTTTTTCCTGTGAGCAACCAAGGTAATCTTAATCTTTAACTACCTGAGTTACACTGGCAGCCAGGCATAGAGGTGCTCTCTGTATTTTCCTTGTGGTCAACATCAGGGAACAGTCCCAGGATTGAAGTGGTACTGAATGGTTCGAGTCTATTCTATTAAAATCCAGTAGTTCTCTGGAGAAAAATGACCACTTGATACTGCTTGTCAGTGCAATTATCCTGTATTTTGCACACAAGTATCTTCTCAGAGAGAAATAAGTTGGTTTACTGTAGAGGGGTGCAAACAAATGTGTATATGTTGTGGACTGTCAGGGTCCTGGAGTAAAGCAGGGAATGAATCAACACAACACAAACATGCCTTTGAAGATCCAAATGGCTAAAAGCTTGTGCAAACTACAGGCCAAAAATAAGCAAATAAAAAGTCTGAGCTCAAGAGACTTCATAAAGACAAACTCAGACAGGACCAGACTGGGAATATAGCCCTAAAATCTTTCCCTCTGGTCCCATTCCTCTAAACTGTCAGAGGAGATCATCCTCAAAGAGTTGACAAACATACTCAGAAGTCCAAAACAAAATACAAGAAATAAGCACAGTGGAATAAAACCACAGGTTTGTACCACGGTCACTTAAAGGTAGTGTTTTAAACAATAAGATTTGTGCACAAGTAGTTTATTTATTGATTTTTTCCAAAGTATGCAATTGCTTTTGTCTGACAGCTGAAAACAGACACATAAGAAAAGTGAAGGATTTACATTGGCCTTACCCAGCAGTGCAGTGTGGTCCATGAGCATCTTCCCTTTGTCTGCACATTCCTCACTGAAGAAGTCACCCACGAGCAGCAACTCGATGGCTTCCTGCTTTACTGCATCGAAGAAATTTGACTGAATGGTGCGAGACACAGAGCGGGCGCCATCCTTGAGTTTCCCAACCTACATCAGACAGGAATCATCAACGCGAGTGATGCTGAAGAGTAAATCGGACATTTTTCTTTACTTCTGAGTAAACAGCTTTGTCACTTTTCTTTACCTTGTGCTTCCCCTCAAGGGCACGACTGCCAGTAAACACTCTGCTCAGATTATGACCATTGAGAGTCCACATCGCTTTGTAGGATTCCACGAAGCGCTCAATTACAGATTTAGAATTCAATCCCAGGCTCTCCAATTGAGCAAGCAGGATCTGGATTAGGAACAGAAGGAGAAAAAACAACATTGTTCTTAAACGCATTTTCACTTTTCATCCTCAGTTTAAGCATTCCAGCCAGCACCACTCTGTACCATAGAGCTGGCAAGACAGACTTGTGTAACTGAGGCTTATGCCCTGTTTCCTGTCTTTCCCATGGAACAGGCAACAGATGCAGTACAGGCATCCACAAAAGGTCCTCTGACAAACTCACCTCCAGTGCAATGAAGGACTGTACGCTGTTAGTACGATTCAGGCAGTCCAAACAATTCATTCGAAAAGTACCTGTCTGCAGACTTTGGTAACCAAACACAAGAAGAGAGAGGGAAAAAAAAAAAAGGTGTATTTTAAAATAACATCTGATTATGAGTTAATTGACTAAGATCATCAAATGTTCAGCCACCCTCATTCTGATGGTGCAAGTACATTGTGCACAATGTATTCCATGAACACTTCTTAATTATTTGACTGCATCTGCAGCACCGTATTGGCAAATCAATGTATTGGTGATTTTGCAGATTCCGAGCAATGGAGATGCGGTTAAACCAAATATTGTATTTAGCACCGAGACTACGCTTTGTCTCAAAATTGTATTTCAAGATGGTCATTTACATTCATGGTCCAAACACAGCAAGAAACCTGGGAAGGCCAGGCAGTACCTGGCTATGTTGGCACAGAGGTGCAAGGACACTCACCGTGGACTTACATTCTCGCCCTTTGTGAAGATTCCAAAGTCTTCCCAGTGTAACTTCAGTTGAGGCCTCAGCAAATTTTCCAGTTTCTCAGTTTTCCCACCTTTTGCAAATTGGTGGTAGTCAAAGTTTATCATAGGAGTGTCTGCCGCATGGGAAGAGGCCCACAGCAGTTTCTGTTTAGATAGAGAATGAAGGAAAACAAATCCTGCTCAAGCCACAATGTAAGAATTGGTAACAGCATGCTTTTATCATTACTAAACTTTGACTGTTTATCACATTTTTAATATTGAGAAGTTCACTGGGAATTTTGAAAGGCCAGACATGAAAACGCAACTGAAGTTCCCTATCTGATTTCTTTTCAAAAGTAAACTGGATTGTTAGACCCCAGTGTTTCAGCAGGGGAACTCAAAATATACATCGGAATTGCTGCTGTCTCCACTTTGGCTAGTGGCATGAGGGTGTGCAGCAACAGTGATGCTCTGAGCAAGCTCAGGACAGGGACTCTGATGGGAAGAATGTCCAGAGCTGTTTAAGGTAGAAGAGCATAACGGTGCATGGGTGTATTTTTTAACCACTGGTGAAGTGCCAAGATATAGGAAAACATGACTCTAAATTTAGGTAGAGGTTGCTTAGGGAGAAAGTAAGACATGATGTCCTAGGAAATGTGCTACGAAATGTTTATGGTTAACCACAAAAGTGAAAGAAGAGGCACAAATAGCCTCATTATTTCACCTTCTAATTTCTATGACCTTACATGCATTTTTGTAATCACCGCAAATTTCATTAAAGTATCTGTAATAAATATGACACTGATACATCCTGCTCTCCACGACAGAGCCAGAGGGAACTGTTACATGAAGTCTAACTATGTAAGCCTTTCTCTATTCCATCCCTTCCTGCACATTCTCATCCCAAGAGACGGATGCTTTTCCCACTTAGATTGTGAAAGAAACTGAACAAAACAGTTCTGATATTACATTAAAAGTGCACAAGCAGCACCAGTATAATTACACCAGTATAATTGTACCAAGTAAGCCATTAAGCCTTCCCTGCATAAACGAATTTAAAGGTGCTGCGTGGTATTGGGAGAGAGATGTGCAAAACATATTTCATTACACTGTTACAAAAGCCAAAACACTTGGTATCTGCTTCTACGTCGTTGACACCTCAACTTGCCTTTACAGCTGCTGGCACTAGTAATGCACTTGAGAATGACATTTACCCACTGCCTTGGTGTTAATCATTGTCAGAGGATATGTGACTCTCCGCTACAGCATCGCTTTTATTGTAAACAGAATTACATCCGTTGCAGGGATGCTTATAAGAGGAACAGCGCTACTGGGAACGGTATTGATTTTTGGTCTGGTAACAGGTGGTCTGGTTCAGGTGGTTGAAGGTAGGTTGGTCATTTACAATTTTTCATTTGTTCCTGTGGCATAAACAAACGGTGGCAGTGACATTCTGATCAAGGGAACCCAGCAGTGGTTATGCTAGCTCTGATAGCAATTACTAAGATTGCAGCAAGAGGTGGGAGGAAACAAAGGAATGCAAGCAAAGGAAGATGGAGAAACAAAGAAGTAAACTAATAACAGAAAAGGAGAAAAGTTTTCATTCCTAATCATTTCCCTATCAATTACTCTATTTTTAGTACAAGCTCTTTAAAAGCAAAGTAAAAATTAACTACATATTCTTTCCAAACATCCATCATTAAAACACAAATGTAAAGAAAAGACCAGGAGGTGGTTGTTTTGAATGGGAACAAAACTTCAGTTTCCAGTGCTAAACTCTTCAGCTCACAGAGTGCTTTCATAATTTATTTATTTTTAAACATCAATTAAGTTCAACAATTAAGACAGATCGTTATTTAAAATACAATGAATGAATACAAGGTCTTTATTCTAATGATGCCCTATTTCTGACTCAATCTCTCTTTGTATGATACTGGCCACAACACTGCCATTTAGAATGTGAGTGTTTGATATCAGTATTAAATTCACAAGAAAAGTCAGATTTTTATCCCCATGGGTTATTTGAGCATTTTACAAGTGATCACCTCTTACTCCTAAATTTCGGTGGTTTTGCAAAATAAACTATTAAAAAAATATTTTAAAGATAGGGAAATCAAGAGATTATAGAGGCTTATCTGCATCATGCAGAAATTCAGTAGGAAGCTGAAAACAGAAGCAAGGACCAGACTTCACTTCTGTACCTTCCTCATTGCCTTGCAAGCTTTGCTCATAGTCACTTTCTTTGGCCATATTCCCTACAGGGGAAGACTTTGTTACTTTTCACTGGGGAAGCCGATAGTCCTTCCCAGCTATTCCAGACAAGGAGGAGATGGTCACACAGGAAAACTATCAAAAAACTCAAGACGTTCCTTGTCTTGAGTACATGATTCCAATAGAGGGGGAACCAAATCAGGAACTATTATTTAACTGCAATTTTCATTTTGCCTAGTTTCACACAGTAAACATTTGAACTCAAAACTGTTACATCATTCTTCACTGACTTTAAATAAGTAACAGTTACTACCGGTGTGCACTTAAACCATTCTTCATATTTTTCCTAGGAAAATATACTCCAAAGTATCTCTGTTTGTTAGATTTCCAAAGCAACAGCCACTCAGGAGGCAGACTTCCATAAAGCTCCACTCGGACTCAGGCAGCTTATGCACTGCTGCAAACGCCACTCTGCCAACCTGTGGCTTCAAGTACATACTAGTTCTTAAAATCCAGCCATGAGAACACTGGACTAGAACTCGGCGCAGCTTTAATTCCACAATGCCTTACATCCTAAAAGCACAACTCGGATGTTTTCAGGTAATAGTTGTGCCGAGGGACATTTAGGGGCCAGGAAAGCCTCTCTCAATACAGCAGGCTGTCATCTGGTGCTCAGGCAGTCGATTCCCATCACACTCAATGCCAGACAGCTATTGCCCATTACAATCAGAGCAAGATAGCTTGCTTACGCTCAATGAGCCAGGGCCTGGTGACCAAACAGCTCCGGCAATCCCACGAGCCACCTGACTGTATAGTTGGCTACATAGTATGACACAGCTGACCACGATTCATTTTTGCAAATCTCTCGTGAGAATTAGGGCATCTTTTTTTTAAAGTCTGGTTAAAGAGAATGTGCATAAACGTGTGAAGAAGTAAGTAGGAAGGCAATGCTGGAAATTAAGCCATGAGGCTGTGAAGCATCACTCTCTCCATATGTAACATCTAGTAAAGAGATAACATAATTTCTTTAGATATATTCTTCATCACCTACCAAGTCAGAAGGGAAACAGAAGAACATGGAGGCTCAGGGGAAACTAGCAGTTAAAAAAATAAAATAAAATGTTGCTTTTACCTTAAAAGCTCTGTTGAGCACTTCCTCTCCTCCTCTGCTTCCCAACAGATTAACGATCACTTGTTTTCCATACTGCTCTTTCAGAAGCATCATATGCCTACAAAAATAACCATAAAAGGTACTAAACAAAACCATGTTAGGTCCCCTACTTCCTTTCTCAAAATATAGAAGTAGAGGTCACGGGTTATTCCATCCAGCAGGAAGTTTCAGCCACCTCTTCCTCAGTCTCCTTGCAACCAATTATTAAAGTACAAATGGTAAAAGTATGCAATTAATGGACACTATTTTGTACCAAACTTAAAGAAATAAGCAGCTTAGGCAGCAGGCCCCAGATCTTTTATGTCACTGTTAGCTTTGATATTTCCCTTTGTTCGTTCCCACCTCTTGGCTGTCAGCCTGGGAACTACAGAGAAAAGGCAAGAAGAGAGGAAATCATACTGCACTGCAACAGGAATCGCCCAGAATCCTGCAGGACTGAGCCTACAAAGACTCTGCAGCAGCACTGGGGCCTGGGACTCCAGTAACAAGGCCAGAGAGGCACAAACACAAATCACAGAATGCTTTGGGTTGGAAAGGACCTTTAAAGGTCATCTAGTCCAACTCTTCTGCAGTGACCAAGGACATACTTAACTAGATCAGGTTGCTCAGAGCCCCATCCAAACTGACCTTGAACGTTTCCAGGGATGGGATATCTACCAACTCACTGGGCAATCTGCTCCAGCATTTCACCACCCCCTGTTGTAAACAATTTCTTCCTTCTATCTAGTCTAAATCTACCCTCCTTTAGTTTAAAACCATTACCCTCTGTTCCATTGCAACAGGCTCTGCCCCTCATCTGTCTTATAGACCCCCTTTAAGTACTGAAAGGCCACAATAAGGTCTCCTCAGAGCCTTCTCCAGGCTGAAAAAAAGCAACTCTGAACTCAGCCTTTCTTCATAGGAGAGGTGCTCCAGCCCTCTGATCGTTTTTGTTGCCCTCATCTGGACCTGCTCCAACAGGTTCATGTCCTTCTTGTGCAGAGGACTCCGGAGCTGGACACAGTACTGGTGGGTTCTCACCAGAGTGGAGGGGCAGAATCATCTCCCTCAACCTGCTGGCGACACTTCTTTTGATGCAGTCCAGGACATGGTTGGCCTTCTGGGCTGCGAATGCACATTGCCAGTTCATGTCCAGTTTTTCATCCACCAGTACCCCCAGACAGTACCGATACCAGAGGTTGCCCCAATCCAGGTGTAGGACCTTGCACTTGACCTTGTTAAACCTCATGAGATTCACATGGGTCAACTTTTCAAATTTTTCTGGGTCCCTCTGGATGGCATCCCCTCTCTCAGATGTGTCAACCGCACCACTCAGCTTGGTGTCATCTGCAAACTTGATGAAGTATGCTCAATCCCACTGTCTGTGTCATTGATGAAGATACTAAACAGCATTGGTCCCAGTATTGACCCTTGAGGGACAACGCATCACCGATCTCCAATTGGACAGCAAGCTGTTGACCACTATTGTCTGGATGTGACCATCCAATCAATTAATTACCCACTGAATAGTCCACCCATCAAATTCACATCTTTCCAATTTTGAGAGAAGGATGTTGTGCCAGACGAAATCAAAGGCTTTACAGAAGTCGCTTTACAGAAGTCTAGATAGAAGATATCCATAGCTCTTTACTTGTTCACCGAAGTAGTCATTCCATCATAGAAGGTCGCTTGCACATGGTGAAGCCACGCTGGTTGTTCCGAATCACCTCCCTCTCCCCTATGTGCCTTGGCAAAGCTTCTAAGAAGGAGGATCTGTTCCATGATCTTCCAGGCACAGAGGTGAGACTGACAGGTTGGTAGCACCCAGAGTCCTGCTCTCTCCCGTTTTTAAAAATGGGTGAAATGTTCCCCTTTTTCCAGTCACCAGGGACTTCACCTGACTGCCACGACTTTTCAAATATCATGGAGTGGCTTGGCAACTGCATCAGCCAGTTCCCTCTAGACTATGGGATGCATCTTGTCAGGTCCTATAGACTTATGTACGTTCAAGTTCCTCAGGTGGAGGAACTTTGCTCCCCTGGTCCCCATCTTGCAGTCCATCGACTTGGGAGGTGTGAAGAAAGAGGCAAAAGTGTTGTTGAGTACCTCAGCCTTCTTCTTGCCTTGCCAGTCTTGCTCATCAGGGGAGTACACCTTCTTTGACCTTCCTTTTCTGGTTGAAGAAGCTTTTGTTGTTATTCTTTGCATCCGAAGCAAAGTTTGGCTCCAGCTGCACCTTGACGTTCCTGACCCCATTCCTACACAACCTGGAAATGTCCTTATACTCTTTCCAAGATATCTGTCCCTGCTTCCACTGCCTGTGCAGTTCCTTCTTGCCCTTTAGTTTGACCAGCAGGTCTCAACCCAGCAATGTCAGTCTCTTTCCTTCCTTGCCCGATTTCTTACACCTAGGGATCAAGAGCCCTTGCACTCTATGAAAAGCATCCTTAAAGATCTGTCCGCTCTGTTCAGCTACCTTGTCCAGAGGGCCACTTCCCAGTGGGTTCAAGTGACTAACTCCTTGAAGAGCCAGAAGATTGTTTTCCTAAAATTCAGGGTCCTGACTTTACGTCTCACCCGAACCATATCCCTCAGGACTGTGAACTCTACCAGTGCGTGATCACTGCAGCCCAGTCTGCCTCCAGTCTTGACGTCACCAAGTAATTCACTTGCATTGGTGATCATCAGGTCCAGTATCACAACCTCTCCGGTAGGGCTGTTTATTATGTGGCTTAAAAAGTTATCCTCCGTGCACTTCAGAAGTCTCTTGGATTGTCTACAGCTTGCCGTGCTGCTTTTCCCTCATATGTCAGGGCGGCTGAAGCCCCCCAGCAGGACAAGGCAAACATGAAGCCTCCAGCAGCTGGAGTAAGCAGGCTTCATCAATAGGTTCCCCTTGATTAGGCAGTCTGTAGTAGACACCAACCATAAGGTTCCCTTTGTTGCCTTGGTTTTTAATGCTTACCTATAAGCTTTTGACCAGCTTGTGGCTTTTCTTCAGGGACAGCTCAAATGTCATAGGTGACAGAGTTCAAACATCTCTGAGCTACTGCAACATTGAACCATTCGCTATCAACGTAGTCAAATTAAGTACGAAGGTTAGTAATCATAGCAACTGCCGTGCTGGATGAGACCAAAGGTCCTTTTAACGAAGTGGCCTGGCCCAGATTTTCAGAAAAAGCACAAAACAGGACAAGAACAAAATGGTTTGGCTTTTTTTTTTTGCATGTATCTCCAACCTCTTAAAGCCTGACATTTAGGAAATCTCAAGTCAAGAGCTTTTAGTCACCCATTCTCCCCTCAATAAATGTTTTTCAAGTTGCCATACACCTGCTACAGGAGCTGTGTTGGCTCATCAGGAAATAATTAGATCTTAAAGTCGTCTTCCATCATGTACTAACAACACTGTAGCAGCACTTAAGAGGAAGCTGGGTAGAAATAGACAAGAAAAATAAAATAAATACACAAATGGAAAGCTATTACATGCTGCAAAGCAGCATGCGATGGCAAAGTGTCAGAAATAGCAAACACACATCTGACACGCACCTTTAAGTCCTATAACCAGAAATAAACCACAGAGAAAACTATGGGAGGGAAGAAAAGAAAAAATTATCAGCTTGGCCTTCAAGAAACATGGCTAAACATACTTTCTGGAGTTATTTATGTTCCTGATTCGGCAATGACTTCTCTGGATGATAATTCTTCCCATATATCTATACTCCTCTGATCTCAGCATCAAGATCCTACTTCTTCACCCCTGTTGCTTCCTTACAACAAAACTGCTGAAGCTCACGTCACTTACTTGAGTACTGTATGCAGAGCTCCCCAAGGATTTTTCAGGGAGAGGAGATGAAAAAGATCACTAACAAGATTGCCATTCACTTCTCACAGTGCCTTCTCAACACATTAACCTATCAGATGGTTAAATGTAACAGGCTAGACGCACTCCAACATTCTCAGAAAAGTTGCAGCGGGTTGTTGAGTTTCAGGGTCTTTTTCCACATAAGCAGGTGCTTATTCCTTGCCCATTGTCAAAGGGCTGTGTCTTGCAGATCGGTAAGCAGTATATATTGGAGATTGGTCCATTCTAAGATGGAGCTTCAAGGACACTGACGAGACAAGTTATGGTACCAGATGACAAGACTCAAAGGCATTTTATTTCAGAAGGATTTAAGAGCCTTAAAAAGCTTGAACAAAGTAGCGTAAGAGCCTTCGGAACAGGGACTGCTACAGTGCACAGTCTCTTTAGATCCTAATCCCTGTGTGGGGTCTTGAGTGCTGCAAAACTGTTAACAGTCACTAATGTCATGTTTGCTAACAGTTGCAGTAAATGAAATAAAGGAATTCAGAGACCTTATTCAAAATGAACATAAACTCCTATTTGTCAAAACCAAACCAAAACAGAAAGTAATCACATGACCTGGCACTTAACAAGCTGAAAATTTTCCACAAGCAAATTCTTCACATCCCTCTCAAACAATGTTCCCACTGATATCCATGTCATAGTCAGACACTCAAAGGAATCAAGCTAATGCATGGGTTTTTTTTTTGTTTTGGTTTTTTTTTTTACAATTTCCAGCTGACAAGCAGAGTCTTAATGGTTTAAAAAGGTTTATAAGTCAGTCTTTCAGTAAAGTAGAAAAGTATCAGCATGATAGCATCACACAACAGTGATGACAAAATAAGACACTGTTATTTCTGTATAACAGTAAAACAATGAGGAGAAAAATTCAGAACAGAGTGGAAACAGTGTTTACTTTTTAATTACCTGAGTCACAGTGGTAAAGAACACGTTCTGTGTACTCTACATGTAAATTCACATTTGCTGGCTCACAAAGGGTTGTTACGCAGACCTGCCTTTTGCATATCACTCAGTATTTCTTAGCTTTTACAGAAATAAGCCAGGAGACCAAATTAATTCAATTGCCATTGAAAACAAAAAAGACAATGCACACAAACCCATGAATAAATTAAGCAAATCAATTAATAATCTGCAACATCTAGCGGACTAGTTACATCACCATCGAAGAGCTGTTTTGCATCTCTCAGAATTTACTAGAAAGGCATAAAGTTGTGGAAATTTGGTTAAATGCCAGGCTGCTGTGTTGTTGCCAAAGTGGAATGAAGCTTACCTGTCAAAAGCAGGAGCATTAGCTTCCAGACCTCTGTTAAGCCTTAGATGATGAGAACCCACCTAAAACGAAATATTGGAAGAAAAAGAAAGAGAAATAATTTCTTAAACTGCTAGAGTCCTAAATCACTAGATGTCTCCCTTTTTCCTGTAGAGAAAAACATCTCTAATGGCACCAGATGCCTCTAATAGACTCCACACATCCACACACAATGTACCCTTAATACAAAAGCCACAGCTTTTATTAGACAACAACACTTACAATTATAAGTGAAAACACAATTATCGTTAAGCAAAGGGATAACTACATATCTTTTTATGGCCAAACAGATCACATTCCTTCTCCAGCTTCCTCTAGCAAATATCCCACACTGCCTCACACAATTATGCTGTGTGCCTGACATTCTTCCCACCCTTCCCTCAGCAGAAAAGGCGTCAGTTACACCAGTTCCATGGGTTATGTGTCCCAAGTTCCTTCATCTTTCATTATTTACTAAAAAACCAACAGATTAGTCCTTTGAAAATATGAAGGATGAAATCCTGTTCCATCAATCTAATCAGACTTTTCATATGGCTGTCAACAGTAGCCTCAAGCTCCTTTAGAATGCTAGCTACTGTTATTACAGTATGCAGTTTTCCTCTCCAAAAACTACACCACTCATTATTTATAGGATTATGCACAGTTTCTTGTACTTCATCATCTTCTTTTGTTTTTCATGAGGTTGGTTTCTGCAATTCTTTCTAACACCAGTGCCAGGACACTCCCATGCAAGGAATAAGAGTTATGAGTATTCACCAACATAAATGAAAGATGTATAATTTAATCCAAATTAGGCAAAAAAAGCAGACTGTGTCCCTACTAAAAAACAAAAAAATGAAAATTCTGCTTAAATAGAGATGCTACCCACTAGCTAAAAATACCCAGGGAAGAGCTCTGTGGCTTCATAACATATAGAACAACAGTGCTGGATACAGCTACACCATGGGCAGGATGTGTGCACAATGATACGGGCAGACCCACTTCATAAAAAGAAGCAAGTATTGCACTGGATGGTGCTAACACACAACACAGATCCTTCCATCATCTTCCTTTTGTGTTAAATCTAGTAGTTCTGAATGGTAGACAGCTGCTAGATTTAATGATTAAAAAGGTATCAAATAACCTTCAAAGTATCTAAAACATGTTGTATTATGTATTCTGTCTACTAACATACATGGATATATGTCCATATTCATTCCAGTTTATCTCTCTGTTAACAGAATGCAGAGAGTGCCATGATGATTTTTATCTGAGCTTGTAGCTGTACTTAAGTTGCAAATTGCAGACCATATATAACCCGCTAGGTTTGATGCAATAATCTCCTGATGAAACCCTGTATCTCTGGCCTTGCAGAAGATCAGGTTAGTTCATCATCATCATTGTCTTTTGACTGAAATCTAGCAAATACACCATCAAGACAGTATACTTTGTTTCAAGGTAATGTGCTCCTTATAGATCTCCTGGTATCCCTAGATATTCCCATTTTATTGTGGAGGTCAATATCATCAAGTCAACCAGGCATTTCAGAAGCAAAGGTTATTCCAAATCAAATTGAAAATGTTACAAAGATATTGCAGTAAGCTTCATCTTAGGACATTAGGACACAGTCCCTTAAAAACAGTTCCCTGTAGAGGCACATGAACACATTAAAATGTTAAACTTAAGTTAACTATAGCCATCTGTATGCCTTAGTTCTGTTAATCTAAACATGCAGAATTTCCTACAAGGTAAATCTAAAATGAAAGAGCTCAGTATTTTCACGGAATGAGCTTTGCAGCTCATTTAAAAAAAATAATTAAATTTTATTTAAAAACTAAATTACAAGTAGCAAGAAAGATAAGTAAGGTAGGCTTTTTGATTATTTACCTGAAGCCCTGGCTGCTCCCAAAACAGTGGAACAGAACCTCTGATCTGCACAAAGGAAGAGACGTCATCATCCACGTAAATTGTCTGCAAAAACAAAGTAATGGGAAGGAGTTCTGCAGTTAGACCTGTCAGTCTGTGACCCCGTCATCAGGTGACAGTTTAAGACACTGAACTCAAAGGGTAAAAAAAGTAAACCATGTATCTCACTGTATCCACTTACTGCTCAGCCACTTTTCCATAGTCTCACAGGCAGTGGAACAAAGCACAACTTATTTGCTTTCATGTCATCACAGCAGATTCAATTCATTACTCACCAGAAATAAGATAAAATTTCAACCACCACCACTGGCAAGAAGGAAGGAATCTTTCATCCACAATGAAGACAGATTTGATCTACTCCTAGAGACACTCAGAGAGAGAGTCTGTGGCTGCTCTTCCTGTCTCACTCACGAAATTTAACTGTGCAAAATGTCATTCCTCCTTGTGACTGGTGATGGGTAATGTCAGGTGTGGGATAAGTTTCTCTCTTGCTTTATTTACTATTTCTTATTTCATTGCGTGTTGTGCCTTGTCAGCGTCCAAATAAATCTCAGTGCAACTGGCAGCTTTGCCACTCCCATTGAATACCATGTGATCTACTTTTCCAGGAGGCTTAGAGCAAAAGGCCCCAAACTCCCCGTTTCCTCCCCTACGCAGTTCTCACACTCTCTCTTAGTATTTGTTCTTAGGATCGCTGCTAACAAGCTGATTCTGAGTCAAATCTACGCCAAGTACAATGACTGATTTCCTCCTTTGCCTTCCTCCTCCACTAGCCCCTGAACAAAGCATTACATTATATGTTAACTTAGCACAAAGGGTACTATCTTCAGATTCAGTCTGACCACAGAGCAACCGTGCAAAGCCCAGCTCGCTCCCCTGGCCTATACTTAGCAGTGGAATCCTGGCTGTTTTCCACAGGGGATATACGATACGCATGATACACATCTCCGTTATCTCATGCATGACAATGACTCTTCTGCGGCCCTGCAGGGGAATGGTATCCAGGTCATCCAGGTAGCTTCTTCTCTAACTGCATCGTATCATTTAGCACAACTGCTGCCAGCTGGCTAGTAACTCCCAAAATAGAAAAGAATATGAAATGGGTTACTTGACAGCTTTAATGTGGCTTGTGCTTTTGGATTTGCCACTAGATGTGCCAGCTGAGAGGTTCAGGAGAAGTGCCTTCATTTACAGTGACCTCTCGTCTTTATAACCACTACCAATGCATAATTTTTAGAGCTCTATGTGTGAAAAGTATAGCTACACCAGAAAGGTGGGTATTAAAGTATTTTGTGACTAGTTTTATGTAACTAATCTTTACAATATTTTTGCAGAGCACTTACAACTATCCTCATCTCACTAAGATGAAAGATCTAAGTGGCTTCGTCAGGGACACAATGTTAGTGTTAGAATGATGGCTAGCCTAGAGGTAGTGCAAATCTGTATGTTTCAATGCTTTTAGCCTTACATCAATGAATTAAGAACCTTTCTCCACTGCATCACATCCTAGCACAACTCCTTGCAAGGGAGGGGGTTGTTCAGAGAAGCTTTCTTGCAAGGCCTGCCTCACAGTTTGAGTAACGTGGCTGTAAAACACGCTCTTCCAGTAAAGTTTTCTAAATACGGCGAATATCTGAGTACAGGAGCTAATTACCATGGCAACACACTGGCGCACCTTTTCTTTGCACTTCTGTGCTCAGAAGAGCATCCTGCAGTCAGACTACAGGAGGAGTGAGCAGGCCCACCTTCTTCCTTTTTATCACATCCTCCCTGAGACAGGTTCTACCAAGATGAGTCAGTGACTTCTAAGCACTGAATCATCCTTTCACTCACAGTCATGGACCCAGAGGAGCTAATTCTAAGGTAAAGCAAATTGGTGTAGCTCTACTGACAGAACTAGCATTATCCTGACTCATATTAAATGAGGATCAGGTCCTGAATCTATGCAAAAAGAGTCAGCACTGGTTCCCCTCACAATTTGACAACTATCACCTTAGTGATGAATGAGTTGAAATGAAGTAGCTAATGATGACAACAGACAAAGTTTTATATGAAGAACAATTTGGCCACTCGAACAGCTTGCTGCAGAGGATCAGGAGTTTTTTTACAATCTTCTAGAATGTCTCTGTTTCCATAATTAACTGAAAAAATGACAGCTCAAATACATCTTCAGCCAGCTCTTTTAGCAATCCCAGCTGCAAATTCCCTAGACCCACTCATTAAAAGATAATAATAATAATAATGATTGTAATACCCGCAGTTTAACATTTTCCCGAGCTACAGTTTAAGTGAAAAGTATTTCATCAGTTACAGACCAGGAATATATAACTCACCTTCTTTTATGCCAAATACAGAAAAAAAAATACCGACCGAATATTTCTGTCTTTCTGCATTCACAGATACTCCTATTTTCACTTGTTAATGATTCAACATCATAAGAGTTAACACATCTTTGTTACTATTACCACTCACACTTTCTGTTCACTGGTTTTCTCCCATTACCTCTTCTAACTGTTTTCTGCTATATTAAGTTGTTCATTCGGAGAACCGAACAACGACAAAAAGAGTCCAAACTATTTAAGGATAATTCCTGTGATCTAAACAGGAAGCTCACACCCTGATATGATGGGCCAGGGGGGTCCTCTGTTAGGATGAGGTCTAATATAAAACTGCCCTATGATCACAGGGCATTTTAAAGAAACTGACATTTTTATGCACATTGCCATGTAGCTTTTAGAAATTCAGATGAGTTTTTTTAACTGGGAGTGTGGCCTCTCCAACAGTCATTCATATGAAAGCTCTCTACATTAGCACAGATTATTTTTTACTTTTCACTTACAGGGCTCATCATTCCATTCTCTGGAGTAATTCTGCGGTCTTTCACAATTCTCTCACCTCATTCTCATGACCCAGATGAATCCAAAATTATTTTCTTCCAAGCTGCCAGTGAGTTGGAAAAAGACCTAGTATTTTTTAATGAGTGGGAGAATAACACCCTTTTCTGCCAGTCATTCCTTCTCAAACAGACTGTAACCACTTTATTGAGCATTTCAACTATGCACATCTTCCCTGAATTTCAGCAATATCCACTACCCTTCATTCACCGCTCCAAGGAACATAATGCCTGACATTGACATTACCTTCTGCTATGTATGCCCCTTGACCTTGCAATAATAGCGGCAACAGCCTTCCTACCACTAGACTTGTTAAGCAAGCAGGTTGAAAGACTAAGAAGACTTGCCAGTTCAGGAATGGACATAATCTTAACATCCATATACACTATAAGAAACTCCAGTTGTTAAAATCTTAAATAAGCACTGATAATACATCCAGGTTAAAATTACACTCATAAATAAAAGGTTCCAACTTCATTGCTTATACAATTCCCGCATTTATGCACGGATAAGTACAGAATTTCTCTTTGCATATCCTTCCAAGCCTTGACCATTTTTTGTTCACAGTGTCATGTTTTCTATAAGCACAAATCTGTCCCACTTTTTTGTCGTTCCAGTTTTGACTTTATTACTCTGTCCTCTAGCAGATCTATTCCTCGTACTCTAAGACACTACTCAAATGATGAACAGCTATTTAAGAAAAGAAACTTAGAAAAAAATAAAGAGCACCTAGTTTCCAAAATTTTCCTGTCCTCTGTTTTCCTTTATCTATGGACAAGAAATACACCCAAGATCAACACCGCTTTCCTCTAAAAGTTCCACTATCAGTTATCGTTTGGACAACAGTCTGTCATTAGGGTTGATACATACTGCTAAACTGCTGTCTTCGGGCTTCATAAAACTGTTGTGGAGTTTTACCTTCTGTTTTAGATCCAAAATGACAGTATGTTGTTGCCTACTTGCTCCAGAGGAATGTTCATCCCTATCAAATCCTCAATATACTTGAGGACTACTTTACTAATCTCAAAGGGTCTGGACCACTGAACACTCCAATCCAGTTAGCTGGATGGATTTTCAGACACATTCCCTGCAGTTTCCTGTCAGACAACATAATAGCAACAGGATACTTAACACACGTGGAGGACCTTTTTGCCTCAATAATAGTTTGTCCTCTGACATCCAGTGTTAGAACTTGCCATGTTTTTCTTCCAACTTCTGTTGTCTTAGACTTTTTTTGTGGTCTCTTTCTCCAACTCCAGAATCAAGGGTGATAGTGCTGACAGTTTAAGACGACGTTTTCCAAACTTTCTCTTCTGTTGCACAGGGCCAGACCTTGCCTCTGTAATCCAAGGACACAAGCTTCGTGCACAGGGACTGCTAGTAAGCTTCTGAGCAAGAAATAAAGTGGTACTGCTTCTGAGCAAGATGTAAACATCCACATCGACCTGCTGTTGTTCTAATCCTAGCATGCTGTGCTCGCTCATTCATCGCCTGGAATAATTTACTCACTGATCTCCATCACTCAGCTCCCTTAGAAGGAAATAATTACCTAGTCACAACTTCAAATGGCAAAATTCATTACAGACTCAAGGGACACACAGGGACACAGTCCATGATGAAATGGATACTCATATGGCTTGTTCTGGGATCCCCAGCTCTGCCACACGACCCACATAAAGCATGGGCAACAGATGGCCTAAGCATACCTCTCTGTGAGTCCCTTTAGCTCAGACCACAGGATCCAAGGATATACTTGCCAAAACAATCCTCTTTGCCCCGCCTGGGGCCATACTAAAACTTGATCCAGAAAATAAATTAATCACATGATTGCATCCATTTCTTTCCTGGAGAGCTGTGCAACACAGTCTAGAAGTTATTGTGAAATAGGGATCATTTTTCTTAATCCATGCCCAGCATTTTTTTCTTAAACTGGAAGAAAGGAAAGACGAATCCAAATTCATGGCATTTCCTTTGAATGCTTTGCCAAGGTTTCCATTTTCTTTATTGAACAGTTCCATGAAGGGGAGAACAACTGAGAACATTCATTTATTTTTGATAAATTAGAGTTATTCCCCATAAGTCATATACTAAGATATGAAGACTTTAGCACAACTCTTTGGAGGATAACTGGGGGAGGAGCTGAAATGTAAACAGTGACAGGCACACAAAATAAATGAAGGAAGCATGCTTGTTTCTCAACGCTATCAGCAGAAAAGAATTAAAAGAATGCAGTACTGTCTCAATTTTAAGGGATTACTAGGGGAGGAAGAAAGGGTGAAGGGAAACATTTAAGCTATCACTGGGAAACAGAGACTGATTTTAAAACTGCTCGAGGATTAGTTGCAGTAGAAAGGGCTACCAACCCATTACAAAATACTGACAGCAAAACTGGAACTACAGTATACATCAGAGAGATTTTTAAAAAGCCCTCTTTTCTCTTCCCTTCGTAATTTATTTTTGCCTTAAGTGTTTCCTGTCATTTTTTTCTATTGTCTTCTTTTCTTTGTAAAGATGCAAGCCAAATGATCAAATATCTGAAAGATCTACTAGTAGCTTTTTTTAAAAAAAAAAACAAAACAAAAAAGTGAGATATTTAACTTTTCTCCCTTCTTCTCAAACACTATGAGTCAGAGCAGCTAAGTGAGCCCACAAAAAATGAGTCATTGCAAAGCTGAAATGCCACAAGGCTATCTCAGTGGGAGACAAAAGCATACCAGCTATACATAAAAGAGCTGCCTGGAGATAAGACTAATTGTTTCTCCCTCTTCTAAAAACAGAAAAATGTTAGAAGTAATTCCTACAAAGGGGGGAAAAAGTCCTGGCTTTTCAGAATCCTAGGGTGCTATTTATCCATGAAAGCCAGCATGTCATTATACTGTACAGGCTGCAGTAAATAGAGACAAAATGTTATTCAGCCAAGATATTACCTCATAAGTGATTAGTCAGTAGTCTACTATGAAAGTAGGGAAGAGTTTATTCTAGGACTCTTCCTTCCTAATCGTAAGCGGATACCAGCTTGAACTGGATCTCAAGCATCCCAGCGGTTAGCCCAACTTTGCTTTCTTAGGACATTCAGCTTGGTAAAACCAGTGTTTATCACCATTAGCAAGAGCAACCTTCTTTTTTCCTTTAAAAATAAAAATCAAACAAAACCACACAATTCTTTAAAACTAAAAAACCTTCTTATAATTTTCAACCTACTCAAGCTTTCCACCCTATAACCATTTCACTCTTGTGCTTCTGCTCAACCAACCGCAAAACTCTCAAAAGCTTTCAGTCCTCCCACTCCACAGCAGCCCCTGGCTGAACAGGGACAAAGCTCAGCAGTTCCCATGAAGAGCCTGACCCAGGCCCAGCTAAGGGAAGGAAGCATTAGCAACCAACTGCTGTTCTGCCACGCACCAGGAGCCAATCCTCAGGTTTTCTGATGGGATGCCATCTTATTTTTCATGCTAATCATTTGCAACACAGTGTGCCCAAGGAATATAATTAAATAGAATGAGTTACTCTGTCCCAACTAGTGAGCAGGATAGCAGAAGTATTTATTTCCCATAATCAAACAATGGCTAAGTGCAATGCTGCAAGTGTGAGACTGATCTGAAAGCAAGCTGACAACCTTTTCTAACATTTTCTTTCCTCTGCATTTCAGCAAGAGAACATTCTTCAAATCCTGAGTAATGTACTTTGTCCCAACGCCCACGAAAAGGCACTCAACTAGAATAGCAGACTGTACCAAGTTATTGCTCAAAATGGCCTATGTCCCTTCTTTTGTTACCAAGTTCCAGGGAAAAATTCCACTTTTCAGTGAGCTGACCTATCTGCTCTGACCAACACAGATTTTCTAGAAAGATGTAGATGCTGCAGGACTTGCAGTTTCTTTGAAGCAGAGGCACGGGAAAAGAATTATTAGCACAGAATTCAGAGGTTGACATTAGAGACCCAAGCAGTGCAGGCAAAAAGTGCAGCATCCAACAAGCAGAATTTGTAGACCCCTGAAGACTAAATGGAAAGCTGCCACGCCAAACTACTGAAAATGCGGGTAAGCCACTAAAAGGAGGGACATGACCAAAAAGCCCCCCACAACTCTGATGAGAACTCTGACCACTGGGCAGAAAGTCACACATGTAACATTGTGTATGCTTTGAGTATGTCTTGGAGATGAAACCTCACCAGCAGATCAGGGAATAACAGTTTGCAACTCCTCCAGGAGTTCTGCTGAGCAACACAGCACTGTCAAGTCCCAGTGAGCTCTATGTGTGCTTAGGTAGAACCAGGTGAAGAGGTTAAAGCACCATCTCAGGCTGACCTTGCGCTGACCCAGACCCAGTTCCCCAGCTCTGGCGCCTGGCGCGGGGGGACTGAGGGTACGCAAGGAGCCGAGGGATCCCTCGCCCTCCGCCCTTCATCTAGTGAGGATATATCAAGCTGTAGCCCTATAGGTAGTACCAGAAATTTTGAAAGTACACAAACATAGCTGGATTTCGGATAAACAGGCACACGAAGGCATGTCTGCCTTATGCAATGGGATAATGGAAAGGGTAGCACTGAGCATGAGCTGCTACACTCACTCCATGTCATGAGGAAATACTGGCGCTAAAGTATGGGCCTTTTTGAGGAGGGATGCCTCAGCAGTCAGGCACAGTCCTACAGTGACACAGTTGTAACTCTTCTGGAACAAGTAATCACACAGTCAGCGTTAAGGATCTCTATGCTACATTCACTGTATTACATAGAGCTGTCTCACCTGCCTCCCCTATGAGCATCACATAAGCAATCTACTTTCATTGTAGGTGTGCCTATGTACGTACACACATACATAGGCATATAAAAACAATCTATGCTACATGTAGATCTGCCCAGAAGACACTAAAAACAAACAAATTTTAGGAGTAGATCCTTGTCCTTTTCTAAAACTGTTACCAGCCGTTTATCTGTTCCACCTATAGAGACATCCACTTCCATACGTTGGTTCTGACTACTAGTAATTACTACTTCTACTTAAAAAGTGAAAAGTGATTATACCTGAATACGAAAGCACTCATTTCAGCTGGCACAGAAGATATCAGATTCTTCAGGGTCCACTGCTTTTTGTTCACTTCCAAGTTAGTAAGCTAAACCATGTGTAATAAAACCACCTGACTCATATTTTGTTTGGCTGTGTCAATCAAGGGAGCCTGCTGAATGCATTTCACCCACATATTTTGTCTCAGCATAGGCTGGAAATAAAGTTTTAACCGTGTACGTATAAAAACTGTGTCATACCACCTCTCACTGGACAGAATCCCCCACAAAGCAAAGGGGAATATAAAGTAGTCTCTTCCAAAATGAGTTGCACTGGAATTTGCCTGACTCTGAGAAGATGGTGTTATATCTCCATTTCCTTTACTAGTCACAGATTATTTAACTTCCAGCTCCTTTGCTGGGCAGCTTCTTCTTAACTAGAATGATGTATTTAAGCACCGAGAGTTATTCTTCACCGCAGCACAGCATATACTACCCACCTTCTATAAATATTATCCTCAATGGTCTACAAAAGTCCTGTGAGGTAGGAAGTTAATAATCACACACATTTTATAGCTGAAATGCTTGCTGTACAAAGAGGTGATGGCTTCAATCCAATAAAGCAGATAAAACATGAATATATATGGTAAGATTTTTATGATTCTAAGTGACTTCCTTAGAGCCAAAACCAAATCTCATATCTAGTCTTTGTGGAAAATCACCCCTAGCATCCCTAACAAAATTCTTTACATCAGTGCAGACACAGTTATGCCACCCTAGTGCAAGGGATTTTGAATGACTAGCCCAGGAAACCTGGTGACAGGAACTGACAGAGGTACTTAAAATCGATGAGAGAGAAATGGTAAGAGACCATTACTTTATAGAAAATCTTTCAAACCAGTTCTTCTCCAACATATTACCTACTACTGATCTTCCAGACAGGTAGGAGGGAAGGTACATNAGCTTGTGGGTAAGGATTAAGGGAGAGACTAGTATGGGAGATGTTGTTGTGGGTGTTTACTACAGGCCACCTGATCAGGATGAGGAAACTGATAAGGCCTTCTACAGGCAGCCGGAAGTGGTCTCACAGTCACAGGCTCTGG